>JACGCM010002330.1:0-210019 GCA_014058105.1 Kingdonia uniflora
CCCATCATTCCACCCTTTCGTCCTTATATTTAAGGGCCGCCACCTCGTCATCCATACCATCTCCTCGACACGGGGAAGCCGCAGCTATGTACTATTCTTGCAGACTGTTCAAGCCATCCAAAAAATAGACCTCATCTACCCCGGCTATTGTCAGAGCTCAAAGCGTTTTAACAAAAACGCGCTACTGAGTCGCTGTCGGTCGCAGAGACAGGTACTTTTCTAGATAAGGCCGAAAGCCTCGACTCACTAACTTTCTTCGAGCAATCGAGATCTTCGCCTGGAGTTTCTACGAGATAGCCCAGGTGCTTTGGACCCCTTTGGCATGTCATCGCCTCGACCTCTTCCCACACTCTACAACCGCTAAAGTAGAAGAAACATACGTAGGCCCCACACGAAACTTCTCGAGGTTGTTAACCTCAATAGTCAACACAACTTCTCTGTTTATCGCGAGTCTCCCAGGAAAAATTCCTTTTGGGGGGTTTAGGTCCGTTTTGGGTGGCCGTGAGGTGTGAGGTGGTGTTTCGTACTTTGGAAAAACTTGGTTGAGTTTCGTAGTAGTGTGTGGGGGGTATGGTGGTGGTTTGTGTGATTTCCCGGGTTGTCTGGTGGATCCTTTGGTTTGACGAGGTCTCATCGCTTGCTAGTCTTTCGAACGATCTATCAGCGAGAGTGACCATTCTCCCTGAAATTTGCCCCTGATTTTCCAATTCGTTCGAACGACTTTCTGGGTCCATTCGATGAGTTTAGTCCTTTCAGTTTCTCTCCTTGTCCATTCAACAACTTATTGTTCGCGACGACTTGGCGGGTATTTTATACCTTTTTTTTAGTTTTCATTTTTATCTTCTTCTCTCTCTTTCACCTCCCCAATCACACCATCTTTCTCACTTTATTTCCCTCGATTCCTCATGTTTTGGCGTCGTTGTTGGGGCGGACTTTTCTCGCCTTTCCGGGGTGAGTATTACCCCTTTCCTTCTGCTGTTATGATTGGTTGATTCTAGGTTTTTGGTTTACTTTTGATTCTTCTTGAATTGGGTTGCTTGTTACGTTGGTGATAGTGTTACTTATCAGGCATTCCGTTGGCCGTTCCAACACAAATTTTTAGTCTTTTTCCGAATTGGAATTTCCGCAGGACTCGGGATTTCTTCAGGCGAGTTTTTATTCCTTCATTTATAAAGTTTTTATACTAGTTTCTCTGATTATTTTTTAGAGAGTTTATTTGAGCTTTAGAGATTTTTGTGATTAACTATAATCAACCTAGGAATTTTCGGGCTATATTGTTAGCCTGTATTTGGGTTGTAATTGATTCGGAGTGGGTTTTGGTTCATATAGTACCTGAGTTTTAGTTGGTGGTGGCTGGGTTTGCATTCTCAAAGCTTGCCCCAATGCCCTTTCCACCTAAAGAGATTGTTGGGTTGGGTATCTAGCGTTAGGTTTGTTGTGTCGTTATGCATAGTCGGTGCAATCGAGTCCCTATTCATCCTGTTGTGATGTGGCCGTGTAGCGGCAGCTGTGTAGTTTTCTTGTGCACCCTGGTGCACCTTATAACTTATACACATTTTTCAAATTTATCGAGATTGGATACACGAACACTCCATTTCGGTTGACCTCCCGATAGGATCCAAGGAGTCCGTAAGATCGGGTTAAAAGATACGGTGAGATTGGGAATGACACTATCATACCAAGTACAACCACTCCGGAGTGTGGAATGGTATGAGGCAGAGTCATGGAGATCCCAAGTTATTCTACGGTGAGGTTGAAATTCCTTAAAATGTTTGGACTATTGTTTCGAGGGTTGATACACCCAAATCCACTTTGATCAAGTGCAACCATCCTAGCTTGGTCGAGCTTAACCAAATCGTACCTGTATATCCCTTTACTGATCTCTTTAAGAAATTAGACGTTAGCGGTTGATCAACCAACATTATTATATGATCGCGTACACTTTTAAAACACTGAATCATTCTGCATTAGGGGATATTTATGGGAATATCCTTGCTCATCATAACATTTTACTGCATCTAGGATAAGTATGGGATTATCCTAGTCATCACTTTTCATCATGGCATTGCATATTATCATACCATCATATTCTCTTCCATATACACTTCTCACATTCTCTTCCCTATACTCTTCTCTCATTCCTTCTCTATTCTCTCCTCTCATCAACTCTATTTCCTTTCCTTATCAACTCTGTATCTGTTATGGTCACTTATTATTTTGCTAGATTATATTTACCTATTCTATATTACATTCATCTCTACTCTATTTTTCAGTACCAGTTGTTAGTACGTTATTTAGTTCTGTTAGATTAGTGAGCTCGTTGTTTGCTCACTCTCACATTTTAACCATTTCAGAGGTTGATTAGCTTAGACTGCCGCATGGTTAGCCAGTTCAGAGACAGTTTTTGCCGTTACAGATTTTCTTTGGTTCTAGATTTCTATAGGTGTTCTCAGCATGTGTCGCTGAGTTTTACTCAAGATGTTGTATTACATTTTCATCTGATATGTATATATGTCTTTTGCTTCCGCGTTATATTGTTATATTATTTTCCTTACTTTGATGATTATTGCTATATGTGAATAGCCAAGCCAGAATTTGTCTACGGCTTGGCTATTTGTGGGGTAGAATCTTTGGATTCCCCGACCTGTACTACTTAGAATCTAGTAATTGGCCAAGCTATCGATTACTGGATTTTGGGGAGTGACAGCCTATCTCAGCTGCCTCGTTGTTACCTTTTAGGCCTTGATAAAAGCTTGAGACCAAACATGTAACTTCTAGAATACTCGAACCATAAGTGCTTCTCGAGGCATGGTAAACTTTAGCAAAATATCCAAATTTTAGATAATAGTTACTTGATGAAAAGACTTATTCATCCGCCTCCCAGCCTCCTCTGGGCCATTTGTGCAGAGAGTTTCCATCGAAGCAGCCGTGGCTCGAGCATGCTCCTCTAGTTTGGCTTCGTTTGGCACTTTGTCCACATCCTCCGCATCATCATCCCACAGCTCCCTATGCCTCTTACGCTGAATTACCTTCGGCTGTTTTGACGTATCACGAACTACTTTGGTCACTTGCACTGCATGTTGCCCCCTTGGAATATAATTTACCCTCCACGTCAACCTCACTTTCTCTATTCCTTCGACCCCTCTTAAAGTCCCTTCTTCTCCTCTCTTCTTTGATGGCTTAGGAACGATAGGAACATTTTGAAGCAATGAATTTGTCCTCTTCTGCCTCTTCCTTTTGATCCCTAGCTTCCTGAATACCCATTTTATCCACTCCTTGTCAGAGTCAATAAGGTCGTCAATGTACCTCTGCGGGTTCTGCAATGTTCTCGTACCTAGTTATGCAAAACAAAAAAAACAGGGTTAACAGTCTATTTAACCACCATTTTACAACTATCTTCCACTACAAACTTACTTGGTTTATAGATCCTATGCTACAGATTATAAGCATCCTTCCCTTCGGCATTCTCGTAATTACCTCGCACTACAACCAAGTCTTTATCCCACCCTCGACCCGTCGAGCACAAATCAAATAGTCACGGCCTATCTGCATGATATTGAATGTGGTATGTGTTTACCTTCTTGTTGACCTTCTTCGAGTAGAACGATACAATATCGAACCACTCGATCAAACCCCTCTTCTCACGTCTCAGTTTTACATTCATACCCTTGACCACCCTCATCCTTTTATAGAAGTTCTCATTCATCTGGCGCGGGGCAACTTCACAGAAGTTCAATACCTCTTTCACCAGCCTTCAAAGGGGCAGTTGTATCCCTAGCCAAATCTGGCATTTAAATGCCATGAAAGCCTCTCGAGGGATAGACTTGAAGGAATATGCAGACCCTACTGCATATAATACCACCCCTACCTTCGATAACTCCAGTTTAGCCATAAATTGATCCTATTTTGTTCTCTCAAGCCGAGACTGACCCCACAACGACCTCTAAACCTGTCGAGCTCTCACTATTATCACTCTCTTCTCTTTCATCTCCCTAACGCTCGACACCTTCGTGTCCCCTTCTCTCTCCTCCCTCCATCTACTCTCCATCCCTTTCCTTAGTCACTCGAACCTTATAGTGTTTACTACTCAAAGCCCCACCTTTGGGTACAGCCACAGCCAGAGGGACATCTGTTGCAATAGTTAATACCTCTACGTCGCTACTTTTATCCCTTAAGCCACGACCAGATACACTCGTCTCATTTACCTCGGTCTTCTCATCTATCAGCCTCAGCCTTAAAGATTAAAGGGTACGTATTATACCCTACAGAAGAAGAGGCACACGATTAGATCGATGTATTCGACTATTACGTTTCAATAACTGATTTTACTCTACCCCCTCCAAACATCCTTATCCACAGTCAAACGTTCGACCCCAATCCCGGTCGCACCCTCAATACCCTTAAAATCTCAAATTGGCCGGACCTCCGACCACATGGATTACCCCCTTTTCTCGGTCATATCATCACAAATATAAACCCTAGCGGCCTCTACCCTACTACGCAAAATACATACAGTAACCGAAGACGAAGTAGTAGGGCAGGAGAGAAAATTAGATATCAGTCATAAGAAGTTAGACGACATACCTGCTTGAATGGCTGCGATCTCTCAGTAACAACCCGGTGTTCTTCTCTCTCAGTAATACCCAAGCGTTACCTCAGCAATGGAGTATGTTTTCCTCTTTGACTCTCAATTTTTCTTTGTTAATGATAAATTGGGAATAGTGATTTCTTTCTCCCTTTATAAATACCTCATCAAAATAATAAAAAACTACCTTAATTTCCAAAACCGCCATCATTACCACTCCACCACTCCCCCTACTTTTCAGCTGAGTGGTGTTTTCACGCCTTTACCCTCAACAACTCCCACGTGCGCCTCTCAAGCACACATTTAAACAATTTTATATTCACCGAGACGAACCTTCTGGTACCCTACCCGAAGATGTCATGTCAAACTCATATGTCATGTAAACCTTTTTCCCATAACCCAAGAAAATGTTATGATGACTTGCAGGGCACTCTGCCTTAGGAACAATACTGCTTATGACAAGTAAGTTATTTTGGCTGTCAGGTTTTGCAGTCGAAGCCCATCTACCTTTGACACAAGGATATTTCCAAACTGCTCTTGATTCCACCTACGAACCATCGTCTACACTTTATATCAAAGATTCGTCCATACAGACCTGATATTCGATACGTCGGCCTAAATTTTTTGGTTATTCAATTTTATCTCAGTTGGTTACAGTTTTCTAATCATCATTCCTACAAGCTCGACATTCGACAAGTTGTTATCGCACCTAAATTACCATTGTCTATTGTAGTTATTATACTTATACACAAACAATTGAATATCACACCTCGACAATTGTTTAAATGCATTTCATTTCATTCGAGCAACTGTCCTTACACCAATTCAAAAAAAAATAACAAACAACATTAATTAAAATATAAAAACCTTCTTTACCATAACCAAGAAGCCCCTATTTGTAGACAGGGCAATTCTTGTAGAGCCCAGCCTCCTCATCAACTTGGTCTTCTTCAGTTATCAAATCTTCAGCCATATACTATAGGAAGTAGAACGGTTGCTAGCAAGTGGATTCATCCATTGCAGTACCCTCCACTAGTGAGTATAAGGCATCCTAGAGATTGGTTCTTCTGGCTCTAGTTCTACCAAGTCAGGCATCACTCAGTCTAACTCATGGTCCCCGAAGAACTTCTCAATCAGCTCCTGCGTCCTTTCCTCAAGTCGATGATCTTTGGCTTTCATTCTCTTCTGATATCGCGTATTAGGAGTTGTGTCCATAATTTAACTATTAGGAGAAGAAGAGATAGACACTTAACTCAGAGAAGATACTGTAGATGTTTAAAAACTCTCTTAGCACCCCCTACTTATACTTGAAGGAAGCTGCATTTAAACCTCCTTTAATTACAATCCACATTTATCATAGTCTTCAATTGCCTTTCTCAAAATTACAACAGTCAAACTTTTCAACTTCCCAGACTGGGCCATTTTCTCATAATACGAAACCTACAACAATTTTCGAGGCCTTGCAGTTGACACATATCTACCCTCGAACCATTGACTCCTCTCTATACTCTGTCACAACATTTTCTATATAGTACTTTGAGGATTCGGGGTTACTTATTCATTCCAAGGTCAAAAGTTAGCCTATGTTTACAATCACTACATTATCGATTCAAAGTAACTTGCCCCAAGCAGGTTACTATCTCTACTCTTTCGAATGTGCAAGTTCGATCCTGCACCTAAAATCTATTCGTCTATCATACTTGTCAAAAACAAAACACATAATTTCGTTGAACCATTCTTTCATTATGATACTTCGACAGTACAAAAAAAACAAAAAACAAAAAAAAAGACAAACATGCAACACCATCAAAACAAAAATAACCACCACCACCCTGCCACCATATTGCGAAGAACCAACCTATTTATAGACGGGGCAACTCTTCTTGCACAGCCCTGGCTCGTCCTCCAGCAACTGATCCTCCTTTTCCACTATACGCTCGGCTAAGCTCTGTAGAAAATAGTAACGATTGTCAGCCGTTTGGAACAACCATTGCAAGACCCCCCACCATTACGCATACGGCTGCCCATTGATCGGCTCTTTGGGCTCTAGCTCGACCATCTTTGGCATGTCTCAGTCCAGCCCTTTATCGCCAAAAAACTTTACCTTCAACTCTATAGTCTTTCACCCTTTTCGACGGTCCCGTTCAGCCATTCTCCTCTGGTGCCGGGTGTTCGGTGTGGTCTCCATGCTGTGTTACTCAACGAGGAAGAAAAAGAAGCAGAAGAAGATTGTGGTGCTTTACCTCCAGCTAACCCCTATTTTATACCACTATTAAGGGTATTTATTACCCCATAATCACCAATCAAACTCAATTATCCACATTAATTGCCCCCCTCAGAATTACCACATTAAATAGTCAACCCCTCAACTTCTAATGCCCGAGTAATTTTCTTAACAAGTGCCCTCTACACCAATTTCCGAGGCCCTTGCTGAGAGGGGGCGAATGTAGTAGCCTACTCGCAGCCTTTGAACACTTATCAAATACCCGAAGGCTACATCAAAGCCTACCTAATGGCACGAAGCCTAGTAAGTTAATAATCAGTCCCACAAAACCTTCCAAGACTAAAGACGTACATGGTCGAAGGGGAACATGTCAGGCAGCCAGCTTACCAGACAGAACAGTGCAGCACGCCGCTCGACAACTACGGTTCCATATCCAACAACTACAGTGTCAAAACCAACGGCTACAGTGTTGGACTCGATAAATTGTGGCGTCAGAACCATCTCCGGATACAAGTCAGTTGTCCCCGGAGGATACAGATGTAACTTAACCTCCCATGGTAACTCAGCCCATCCTATGTTCTATAAATAGGGGGGAGGAGGAACAATGAAGGAGTTAGAAAATCTCTCCCGGCAAATCTCACAAGTTTACCTTCGAATTCCCTATAATCACCCTGTACTCGATACATCAACTACTCAAAATTTATAACAGTACTCTTAAAAATCCTTACTAGAGGTCGTGGAGTGACCTATTCTAGGCCTCAACGCAAGTATATTGTCAGTAGATTAGTCATATCATTATTGGTAATATGCTTAAATTCTCTTGTCGAAGATAGTATTCATAGTGTAAGAGTCAAGTTCTCCTCCCGCGAAGTTAGGCCCCTACACTACTAACATGGAAGGGATAATGAAAGCTCAAACTTTGAGGGATTCGAGTATGGCTGGTTACATCCCAAGCAAGAAGACAATGGAGATCAGCCCTGAGAATTCAATCATGGAGGAGCTGAGGAAAAGAGATGATGCTGATCAAGGAGGAGTTTGGGCCTGTCAAGGATTTTGTTCTGCTTGTGAGTCTTGGTGTTGTCTCACAGCTGAGGAGTGGGTAGGTTTCTCTCGTGTTGTTGTTATCGATTTTAGTTTTTGTTCGATTTCAAAGAAGGGGGCGAGGAAAGAAAGTGGATTTTAGGAGTTTTTGTTTGGTTTTGGGTTGGTTTCTCTCGTGTTGTATCAGTTCGGTTTCGGATTCAAATTTCATAAACCTAAAAGTTCGGTTTTGATTTCGGATCTGGTGCTAAACTGACCCAAACTGAATCATACTAAGCCCTAGATGAATTAATAAGGTCCATAATGTATAGTAAATGACTTTAGTGTACTAGTTTGATTAGTGAATAGGAGATTAAAGTCATAGGTCATATGTACCGAAATCGTCGTTCACAGTCTATGGTAAAACTAGATATTTCATCTAGAAGATTGTAGTACAGCAACTTCTATATAATAGAGTGACTTTTCTTAGTCACTAGAGTGGTTGCCTCTAAGTTGTTATGCTTGTGCATTTGGAATGCATTGAAGGGACACAATGAGAACCTTATATAATATTGTCACAAGATAATGTTCTCATAGTTATTACTCTAAAATGAACTCTCAATCTTGAGTGAATAATGAACCTAAATTTAAAACACTGAACACTTTGATTTATCAACGAGTAAGGTCTTATAGACCAATATCTTGATTCATTGGGTGGTCAGTATTAAAGTGGTAGGGACATATATTTACTATATATATTCCTACCTCTCTGATCGAAAGAAAATTTTTCCCTGATTTCTTAGCAAAGGTTAGTCTTTAACATAAAACCCCAGAGTGTGTTTTTCGATAAACTATTAGTATTATTATTTTATTAATAAACATTTATTTTGATAAAGAATTTTTTAGATTCCATATGTCAGAGATCATAGAAGTTAAGTGTGATAATCAATTAAAAAATACAAGTATACCTATGGAGGTGATAGCACGAATTTCAAGGGGAGGTCGATTGTGAATATTTGTCTAGAAGGGGTTTCATGTGGATAAAGAGTAAAGCAAGGGCTTCTTACTAATTAAAGTCTTGATTGAGAGTCAGTTACAATTATTTAGTGGAGTTTAGGGCTGCATATCGGTCAGGTTGAACGGGTTTTTATAAGTGTGCTCAATCCCGACCAAGACTTTGGTCGCTGTACCCATGACCAACCCAACTTCGGGTTGGAAACTCTTGACCGTGACCAATCTAAAGTTTGACAACACATGTTTGGTGGACCAAATGACCAAAATATTTAGGTTGGTCAATCGGGATGATTGGGTAATTAATTCAGTTGATCATGTTTGTTGTCATTTACACAAATTTACCAACACCAAATTCAATAAAATAAACTTCATTATACACACAATACATAACTGTAAGACATTAAAAAGAATTAATTTAGAGAGGAAAAGATATGTGAGATTAGTCATGAGAGGGAAAGGAGTGATGGCTACTGTAAAATTGAGGTTGTAAAGTGATTAAACCAAAGTAAAACCTAGATATGGATTAAATACTTATTATACCCTTTTCAGGTTCGAGAAACCTCTGACCATGACCATGACAAACTCAAAAATATTTGGGTTTCATTCAGGTTGGGTACATTATTTTTATGACCATGATAGACAAAAGTTTGGGTTGGGCGCGGGTTGGTCGGGTAAAACCCACCCAACTTGCAGCCCTAATGGAGTTAATTGTAGTTAATTAGATTTTCCTAGGACTCCTATTAGTCCCTAACCCTAGCCTCCATCTCATTGTCTACATAAGTAAATAGGTTCTCTATGAGAACTAAGCTTTTTACAGTCTCCCATAAGGTTTTGACATATTGTGTGAGAGAGAAAACTAGGGTTAAGAGCTTGAGGTCAAAGGAGCTAGAAGATGTTAGGAATACGGCTCAAAAACTGGGAAAGTCATTCGAACAAGTGGGGAAGTCGTTCGAATGATAGAGTTTCCGTTGAAGTCGTTCGAATGACTTCTGAGGTTGTTCGAACGAAAATAGCTCTTGGGCCGAAATTCCAGTGGATAGTCAAATGGTCGTTCGAACAACCTAATGACTCGTTCTAGTAAAATTGGCTTTGTTTGTTTGTTTCTAAGTTTATTTTGATGGGGATTTGATCCAAAGCGATGGATTATCTTATAATGCGTAATTTAGAGGTGACCTAATGGAAAGCATATAAATAGAGAGTGTATATTAAAGGCCTCAATACAGAAAAAAAGAGTTAGAGAGAGAAAAGGAAGAAATCTAGGGTTTAACTCTTGAGAGATTTCTTGGGCTTTCTTTCCAGGGTTTCTTGCTAGGATCGTCTATAAGGGTAGAGATGAGATTTGAGTGATCTCTGTAACTTCTTGTAACCCTAGTGTGATAATATATTTGTCGTGCATGTCGGGGGTGGTTTTGATCTTGTTTAGGATTTTAACCTATTTTAAACCTTGTGTATATGTTTTATTGCCTTTATTTGAATTTTAATTGGTTAGAGTTAGTTCTTCGAGCTCTTGTTAATCGTATTGTACTTCTGCATTGCGATTTGCCCCCTCGAATTCACAATAATTGGTGTCAGATTGAGGTTTGGGGCAAGTAGAGTAGCAAGATTGGAAGATCTAAGTATTCTAACGCGATCAAGTTTGATGTAGAGAAGATCGATGGGAAGATCAATTTTGGATTGTGGCAAATACAAGTCCAAGATATCTTGACTCAAGGCGGGTTACACAAGGCACTGAAAGGGAAGCCTATACTTAAAACTTCGGTTGAAGGTATAGCGGCCCAGAAAGCGGACGACGATGAAGAAGAGGACTGGGAAGATCTAGATTCAAGGGCTGCGAGCGAGATACGCCTTTGTCTCGCTAAAAACATTTTAACAAACGTGGCTAGAGAGAAGACCGCAAAGGGTCTTTGGGAAATGCATGAAAGTTTGTACCAAACAAAGAGTCTTTCGAATTGCTTATACCTTAAGGAACGGCTTTATACGCTTAAGATGAATGAGGGTACGGGCGTTAGTAATCACCTACGTTCTTTGAGCGGGATCGTTTCAGAATTGGAATTGACCGGAGTTAAAGTTGAGGATGAAGATATGGCGCTTCAACTCATATGGTCTCTTCCATCTACCTTCAAGAATCTTCAACCTAAGTTGATATATGGGAAGGAAACCTTGAGTTTTGAGGAGGCTACAAGTACCCTTCTTTCCAAAGAAAGAAGGCTTAAGGGTTACGAATCCTTTGGGGAAAACTCTGTAATGGTGGTTAGTGGGAAGAGAAGCTTTAAAAGGTTCAAAAAAGGAACTTGTTAGAGTTGAGGTCAATCGGGACATTATAGATCGGATTGCAAAATGGGGAAAGGTAATGGAGCAAGTTCGGCAAGAGACTCTGAAAGTAATACTAATAAACTGGCAACGATTACTAGTAAGGATAGTGACGAGGCACTCCTCATGGTGGCCGCTGATGGTTCTCGCCACGATAGAAGATGAGTATTTGATAGTGGGGCTACAATGCATGTATCCACACACAAGGCATAGTTTGGCAATTATGCAAGGTATGAGGGTAGCAAGTTTTTGTTGACGAGTGATGGCTCTCAAAGGCCGATATTGGGAGTGGGTGATATTCACGTGAGGATGTTCGATGGACGCATCGTAGTTCTTCATGATGTTCAACATGTGCCGAGTATGACTCATAATCTAATTTCACTTTACAAGTTCGATAATGAGGGTTGCAATTACTCCAGGCGAGGTGGGGTAATAAAAGTTATATCGAAAATCTTCTTTGATCATGAAGGGAGTTCTAAGTAGTAACTTGCATGCATTGGTTGGTAAATCAATGGTGGAGATGTGAAGGTTGTGTATACCAAAGGAACAATAGAAATTTCTCAAAAGGGGAATTTAGTTCAAGGTGGAGGAATGGCACGGTCTAAAAAGATGATCAGAAAGTGTGTTCCGATTGGTGGGTCTTGGAAAAGCCTAGACTCGGGTAATTCTCTTAATTGAGAAGCGACAATGATACATGACGAATGCTATAGAAGAAATGGTTTGATCACCGAGTTGGAGATTATTAGGAATACGGCTCAAAAACTGGGAAAGTCGTTTGAACGACTTCTGAGGTCGTTCGAACGGAAATAGCTCTTGGGCCAAAATTTTAGTAGATAGTCAAATGGTCGTTCGAACGACCTAATGACTCGTTGGCTCTGTTTGTTTATTTCTAAGTTCGTTTTGAAGGGGATTTGATCCAAAGCGATGGATTATCTCGTGAAGCATATTTCGGAGATGACCTAATGAAAAACCTATAAATAGAGAGTGTATGTTAAAGGCCTCAATATATGAGAAATGAGTTAGAGAGAGAAAATGGAGAAATCTAGGGTTTAGCTCTGGAGAGATTTCTAGAGTTTTCTTTCTAGGGTTTCTTGCTGGGATTATCTGTAAGGGTAGAGGTGAGGTTTGAGTGATCTCTGTAACTTCTTGTAACCCTAGTATGATAATATATTCGTCGTGCTTGTCGGGGGTGGTTTTGATCATGTATAGGGTTTTCACCTAATTTAAACCTTGTGTATGTGTTTTATTATTGCCTTTGCTTGAATTCTCTTTGGTTAGAGTTAGTTCTTCGAGGTTCTTGTTAATCGTATTGTGCTTCCGCGTTGCGATTTTCCCCCTCGGTTTCCCAATAGAAGATTGATCAGGGATTTGACAAATAGAGAAGGGTTCGTGATTATGCTTGAAAGGTGAATATAACTTCTCTTCTTCCTTTATTATTAAATCTATAATTACAGATTACATAGATCATTTGCATTCAAAATTTGTAGTACTTTGAGGGATCCAGATTCCGCTAGGATCTTAACGCTATCTACAAAAAACAATTTTGGTTGTCCCTGGCCTTGGTGAATCTTCTTTCTTTCTATTTTGTAAAAGGAATTGCGCTTCATGTAGTACTTTATTTCCCTGGTTTTATGTTACCATGTCTTCAGGATTCTGACCACCTTTGCCCAAAAGCTTATGTTGTCAAAAGCAACAATAGAAAATGAGTGCCAGAAAGTTGCGAAATATGGATAATATTTTATATTTGCAATTACGACAATAATCACCCCTAAAGTTGTTATTAGAAAGATTCATTATGTCTAAATTTATCTTTTCGGTTTGTTAAAACAAGGATGTTTCTTGATTTGCAACTGTTCATCATCCACTGGATACCTATTTGAGTTATTATTGGTATTATCATCAACAACATTCTAAGACAATCATTCGCGCATACTAACTATCTTATTTTGTATAGTCAATTTTTTTTGCATCTTTTCTATGTTTCACTCTTCCAAATCTGCATTTGTGAACATTGTCCGCCCATAATTTTTCCATGATGCTCTAAAGTATGAATGCTAAAAGAGTTGGGACAGACACGAAAAATCTTATTTGGAGTTGCCCCGAGACTCTAAAAGGCACCGAACCAAGAAAAATTACATTCAAATGATAAATTTTACATCTAGACATCAATGCAAGCTAGTTTGATTTCGATGCTCCCACGTACCTTGATGAAATTACTTTTGTGATGTCAAAATCAACTTATATATTTTGTACACCATGTCCAAGAAGAAACGTAAGTGACTAGCCAAAATTATTTGGTTCTACATCTAACTATGAACTTTATTTTGAGAAATTCCAAATTTTGATGGTTCATTTGTTTTTGTTGGATAATATGCTATTCTACTAGACAATCATAACATAGACATAATTATAAGAAAAGAGTAGAGATATTATTGATTGATTGTTTTGTTTCTCTGAGGTTACAAAAACTTTACCCTTTATTGGGTTATATACTTTCGCTCAAACTCTCCCCATAAACACTAATGGTATATGGACTTGTTAGGAGTCCATCCATTAGGACACCCAAACCCAGTTATGTTTCCTACCTTGGGTCGGACCCAACCCTAACACTCCCCCTTGAGGTGTTCCATACCAGGACGACTTGCCGTATCAAAACCTCTACCTAGAAAAGCCCCTTTAGGCAAAAAGATGTGCAAGGAAAGAGTGTAATCCTATGCCACATATGGGTTTTTGATGTGCATACATTACCTCATCAAAACCTTTAGCCAGTAAAACCTCCTAGAATAAATTATGTAAACTCAGCATGTTGATTCCATGTACCAATCTCTTGAGCGTAGGATGTACAAGAGCTTTCGTGAATAGATCAACTAAGTTATCTTTTGAACGGACTTGAACGACGTCAACCTCATTCATCTTCTGCAATTTGTGTATGTGGGAGAATTTGGGGGAATGTGCTTTGTTCTGTGCCTTTACTAAATCCTCCTTTGACTTGAATGATGCAAGCTACGTTGTCTTCATACAAAGTCATCAGCTTATCTTGGATAGAACTTAGACTGCAACTTTCATTGATGTGATTGATCATGGACCACAACAAAAAACATTCCATGTTAGCTTCATGAAGTGAAAGAATCTCCTCGTGGTTCGAGAATGTAGCAACTATCGTCTGCTTCACTAATCTCCATAAAATCGCTGTATCTTCATACAAGAATACATAACCCGATTGTGATCAACCTTTATGTGGATTTGACAAATAACCTACATCGGCGTATCCTATAATTTCTCGCTTGCCATTTTTTGGATAAAACAGGCCCCAGTATTCTGTACCAATAAGATACCCTAGAATGTGCTTTACCCCATTCAAACGCCTTTAAGTAGGTGCATAACTATGGCGATCCAAACAGTTCACCGCGAATGAGATATCAGGTCGAGTATACCCTTTAAGTATAAAAAAGCACCGATAGCTCCTAGATATGGCATCTCAGGCCCTAGGAGTTTCTCCCCCTTGTCTGAAGGATGATAGATGTCCATGTTCACATCCAATGAACGAACATGCATTGGCGTCTTGACATTGTATGTCGTATTCCTACCAAAATATTTTATGATTCTTTTGGTGTACGTCGCCTGATGTACGATTATGCCGCGACCAAGATCTTCGATCTGCAAATTGAGATAAAATTTAGTCTTCCCAAGGTATTCGGCCGCTTTTGCGATCTCTCCCAGAGATCCGATGATATTCAAATTGTCTACATATACTGCAATGATGGTGAAACCAGTATTTGTTTACTTGATGAAAGCGTATGGGAAAACAAGGCTATTGACAAGCCCCCAACTTTTAAATATTTAGTCAGCCTATGGTACCACATGAGCCTTGATTATTTCAGACCATATTGACTTATCTAATTTTATTACGTAGGCATGTCCCTGACATTGTTACGTCTGGACGCTTAAACCCTTCTTCTAGCTTCATGTACATCACAATTTCTAATTTCTCATATAGATTCACAGTAATTACATCCATAAGATGCATGTTAAGCTCATTCTCGATGACTGACAAACTGATTAAGTAATGAAACGTTATAGCGTTCATTACTGGAGAGTAGGTTTTATCGTAATCGATGTCAAGTCTTTGAGAAGAGCCTAGGACAAGTTGTCTTGCTTTGGACCTTATTATATTTCTAAGTTCATTATGTTTTTGTATGAATACCCATTTATAATCAATATGTCTGATGGCATCTTGCCTAGGGACTATTGGTCCAACCGCTTCGTGTTTAGCTAGTGAGCTGAGCTCTGTATTAATCGCAGTTTCCCACTCTAACCAATCAGTATGACTTCTACATTCATCTATAGTGAGTGCTTTTGGATCACCATCCTCGATAGCGAGGGTAGTATAAAAAGTGAATACTTCATCGGCTAATACTTCTGAGCGATCCTACATGGTGCCATTAGAAACAAAGTTAATTGAGATATCTCAATTATCATGTACATGTACCACAATGGGTTTGTCTCCTAAAGATTCACATGGATACGTAGCTACTATAGCTCTGTCAATGGGAAGTTCCATCCCCGATGAACCGATTAAACCATTAGTCTTTTCTTTTCCCATACGTTATTTCTTAGCCCTCGGCTCAGTGTCCTTTTTTATGTAGCGAGATGTTATCTTGTGTCGTGCGGCTATGATTCATTTACGAGTTATGTACCAGTTCCTAAAATATCCAGTCCTACAGGTGCATTACTTGCAAGTACATGCGCTTTGGTTACTTTAACAGCATTATTAAATGCATTTGACAATTCATTAGTGATCTGTTGTAAGTATAGAATCTGCTGCACTTCCCTGTTTCTGTGATTGATTAGGGGATCTAGATGAGACATTAATAGTATTTTCAAACTAATCTTAAAAATATCCTCAACATTGACTGTCATACTTCACCCCAATGTTGGGAATATCATCTCATCAAAGTGACAATCTGCAAATCTCGCAGTAAAAACATCGTCGGTAGCTTGCTCCAAGTATCGAATGATAGATTGTGAATCATAACCTATATATATATACTGAATTGACGTTGGGGTCCCATATTCATACGTTGTGGTGGTACAATTAGCACCTGTACAGAATATCCAAATATTCGTAGATGGGCGATACCGGGCTCTGTCCCAGTACTAGTTATAATGGGAAATATTTATTTTTTACTGTTAGACGAATTCCAATCAAGGTGGCAGTATGCAGAATTACATGGCCCAATGTAATAGCCAAAACCTGAGATCATAGTAACAGTAGCCTAGCGATTAACTTTAATCGCTTGATTAGATTTTTTGCCATCCCATTTTGGGTATGGACATGAGGTATTGGATGTTCGACATCTACCCCACTAGCCGTATAATAATCAACAAAAGCCTTAGAAGTAAACTCGCCAGCATCGTCAAATCTCATAGATTTGGTCGGTTGATCCGAGAAATGAGCCCACAATCGGATAATTTTGGCAAATAACCATGGAAATGCCATATTCCTAGATGATAATAGGCAAACGTCTGACTAACTCGCATATGTGTTAATTAAGACCATATAATATTTAAATAAATCACTATATGGATGGATATGTCCACATATGTCTCTATGGATACGTTGGAGAAAGGTTAGAGACTCCAACTCTACCTTGGTCTTAATAAGTGGGACTATAAGCTTTCCTTAAGAGCAGGCATTACATGGGCAATTTTGCATAATTTGGATCTTCTCTTCTGCGAGTGAATATTCAGAGGTACTATTGATAATTTTCCTCATCATTCGTTGTCGAGGATGTCCAAAATATTCATGCCAAATCCTAAATGCTTTCTATTATAACGGAGAAAAATTAGTGATTGCATATGTTTTGACATGCCTGAAGGCAATGGAATATAGCCTTGAGGAATACATTGGACATCATTCCAATATAAGTTCTCTACCATTAGTCAAATAGGTGATACATAGAAATTACTTTACATCATTTTTTATCATTTTTACTTGATAACCATTATCATGTATGTCTCTAAAACTTAGTAAATTCTTTAGAGATTTATTAGCAAACAACGCGGTCTTGATACTCAGTATCATACAGTTAGGGAGTAATAACATGGTTCTCCCTGAGCCCTCTATGATACTGATTGGCCCCGCAATAGTTTGAATATCCTCGACATACACAGTCAAGTTCGAGAAATACCGTTTATCTTGAAGGATAGAGTATGTGGTACCAGTGTCAACTAGGCATATGTCACGACTCGTCATATTATCAATTAGTGCTCTATGGGTAGAAAAATCCATGGACTACCTATATATATTGTAGATTAAAAACTATTTATACTACAAATTAACTACTATCCCAAGCATTAATTTGAATAATCACAATTTATAACAAAATTAAAATCCCATTGATTAATACTGACTGTGTGTCACGAGTACTTTATTTAAACATAAATGATTTGTTCCTAACATAATAAAAATGAATGCTATCAAAAAGTAAATCAAATCTTTGCAACAAAAGAAACTACTAGTACTCTCTACTGTAATATCGCACATCTACTGAGATATCGCTACTAATTACTCTATATGCGAATCCATGCCGGCATCAGTATCGCCGAAGAATTATGACACTGCAAACTTCATAGCTATGGAAGTTATGACCGTGGTGATGTGGTTAGCCTAGACTTTCTTGACTTTAGGCACCCTCTGTGTCTTATAGTCTCATACCCAGTGTCTAGTTGCCCCACATCTCAAGCAAGGAGATTCGTGATCTAGCCTCTTGATCTTCTTTGGTTTTTATGGTTTACTAACTTTTTTAAACATGTTACTCTTCTAAGGACCCATGAATCCCCGATTCCCGCCTTCAGTCACATTTCTACTTCCAAAACTGTGTTTATGGTTGTCTTTGTCATTAAATAAGATTTTTTGTACAACGGGTGTCCTCTTCCAAGGGGGATACCTCTTACATTTCTTAAAAAAAAATTGCCCTCTACTTTAGCAGTCAGCAAGAATTAGATCAGATCTGCATGATTACTGAATTCCAATTTCGTATACTGGTCCCTAAAATCAACTTGTAAATATGGAAATATGGAGAAAGTCTTATGCAATATCTCTCCCTCCAAGACATAATCATTACTGAGCCTAGTCGTCGATATGATTTTCTGTAGTATTGAGTTATAGTCAGCTAAAGTCTTGAAGTCACATAACCTGAAGCTATTCCAGTGGTTGCGGTTGCGGTTCTTAGACTTTCTTAGGATTTGCTGGATACCAAAGCGTTGCTTTAAGCTTCTCCATAACTCATATGGATCTCTATGATATAGATGCTCAAACTTCTGCTCCAGCAGAAGGTTGTTGTGCATAACCAACATGGCCAGTGCCTTAAGTGGTTCTGAGATAGTGGCATTTAGGGCCGTACATGGTCCGGTTCAGTCCGGTTTTGGCCCTAAACCGCGAACGGAATTGGATACCCCCAATTTTTCATAACAGGGAACCAAAACCGAACCGGCCTTATAAATAACCGGCCCAAAACCGAACTAGTCGGTCCAATTTCGGTTCAATTTTTCAATTCGGTTTTCAAATACCAAAACTGGGTCTAGATTACTTGTAACAAAATGGACTCTGATTTAAATATCAGAACTGGGTCTAAATTACTTGTAACAAATGGATGACACAAAAGTCATAAGTTCTTTTTCTCTCATTATTATGCCTAAAAGCAGATGATAAAAACCATAGAGGTAAAATGAAAGAAAAGAGTTTAGACTTTACATCTCTATATACATCTTGTTAGAGAACTATACAAATCTGATAATCTATAAACATATATTTTTCAACAAATGATACACAATAAATGATTCAATGACAAAATGGACAGGCTCATAACAAAATGGACAACAGTCTATACTCTATACTTCATAAATTCACAAGACTAACAAAAGAAAACATCATAATTCATAAGAATCATTACGTCATAAATTCACATAAGCCCATTAGAAGTTCGAAATTAGCAAATACCCACACCATATCAAAAATATAATATAATATCAATAAACGAAGGGGAAGCCACAAAAAGTATAACATAACAATATAATAGAACTCATAGTCATAGGTCCGTCCATATCCATATCGCCACAAAAAGCAGTCCAAAGAACCATATAGGCACATACCAATACCATACCATGAGTCCACAACGCTAGATGGAATTACCATTTTTCCTGTATTAAAAAGAAATAAATTATAAGATTAGAAATTTATCACAATAAAAAACTCGCTAAGTTGTATAATGCAAATAAATAAACAAACAATAATATACTACTTAGCAAGTAAGCATACCACAAGACAAGGCTCTCAACTAGTGTTGTTGTCTTTTAATGCTATCGATGATACTCCTCCCTTAAACAACTCTAAAACATTATTAAAAAAAGTTATAATTTATCATATATAATAAAGGTAATGCAATAAAACAATGTTAAGCTATTAAAATTTAAATAAAAATTAATAAATTATTACATGCGTCAATATCATCGTATTGTTCTACCTCTTCCTTTGAAGCATGAAGGTCAATTAGTTTTACTTTATATTGGAGCCAATTTTGTGTGTATATGAGAGCTTTTACTGTGTTAGGATGCAAAGAACTATGAAAATGATCAAGTACACGTCCTCCCATGCTAAAAGCATACTCAGAAGCAACTAAAGTCATAGGAATAGTTAATACATCGTGTGCTATGAGAGAGATGATCGCGTGTTATGAGAGGGATGATCGGATACTTGGTAAAATTATTTTTCCACCAACACAAAATATCAAATGGCTTTCCTTCAATATTTTCTTTAAGAGTAGCCTTCAAGTACTTCTTAACTTCTATTGTGTTCCCCAAATTCCCTTTTTTATGATTTTTCTACTTAGTAGTTGGGTCCTCTATCACATTATTTATCACAATTGATTCACTAACACTTGAACTTGATGTTAAACTTAGGTTTTGGTTATTTCTAGCATAAGCCATATACAAACTCTGAAATATTTTTCTACTTTTTCAATTATCATTCTCATACAATTCACTCAACCCAAATTCAATATATTCCAACTTGAAACGAGGATCAAGAACAAAAGCAACTAATAGCAATGGGTTAGTCTTTTCAATGTCCCAGTAATTATCATATTTTTCAATCATACTCATACCCATGGACATTATATATGGTTTGATTGTTGCTTTTAGTTACTCTTAACTTTTACTATTTCATTAAATAAAATGTCAGATGTAACATACTTGGACCCAAATTTTTTTGAGGTTGTATTGAAGTAAACACCCAAAAACTACAAAAAAAAATTAGCTCTATCCTAATCATTTTTCCTCGGAGGCATGCCAACAACACCATCTTTCACAACAAAGTGTTGTATATACCCATCATCCTCATCTTACAATCTCGCAAATGCATCTTCAGACATAATGTATGTGGAGTTCTACCTCATTTGTACATCTAAACATACATTCTTCTTACATTCAATTTTAGCTTCTTTCACACAATTTTTCCACTTAAACCATCTTGATGGAGACGTCCTTACATATCTAACCGCATCACGTACTCGAGCTATTTCCGTATCATATTGCTTTGGCCCATCCTTCATAATAAGATTTAAAATATGTGCGGAGCACCTAACATGTATAAACTCATATTCTAAAACTATATTTTGCCAATGTTTCGTCTTCTTCTTCAACCATTCTATTGCCAAATTATTAGAACTTGTGTTATCACATGTGACGGTTAATATACTATCCATTTTCCATTCTAGAAGGCATTTCACCACCATCATTTCAATTGTCTCACCTTTATGGTCTGGAACCATGTAAAAGTTGAGTATCGTTTTATTGAATCTCCACTCACAATCGATATAATGTGCAGTGAGACACATGTAGTTTATATTTTAAATGGAGGTCCAACTATCGGTAGTAACACAAATTTTGTAGGCTTTTATAATACTACTCAACTTATTCTTTTCTTCTATGTATATAGTAATAGCCTCCCTTGCTATTATTATACGTGAAAGAAGCTCGTCCATAATTATTATTTTTGTAAGAACTTTCTTACAAGAATCATTCCTAAATAAGATAGGAACAAGACCTTGTTCTTGTCCTCCATTCTTTTTTTAAAGCTAAGGGTTTGTTGATTATCATCTGCGAATGGTGCTCTACAAAGATTACTCGTACTCTTACATCGATGATATAAATGAGCCCTTAAGGTAGAAGTATCGTTATAAGATGAATTACTTGCAAACAATAAATTACAGTAATTAAATTTTGCCTTAGGAGGTTTACTATCCTTTACTTTAGTAAAATGGCCCCATACCTCTGATGTAACTTTTCCATTCCGACTTCACTTTGTCGATTGCGAAGATTCAACTGTTTGACTCTTATTCACATGAATCACATCATTCATATCATTAATATTTATTTATTGCACTTCATCCACATAAGAACTCGCCATTATTGAGAAATAGTACAATAACTTATATTATAGCAAAATACTAAAAATACAGATGAATCAAAGTATCAAACGAAGGTCTAAGAGAAATAACATGAATCCCCCAAAAATTACAGAAAATAGAAACCCCCCAGAAATACATAAACCACCAAAAAAATTGAACCCAGAAGCAGAAGTTAATTCAATCATTCAATGTATCAACTCTAGTATAGGGAAAAGTAACATGAATTAAAGTATCCACTTTAAGTCTCTAACATACCCATCTTTTAATTCACCTTTTTCCCCAATCAAAGGATCAATATCAGATAATCAAAATCAAACCCCCAACAAATCCAAATAAAAGCAAACCCCCAAAAAATCTAAACAAAAGCAAACCCCCAACCCCAACAGCAAAATTTAGGTTCAGGAAATAAAATTGGTGAATCATTAATGGTGGGAAGAGACTAGAGAAAGAGAGACATTACCAAATCTAGAAAGAGAGAGAAAGAGGGTGCCAAAATTAGAGAATCAATAGAACTTGCACCATTGTTGAAGCAGTAGCTGTCGTCTGTCGATAACTACGGTTTGCCTGAGGAAAAGTAACTAAGGTCTGTCTGATGATAATGAGAATTGGGGGAAGAACCTTTGGAGGAAGAGGAACTGAGGTCCGTCTGAGGATGAATTGAATTAAACCAACTCATAAAAACTTAAAAGACTTACTTAGGTCACCAAATTCTATTCGGTTTGGTCGGCTAACCGGGGGCACAAGAATGTAACCGAACCGATTCTTCAAATTTGGAACTGGTAACCAAAATAGGTCTTTAAAAAGCTGGACAAAACTGCCGGTTCAGTTTGGTTATTCTGTTCAGCGATTTTTCTTATACATGCCTAGTGTTATCTACAACAATCGACTTTGCGACGTTCATTATTTTTAGATGGAGTTTTATGTCTGTACACCAAGAAAGGTAGTTAGAACCATCTAGCCACAATGGTTCATAATCAACGTAATAGGGTTTTACAGACATCTGTTATGTAAAATATAAATCGTAAGTAGTTATAATTCTTGATAAACATTTCAAATACAATATAGACAGATCATAGTACTTAGAATAACATAAAATAAATGCTTCCAAATGATGTTATAGTTGAGCCTTATTCATATTCTAATACTCATGAAATTCTTTTATAATAATTAAATCCCAACTTTATCCCATAAAATGATTATCTTAATCTTAGATGTGCATTTTAATAGAATTTTAGCCAAGATTGTTATTCAAAACCACTAGATGTGTGTGTTCCATATTTTAACAACTAGGGTATTCTAATCCCTAAAATTTTATAAGGTCTATATATTCTAGCCAAATGGCCATATTTCTTATGAATTTGAGGGGTATTTGATGTTTAGCTAACAAGTGGTCCCACCCTGAAGTCTTATTGGTTAATAAGATAAGTATGTTACTTTTATCTTTGAACTAACATTCTAGGGTAATATAGGTTACTATTATTTCCTATATACCTCTAAATATTATCTAATAACATCTAATTGGATCTAGATATGTAAAATTGGCTCCTCGGACACTAAGTATTTAAAAAATAAAACTAAGTTAATTCCTAATTTATCTCTAATTATTTATCTTTGACATTTAACCGTGATTTAGATATGACTCTCAGTCATATTCTAAATTAGTCTTGGTTTTCATATTATCCATGATCCTTATTCAGAGTAATTAGTATCATAGGGGAATACTATTAATATAATATTAGTTATCATAAGATACTTAAATAGGTATTAATCCATTTTCTTATATCACATATAAGTTAGTCAGTTTTCCTACACAAAGCACCCGTTCCAAAAAAAAAATTAAAAAATATAACAAAGTAAAAATGGGTTCCCCCACAGTCAATTGAAATTTTGAAAAAAAATTTGACTAAAATTGACCAAAAATTGAGCTTTTTAAAGCTAATTTAGTGTCTGAACCAGTCTAGACTGGACTAATTTAGTCTAGGTCAAGGCCTAAGCTGGGTTGATCAGTCTAGACTGGCTTGACCTGGTTAAATAGATCTGCCACGTGTCATCACCATGTGGTGGCACGTGTCACTGTACAGTACTGCCACGTGTTATCACCTTGTGGTAACACGTATCACTATTACAGCAGTGGCACGTGTGGGTCCCATTGGTATGTGTCATGCCACGTCAGCACGTGTGAGTCCTACTGCCACGTGTCGTTGATATGTGTCACTGTTGGCCTAGTCCCTACCACGTCAGAAAACCAGATAGGGCCTAATTTTGCGGATCAGGTCTGTCCAGGTCCAGTTTCTAAAAAATATATCTGGATCAGGTGACGACATCATGATGTTTTAAGTAATATTTTTTAAAAATAATAATAAAAAAATAAACAAGCCCTAACTGACATCATCTGACCTAATTACCCGTTAAAAAGTGGGATTTTTACCGTGAACTGCCCAGTTTCTACGCCATTTTCTTGGCAACAGGGAAATCTCTCTGAGAAGTATAATATATGGATGTGATCATTGTAGAGTAGGTTGCGCAACTAAATAAAAAGTGTGTTAATTCAAAAACCACAAGGATTCCAATTTTAGTTTTAAAATAGCCCTTTCATATGGGCAAAAAAATCACTAAAATAGCTCTAATAATTTTAGAAAAAAATAGATATTAATTTGCAAGAAGAGATCTACATATCCTATATGATTGATCATGAAATTAAAATATAAAAACAAAATTGAATAAAATATACCTCTCCGCAAAGCTAAAAAAATCCCAAAAAATGCTTGTTGGAAAGCCTTGTTTTTATCCCTTTTACTCCACTAGATCTTCGCAATGCTGATAACTTATTGGATAATATACTATTCTACTAGACAATCATAGCATAGACATAATTATAAGAAAAGAGTAGAGATATTATTGATTGAATTTTTTGTTTCTCTGAGGTTACGAAGACTTAACCCTTTATTGGGTTATATACTTGTAATGGCCTAATTCCGTAAGCTCGAGATGGATTTGAATTAGCTCTTGCACCAATATTCTTGTGGCAAAAACTAACGTGAAAAAAGAAATGACACAGGTGATTTAGCGTGGAAAACCTCTGATTAGGTAAAAAACTACTGCCTCGAGTTGAGGGTTTTTGTAATAGTAACTTTTATTGTTTAAAGCTGATATCTTATTACAAGTGATCTCTCGACATAAAAATACTTGATCTTACAAATAAGAAGTTTTTATGTTTTTGAGAATCTAGAAGGAATAGTTTTCTTGGTGATTTCTCGTGTATTTTTCTGGTCCTTATCTCTTCTAGAACTTTTTCTTTATATTGGCATTCTCTGTAGTTCTTCATCATGCTGAAGCACATTCTCTGAATAATGTGGTTAGTGGCGGCTGACTGAGTAACTATTAAATTCATGAGAGATAGGTAACTTTGACTTGTTCACATTTTTTTGTTTGAGCTCGACCCACGTTCTTCATCAGTTCGTGGAGTAGGTATCGATGTTGACTGTTGATATCACGTGTAGAATGCGTAAGTCTGACATGGAGGTAGTTCAAACTGAAATAGCTCGATTTGGGGTTAGATCGAGGGATAGGCCCCTATAATCGTCCCCTAGCAACTGAAGTTATGAGTGGCTTTGGTTGAAAAGGGAATTTGTGGGTATATGGGTTAAAAGTTTGAAAATGAAGGAAGTAATAATGTGGATTTGACTGCATGGAAAATGCGTGTGTTATGGAGGGACGTTTGTGTATTAAATATTGATGGGAATATTGATATACGCACCGCCGGTTAGGGTTTAAGAGATTCTTCTGTATTGAATGATGACGCTTGGGGAAACGTACCTGTACATTAAATATCAGGGTTATATAAATAGTATCTGTACCAAGGATTATGACAAAGTACACTTGTTTGTTGCAAAATTCTCTGAAAGTTTTGATGATGGTGAAGACCCAGAGAATGGTTCATAGAGGATTTTTGTTAAGATGCAGAAGTTAAAGTTGAGATTCTTTGAACATCAGTCTTTGGAGATGCCTACTCCCATTCCTGTTCTGCTGACGTATCAAGGTATGTCAGAAGAAAAAACGACTGAAGCCAAGAAAGAATTTTTACTATATGTGGAGATTTCATCACATTGTCTTAACTGGTGAGCAACGTTAGATTTGTCTCTGTATCCTTGCGGAAGAGAAGGTTGGGGTAACTGATGCGGGGTTTAGCAAAACTACCGAGCAGTTACGCCGATGTCGTGCATAGGACTGGATTCTAATATCGGGCCCTCTTCATCTCTACCAACTCTGCGGAGGTGGAGGTTCCAGAGGAGGTGACGGTAGTAGTGGAGAAGGGAGACGGGGAATGGAAGTCTGCTTTTGTACCTCCATAGTTACTTAGCGTTAATTAAGAAGACCCTATGTTTAAAGAGTTAGTTCAAGCACTGAGTCATCTACTTTCATGCCCAGACTTCCACCAAACTCAGTTTCTGGTCATAGTAAAATGGTATGAAGGAAGAAGGACTTATGGTGACTTTCAATGCTATTTTGTATTAGAGGATTCTTGGAGAGAAACATCATTGAAGTAGGATAAACTAAAGGATTTGATGTTTTAGAGTGCATGAAAGACCTGTCATCTGTAAAGTACTTAAAAAAATTATTATCTATAAAGTACCTGATTTCGGAGTACATAAAAGACTTGTTACCTGTAAAGTACCTAAAAGATTTGCTAGCTTTAAAGTACCTATAATTTATATTCGAGCTGAATAAAATATGTTATTTAAACTCTGTGTTGATATATGTATATAATAACTCTAGAAATCGAGCTATGAATAATTCAAAGATTTATTAATATAGGACGAAATGTTATGTATAAGATTAGAACTTACAACCTGGTTATAATAATTGAGTTGTAAAAATATGTTTGTAACGTGAAATATGTGTAATAAATGATCGAGCTGAGTGACTGCGATTTATTGGGGGAGAAAAAAATACGGTAGAATGTTTAGGATGGGAAATTTGTGCTCAGTGAGATTGTTTCGACAATTAGATTTGGAAAGAATAAGCTAGTTATGGAATAGACCAAACTGTCTGAGGTCAATAGGGAGAGATATGATCAAAGAACTTTTCTCATAATACTAGGGTTCTATGTTATGAAAGAATAGGATAATATCACGAACTGCGGGGAATTCGCAGTAAAAATCTATAAATAGGGGGAAAGGAGATTTAAACAGGAGGAAGAGAGTAGAAATTGTATGGACAAGATCTGAGAGAATTCATTATGCTACTTAAGGGCGGTTGGCGATAAAGATAACTGAAGTGCGAGTGTAGATTTTTGGCTTGTTGGACTATGATGCTGAACTGCCTATGAAGGAGTATCAATTTGAAGGTTTAGATTGGATGGGTAGTGAACGTGAGTATGAATGTCATTTCTATGAGGAGCTGTTTCGGGAAGTGATATTGGAACTTGCAACTCGAAAAGATGTTTTAAGATTGATTGTCGAAGAATAGATCGAACTGGAAGACGTGAGGATTGTTGGAGTCAAAATGATTGGATGCGATTCACCAAGACATCAAGGATGTTTTAAATATAATTATATGTGAGGGAATGAATTGTGATGAGAGTATGGTGATAATGAAGTGAATGTAAATAGGGATTGTATGTTTGTAAGTATATGAGTTTGAATAATTTCTAAAGAAATGAAAAATAAAGTTTGAATCTGCTCTCTATTGTTGCGAATACTATTTATGACTATTGTGAAAAATGAATTTGAATATTTTTGAAATTTTTAGAGCTTTAGAAATGACGTCAGTACTTCTATAAGTAGAAGAAGCAAAAATAAAGGAGAAAAAAAGAAGGTAGTTTTTTATTTTATCTCTTGTGTAAAAGCAGGGAAAGCCTGATTGCGTGTAAGTGTGAGTCATCATGAGTGTGGGGAGGTCAGGAGAGATTTAGAAAAGAGAGATGAAAATAGATTAAAATATAGGGCAAAGGGTAATGATGGGAAAGCATTTTCACCGAAAAGGTCCATGATATCTGACATTGATTGTGGAGGGGATGCTCAGGTTCCAAAACTGAGGACAGCTTATACGAGACCCAATAACTGCTAGCAATTAGAGAGAAAAAATATAAGGAATACATCATATTCGTCATTCAAAGATTTTTCAACTTCTAAAAACTTGAAGAGCAGTGTGAGTGGAAAAATAAAAAATAAGAAAGAATCTCGTGAGAGTTTAATTGAGAGTGATCAGTAGTTAAAGCAAGATAAAGTTACAAAGACTAAGTCACGAAGGTGGTTATACAACTGCATTGTAAGGGAAGGATTTGGCTCTGCGTCATATTTGTATTTCGACATAGAAGGTTATTAGTATATTTGTGATATTTTGAAGGTGTTGTTTTTGAAAATCATTTTTTGTGTTAGGGAAATTAAAAAATTACCATTTACAGCAATCTATAAAATTCATTTTATATATGATATATGAAAGATATATATATGTGGGTGATGTATATATAAAAGATAATAATGGGTACATGGATTTGTATGTAGGTCGATCGTAAGGAATGTTTGTGTAGGATCAAACCCTCATTTGTAGATTTGTAGTTGATATGGAGACTTTACCTATTAATGAGGCATTGACCTCTGGACGATTGGTAGAGTCTGAGATTTTAATATCTGATAAGGATGAAGATGTAGTGGTTGTTCAATTTCCAGATTTCCGTGGAAGATTGGTAACCGACCCTCCGAATTCTAATGTGTTCAAAGAGTTTTGTAAAGCCAAGACTTCTGCAGGGGGAAGATGGGGTAGTTGTGTAGAACATGTTGGTAAGCATTTTAGTTGCATCATAACAACTGGAGAGGAATACTTTTTTTTGTCGACTGATTTGGAGAAGGAGAAACAAAATAGGCGTTTAGATGAATCGATCTCTTTGGAGTACTTTGATTTAAAAATCCAGGGCGATTTGGTCAAGGGTTTTTTGAGTTACCTGTCTCAGTTGGAGTACTGGTTGAGTCTTACCCTTAGCAATTTCGCAAAAGGGATTATGAACATCATCGGGGCATGATATGTTCAGTTGCAGGGGAACATGTGGAAGTTGATAAATGTTTGTGAATTTCTGAATAAGTTGTGGGAGGAGGATGAGATTGAGATGAGGATATCTCCTGAGGTTGTCTTGCAGTTTTATGAAGTAAAAAATTGTATTACAAGTTGAGAGGCAACTTTTTTTGCGAGTTAGACTCGGCCTCGTTTCTTCAATCTGAACTTGACAGGTCAATTATAGAATGATAATGTGATATGGGTGAAGGGTGATTGCCTTCAGAGAGATGATGAAGAACCCATGGAATTACTGGGTAGAACTGTAAAACAAAGTAAGTATAATAATGTATAATGTATAAGTTTGATATGTTGAAACTATATGTTGCTCAGCTAATGATAATGCATTATTGACCGACAGGTCCTCAATAAAAAGTGGTGAGGAAGAAGTCTTTGTTGGACACTATTGCTCAGGTAGGGACAGAGCTCAAGGTAGTGTTAAAAGAACTTGGCATTAGCAGAAAGAAACGTGCTAACGTGCCGGTCTGAGAAAGTTTAAAAGTCTCAATCAATGAGGCTAATGGCAAGCGCTGAGTGCAACAAGAAGAGGGGAACTGACGAGGAGAGGCGAGTAAACTTGCCCAAGGCCTCTGGAGTGGACTTCGCGGGTATGCCAGAGTCTACTACATCGAGCAAAATAGCTCAGGCATTTTCAAAGAAGAAGATGATAAAGGGTGGTTCAGCCTATGGAATTACAGGAAGTGGTTAGGTCGAAGGAGGAGCGAAAAAGAGAAGGGTTAAGCCTTATAAACTGATAGGGGCGAAGGTCATAGAGGATCCACCTGTTATAGGTGATGAGCTGAAAGAGGTGTAGGAAAGGGTGAGGCTTGCAACTCATAATGGGGAGAAGGAGATGAGAAAAATGGTAAATTTATTTGTTTGAATATGTGATGAATTTTGCATAGTGATTCGAGCTAACAGTGAGGTCGATGTTCTTTGTTTTTTTTGGCTACTCATTTGATGAAGGGGATATGCCCTGGGGTCGAGGAGGAGAAAGCTGAGCTAACGAAGGAAAAGGTCGAGCTTGAGAAGAAGGTAGCTTGACTAAAAGCTGACTTGATTAAGGAGGGGAAGTGGTTGGTGGCCCTGAAGGCTTCTCAAGAGGTAAAGATTAATTATCTTTCAATGGAAGCAATAAAGAATATGGAGGAGGTGGTAACTGAGTACGACAGACTCGGGCGCCACCTTATAACTAAGGGGTATTCGGAAGATGAGGTAAATGCCATTATGGCGGACACCTATGTTGAGAAGGAAGATGATGAGGTGGAAGATGTTGTTGTTGGAGTTATGGATGGGTTGGGCGGTGTCTCTCCCCAAACGGTGTGAGACAACCAGAGGGATGACAATGAGCGTCTAGAGGGAGGAAATGAGAAGGCAGCGTTGAATGTTGACTCCGTGATTATAGGAATGGTTTGGAATATTGTAATTTGATAGAATTTTGTTTGTTGGATAGAATTCTATAGGCTAAGACGCTTTTGTAAACCTTATTGGAAGAACGTAAGGAAATGCACTTCAGAATAAAAGATTTAGAGACTGAGTTAGCTAAGGAGAGAGACGCCTTAGCATCCCTGTTATCTTCGCAAGCCGAGCTACAGGTTAGAAAAGAGCAAGAAATATTTGACTTATATGCTTCATTATTCTAGAGCTACAAAGTAAAAAGTAAAGTGTAGGGACAGACCAAAAACCTGTTATCAGTTTATAGGCAATGGCATTCAATGGTGTATAGAAAATAGCAAAATATTGACAAATTAAAACATAGAGAATGTGTTCCTTAGAATTGGAAGTATGTGTTAATGTTTATCCAACTGAGATTGTACTTCAACCTTAAGCACAGTATATGTCAAAAAATAGAAATTTCGTTAGAAATTAGATGTATGTATTGAGTAAATTTTCGAAATGGAACTTGATATGTTGTATCTATGATGTGCAGGTCGAATTAGAGTCAGCTCGCTTCCGCAAAGATGAGATATGCCAATGTAACCAAGAATTTGTTGAGTAGTCTGATAGGATGAAAGAGGCAAATGAAGACAGAGAATATTAACATATAAAGGTACACTTAAAGTTTGTTGAGGCAACCCAAACTGCTGACAACCTTGCTCGGAGGATCAAGGAGAAGAATGCCAAAATTAGTAAAGGGCAAAAAGAACTTGTGGAGATGAAAGATCATACAGTGAAGCTCAAAATTTAGAATGATGTGCTGATGGAAAAAAGTATGGATGCTGACATGGATCGATACCATATACAGGCGTTAGAAAAATTAGAGGAAGGGCTAAGTCATTTTGTGGCCAGTCTGAAGGACCAAATGATCCGAAAAATGACTGATTAGGAGCAAACTCGAGCTGATCTAGTGAGTACCAGAAATGAGCTTGACCGATTGAAGAAGAAAATGGTCGAGAAAAATAGCGAGCTGAGGAAAGCTCGAGATGACCCATCTACCTCTGAAGTTGCAGTTGAGCAATTGACTACAGCCTTACCCGCTAAAGATATGGAGTTTTGGATGGTGCAGCGAATGTATAATGAGTTAAATGAAAGGGTGGCACAATTGAAGACCAAATTTGCGCATGCCAATTCACCTGCCAGAAATGCCAAGGCTGGAGAGCGCTCGAGGAAGAATAAAAGTGATGTCAAGGTTTCCCTAATGAACAGGGATGTAGTTAGCCTATTAGCTCGAATAAAAGAGCTGGAGGGAATTGTAGCTCGAACTCAAGGTCATGTGCAAAAGGGAAACGAGCAGTTAAGGGAGTGCCAAAGTAAGTTGGATGCTACTCTTACCAGGGAACAATGGATAGAGTGGATTATCATTGGTAAGGAAATTTTAATTAAGAATTAAGATGAGTTGTTAAAGAAGTCTCCGGCTGGGGAAGATTTAAACAGGGAGCTTGAGGAACTTCTTGCTCAGGTGGCGAATTTGAGGGTGATTAACCTGGCTGAATTAGCTAAAGCTAACAAGAAGGCAGAAGAGAACATCGCATTCATGGCTTGAATAAATAGTTAAATGGAATGGCAAGAAGAACGGTATAATAGGTTATATAATCGCCTTCAGATGGTAAGAGAAAAATTTTCTAAGGCGGTCATGCCCGAGGCATCGCACTCAAAATTGATTATGACGGCGATTGCCTCTTTTGTAGATGAGGTAAAAAGGCTTGAGTTATTGAGAAATACCTTGTACGACTATTTCTCAGAAAGGGGATGTATTTGCAAAGCTGATATAGATCGAGGAAATTTTATGAACTCCATGGAAGCGAAGTTAGGCTCCCGACCTACTGAAATGGTATAACAGGGCTGGATTGCTATGACTGCTCGAGCTTGAGAATTTATGGCTGGTTATCATCCTAATGTAGGGGAAAGCATGGCTGACCTCACAACAGCATAAAAGAATTCATTGTAGTTGTTGTATATGTAACCTGAAAAACGTATTTATCGCAGACATATTAAGAGATAAAAGCTAGCTTTACATTTGCTTTATCTTATGTCTGGTAGAGTTTTCTGATTGAAAACTAGTATTACTTTTGTTTTAATTATAAAGTATAGTAAACTCAGTCAAATCAAGTGTTATCCTTATTTTAAACGGTATAATATCACAGCCATATTAAGTGAGATGAAAGTTAGTTTTACCTTTGCTTTATCTTATATTTCGTAGAGTTCCTCAATTGAAAACTAGTATTACCTTTGTTTTAATCTCAGAGTATAATAGATTCGGTAAAATCAAGTAGTATCCTTGTTTTAACCGGTATAATATCGTAGCCATATTGAGTGAGATGAAAGTTAGTTTTACCTTTACTTTATATTATGTTTGGTAGAGTTCCTCGATTAAAAACTAGTATTACCTTTATTTTAATCTTAAAATATAGTAGAGTCGGTCAAATTAAGTGTTATCCTTGTTTTAACCAGTATAGATGTCGATTGAAACTTAGTATTGCCTATTCTTTAATCTATGTGTTGTCCATGTAAGTAGAGAGTTGTATGGGAAAAACCTTGGAAGATTTCATTAAATAGAAAAGGATGTACATTGGATGGAGATGAAAATCTCACTTTTGGAATGGAAAAAGTGAGAATTTGAAATGGAGTAGTGAAGCACTTAACGATAGTACTGTTTCAGTCACCTAGTATTCCGAGGATTTGAGATATGAACTCCATCTTCTGTCATAAGGTAATATGATCCCTGGCTTGTGAGACCTGTGATAAGGAATGGACCCTCTCAATTTTCTACAAGTTTCCCAGCATGAGGCTCTTTTCTGTGTTGAGGGATTTCTCTGAGAACGAGATCGTCAATTTGAAAAACATGGCATCTGACTAGTTTGTTGCATGAACTGACCTGCATATGGTGATATCAACCTAAGTTAGCAATAGTGCGCTCCCTGATCTTATCAATCCAATTGAGGTTGTAGTCCAATTCGAACTCATTTTCTTCGTCAGTTAGCTCTATATCTCTAACTGGATGATGGTATTCCGAGGGAATAACGGCCTCGGTCCCATAGGCAAGGAGAAAGGTGCAGTCGGTTGATTGAGGTGCAGTAGTACGATATGCCCATAAGACATGAGGAAGTTCTCGAACCCAGTTTCCTTTTTTCTTAGAGCGAAGCCTTTTCTTGAGTCCATCCACGATGATTTTGTTGATAATTTTGGCCTGGCCATTGCCTTGAGGGTAGTAGTAGTTGGATGGTGAGTGGATGATATTGTGTTTGTTAAGGAAAGCTACAACTTTTTTTCTCCAACGAATTGTGGCCCATTATTGAAACGAATTCGGTGAGGGCATCTAAAATAAGTCATGATATCTTCCTAGATAAAAGAGATGACCTCTTCTTCTCTGGTTTGATTGAGTAGAACTGCCTCTACCCATTTTGTAAAATAATTGGTAGCTATGAGTAGGTACCGGTGGTTATCTGGAGAATTAAGAAATTCACCAACAAGTCGAGTGTCCATCTTTTGAATGGCCAAAATACTTTGCTTGCATGTAGTACGAGAGTAGGGGCATGTATCATTTGTCCATGTCGTTGACATGTATCATATTTGCCTGAGTACTCTTCTGCTTGCTTGCGCATACCCGGCCAGAATACTCCTTGTGTAATGGCTCTGCTTGCAAGTGATCGACCTACGGCGTGGGAGCCACAAGTCCCTTCATGTAAATCATGGAACATCATGTCCGCTTTCTTTCTGGAAAGGTACTTTAGGTAAGGCCACGTGACTGAATGGCGGTATAAAGAACCATTTTGATTTGTATAGCGCTTTGAGTTTTCGATCAGCTGTCGGCGCTACTTTGGATCTACTAGAAGTGGTCTATTGCATTTGTTGTCGATACCGAGGTAGGCTAGGAAGGGCTTTCGCCAATCGTCATTTCCCCTTTTATCGCCCTCTGTGTTTATCGTGCATACCAAAATACGGGCAATGCTAGGGATTGAAATTACTTCGATCTGAAGATATCAAGCTTTTGTTCCCAAGACCCCAGCTCGATATGCCAAGGAATCAGCATTTCTATTTTCATCTCGAGGAAGATAATTAAAAGTTGTTTGCGTTAACTTACTCATTTTATCAACAACGAGGGATGTATATGAGATCATCTTGCCATTCTTCTTGTATTGCTTAGAGTAATAGTGGAAGATGAGTAGTGAATCTGTGTAAACTGAGAGTTCTGGGATACTAAGCTAAAGTGTGAGGTTGAGTCCATGAATTAGAGCTTCGTATTCAGTGACATTGTTGGAGGCTTCAAAATCTAAGCGGATTGATTTCTCAATTCTGTCGTTGGAAGGGCTAATCAATACAATTCCAATTCCTGACCCTACAGGTTCTGTTAATCCATCTATAAGAGGTCTCAACCATTTCCTTGTAATCTATTCAGCTCGCTCGTTAAATACTTTGGGGGGTGGATCTTTTGTAAGTTTTTTTACAAGGTCAGGATCGTGCCCCTCCCACTCTGGATCTTCCACTGGAAAATCTGTGTGAAAATTGGTAACGGCCTAACCTTTTCCAGAATGGCGTTGTTTGAACTTGATATGATGTTCTTCTAAACTGACTGACCATTGTTGCACTCTCCTTGGTTTTTCTTTCTTTGACAGAACCTCCCAGAGTGGGTAGTTCGTCATGACTTTGACTAAATGAGCTTGGAAGTTGTGCTTAAGTTTATGTAAACTATAAACAAGAGTTAGAAAAAGTCTCACGATTTAAGAATACCTCATTTTTACTTAAGTGAGGATTTTTCTAATGAAGTAAACTGGCTTCTCGATTTTCCCTTTAAGTCAAATGGGACCAAACTGATTGAAGTATCTATAACTGCTAGGAATATGATTAGTTCATCATTATCTATTGGGGTGCTCATTATGGGAGACCTCCCCAAATAGGTTTTGAGATCCTAAAAATCTACTTCGTATTCTGATATCCATTGGTTCTCTGATTTGGCTAAACTTTTCCTCGTTTGGTACAACTGCAGGGTAGTAGGAACTGCCAATGAAAGTGGTCTGAAAATTTTGAAATGAATCGGATGATAGCGGCAATCTTGCCAGCAAGCTTCTATAAGTCTTTCGTCGTATTTGGAAATAGCATGTTGAGGAGAGCCCGAATTTGATCTGAATCAGTCTCAATCCCTTTCGTGCTAATGAGATGGTTGAGAAATTGACCTGAATGTACTCCGAATTGACACTTATAAGGATTGAGTCACATCCTGTAAGATCGAAGAATGTTGAATATTGTGTTAAGATCTGTGATGTGGTATTGACTGTATGTTCTTGTACAAGAGATCATCAATGTAGATTTCATGATTTTCCCAAGATGTGCTTTGAACATAGTAGTTATCAACCATTGATAAGTCGTGCTTACATTTTTGTGTCATAAGGGCACTTTATTGTAATAAAGTCCTCTTTCAGTGATAAAAGTGGTATTTTCTTAATCTTCTTCCAAGAGTAGAATCTGATTATATCCAGAAGCAGTGTCCATCATAGATAGGAGTTTGTGAACTGTTGTGAAATCGAGAATTTGATGGATGTTGGGAAGAGGGAAACTGTCATTTGGAGTATATTTGTTTAGATCTCTAAAATCTTCACAAACTTGGACTTTTCCATTCCTCTTTGGGACAGCGACGATGTTGGATATCCAATCTAGATACTTGACTTCTTGAATGAATCCCACTTTGATCAATTTCTCAATCTCTATTGATGAGCGCATAATTATGACATTTTTAATATACTCGAACAAGTATTTTAGTCGTCAATTATATTTAATTTTGGGTACTTATGTACGTTTGTTTGATTGCAGCTATTGGAGATGGATATTTGAAACCAAGCCCTTAAAGTTTAGTAAAAGTGTGTCCAGTAGTTCATAGCAAATAACGTCAAAGACACAATATATTTGGTCTCAAGATTGAAGAAATATATACACAAATATTCTTGGAGAATAAGATCAAAGAATATATTGCATCCAAGATCCTTGAAGATATCTTATATTGAAAATATATGCAAGAGTTTCCATGAAGAAAGATATCTACATCACTTAAGGGAATTATATACATGAATCATAGGTGATTGGTTGCAAAATTAAAAGATATTATTATAAAAATATTCTTTAAAATTTAATGTATAGTTTTTAAATTTGGGTTCCTTCTCCTATAAAAGTAACCCTCCTCCATTGAAATTAGGCATCTCATATTGGAGCAAGTTTAGAAGAAATAAAGTCTTAGTTTTTATTTAATTGTTTTTTTCTCCTCTTTTAGTTTATTTTTTGCTAATGTCTTCATTAGTTGATAATGCGATAAAGTCCTAGATGAGCGTCTAATCTTCTAGCTACGGCTAGGATGAGGCCTCTTCCTTGTTGAGCAATAGTTGGTATTAATTAGGTTATAATTAGTTTTTCTTAGTACTTCATGATTGATAAGTTAGTGCATCATATCGAAGGCTTGACCATAGATTCGGTTTGGTGTACGATATCTTTGGATACAAACAAGTGCTACTAACCGTAGACTTGATTTGAAGATTTAAATAAGAGGAAATACTAAAGAACTCACTCAAGCCTAGCCATGGTTGAGTCGATAATCCTCTAACACACTCTTCACCATCAGTTAAAAGTATAACCACTAAATGCTCGACCATAGATTTAGTGGTTTATTTTACAACATCGTATGTATCTTAACACGAACTTATGATGGGTGGAGATATTAAGATCTAGTTGAATATTGATTAGTGCTTTAAAAGGAAGAGGCCAAGTCCAAAACTTGGCCCTTTCTCTCATTAAGTTTTTTAATTAGCTTTTACTTATTCCTTTTAAATTTACCTTTTATAAAATCGTAATTCGGCCTAGAAAGTATTTATTTTTCCAAACCTCCTTGTAGATTTGATCCCACAAATCTGTGCTACAATTTGACAATCGTACTTTGAGCGGGTATTTTTCTAGAGGCCACAAAAACCTCTTATCAAATAGCGCCGGTACCAGGGAGGCATCATTGAAAACTATTCTTTCTAATACAAAATTTTCTTTGCTAGTTTCTAATTTTGTTAATTGTTGTGCTATCAATGTTAGTTTAAATCTTTATATCTAATTATTTAAAATAATTGGTGTTGGTGAAATAGTAAGTTGACTTCAAATCTCTCGTCCATATCTTGCTAATGATTTCTAAATTCCTTGTTTCCGGTATATAGTAAGTTGTAGTATAGTGGGCCAGTAATAAAGTGTGTTCCTGAATATTTTGTGGCTTTTGACAATTTATACTTCACAATTTGGAAATATGTTTTCTACGAAAGTTTTAGATAATTCAAAACCCTTTCTGAATTGTTATAGGTCATATTTTTATGTTTAGTTTTCTAAGAGTTATCTCCTTTTGAAACAATAGTAAAAATAATCTCAATAAAAGACGCCGCTGTTCATTAATAACTTGCTTTGTGCGGCAGGGAAGCTAAATTTTAAAAAACTTCCTTCTTGGATGCCTTTCCTTTCTGAATTATATTTCCAAATTAATATTATTTAATGTTCTCTCTTAACCGAGCTGAATGATATGCCCATTTGAAAATCAGGACATCATAGACTACAATAAACATTAAAATTGGATTAATATTGTTTTCGCAAGTTCACTAATCTTTTTTCTCTTGTTTTTCAAGATAGTCACAAAGTTGGTACTCAAAGATCATGAGGAATTTACAAATTACATTGGCAAGCTTCAATCTAATCCTTATTGTACCCCCTAAGTAAAGGGGCACTTCCTTCTTTCGCCCCTTAAGTGAATGGGCGACCACAGCTTCACCGGGAAACACTTCCTGTAGATTGGTACCTCTTTAAACTTGACATCTAGAAGGGGTTCATATCCACTCCACCCCAGCACTAGAAACATAAAGTCATGTGGACTTTTCATATACACTCTACTCTAATAAAATATTTGCAGTGGTTGGATTGACCTATTGACGCGTTTAAATTTTTTTTCATTCCAACATTAGTAAAGGTAAAAACTGTTAGAGACTTACGAGATTTTATCACCCAAAAAGCTCTCTAACAAGTGGGACCACCCATTAGGGTTACGAAGAAATTTGTATCAAACGAAAATTGAACGTTCAGGACCTAAAAATATCTGATAATTAAAAAGAGTAGTAAGATTCCCGTGGGATTTCATCACCCGACGGATAGGTGTACCGAACCGGAGTATAAACACGGGTTCGTAGGATACTGGTTATAAGTTTGCGACGTCACCGTTCTGAGTACAGACGTACAATGAGACGATTCGCTCAGGCGTGAGGACTAAACATCTACAATAAGCTAGTACTAGCACAGTGATGCAGGCGAGTGTAGGAACTAAAGCCTTTAACCATCCCATCTTTTTGTGAACATAGAAGAACATAGGGGAAACCTACTTAGTACTTCTTAAAAAACGTTGAAGTGCAAGAGTTTTAGGCTTGATTGATTTATTTTGCATTGGGTGCTAATTTAATTATAAAATGTCGTACATGCAAGAACATTATGGCTCATATTTTGATAGCCCACAATATCCTCAAAATTATTTTCAATCAGGGCACCACCAAAACTCACAAGATATGAAACCCTTCCACCCTCATTCCTATATGCATACCCATCAATCCTTCTAGTCAGTCAAACAATACCCATCCGCTCTACCTAAGCCATCTTTGGAAGACATCATTGATCTTTTGATGCAACAATCAATAGAAAGTAAAAAAAACAAGCGTTGCAATTTCTACAACAAATAATACAATTCCAAAAATAGACTTTAGTAGATCAAACGTCTACGAACCAATCTATCTCTAGGTTAGAGACTCAGATAACTCAGTTGTCAACCACGTAGAGTGAAATAGAGCACGAAAAACTTCCATGCAATGAAGAAGAACTTGAAGTTAAATCCCCTTGTGATTTAGAAAATAATGAATTCAAGCGTAATCAAGGAATCTTTTCCCCGTAGGGTGAATGGATACTATATTACGAGACAGATTTAGAAGAAGAACATTTTAAGGTCGACAATCCTATGTAACAAGAAGCTCTAAAAAAAGTGGCTAACATGTTCAAAAAAATTCTTTCTCAATCACATCCTAATTATGCCCTCAACATTCAACCACCAATGTCATTATCCATCCCTTCACAGATAGAGCCCTACCAATTCACAAATGATATCTCGATAGAAAGTGAGTATTTTTCTAAATTTTTCGACAATTTCTCAGATGATGAAGATGATGACAGATTTCTTGGAAGTGTAAATTCAACATCAATTCTTGAGAAAATACGAGCTCCATCTTAACTCTAACTAGTGTCACCTTCTTCATCTCTCTTTCTTGAATCCATACCTCCATCACCTGAGCCTAATGGGGGTACCATTACCATAAACAATTTTAAGGACTTGTACGGAGATAACTTTTGTTGCAATTCTAATGATGAATGTTTAAATTACTTTGAGGACTCGAATGATCCTAAAATTTGTGAAATGGTACAATCCTTATCATCTGAAAAGGTATTTCAACTTGGCTATGTCCCTAAGCCAATGAATATCCACGTCAATGGTCAGGTAGAGTCCCTTGAGATAAGTTGTGATTTAAGACATGCACATTTTAAATGTTTGTTAGAGTCAATTGTTCCCTAATCCCCATATCCACAAATATGACATATAGTTTTTCTTCTACTAAAAGAAAACATCTTTTTAAAAAATTACAATTTTGGGGATGCCTAACGGACTTGTTTTGTCATAACCACCTCTTACATTTTTTGGAGTATCAACGATAACATGGGGGTTTTGAAAATTTCTAAAGAAAATATCTTTCCAGAAAAATCAAGTTTTGAATCAAGTAAATTTTTGGGGATGAATTCTTTATTTACTGTAACATGTAGTAATTACATGATTATATTGAAAATTCTAAAGAAAAATATGTTCCCCTGGGCATGTGTTTGCTTTATCTTGGAGAAAATGGTTTTTCTTGATTTATCTAAAATTTTTAACTTGGAATCATCAAATAATAGGTAAATTTTTAAGAAAATATATTTTTTAAAGAGTATTAGTTTTGAACTCTCTCTGGTTTTTACATAATATATTTTGCCCAATTTGGGACTAATATTGAGGATCATCATTCATGTGTTATCTGGTTTTTGAAAGAGGATTTGCAACCAGGATAGTACATTACCTTTTAAGCTTCGTACCTTTCCAATCATATTGAAAATTTTAGTTTGGGGGTACATTCGCCTGGCAAAAGACGGTAAACTTAGCGCTTCTTGAGAGGCAGCCCATGACATATTCAGGTGAGAAATTCTAGTTTTTATTCTCCATTTTTTTATGCTCTCAAGCATTGAGGGCAATATTTTATTTAAGTTTGGGGGTAGGAAACCATTTCTTTAAATATTTTTTGAAGAAAAATGAAATAATGGCACTTTGTCAATTTATGATATATTTTTGACAAATTTCCAAACACTTAAACTGATTTTATCTTGACATAAATATAATGGAAAAGCCTAAATTTCGAAATTGTACCAAGTATACACTATAATATTTTGGACTATCTTAAGATAAATGTACGATCTTTTTATTAACGACTAATTCAAGTAAACTTGGCATATTTTGAAAACTTGCACTTCACTATAGTTTTTCAATTAATACCTTCAATAGATTTTTGCTTAGTATAAGGGAAATTTAACATTTTTGTTAGGAATAGTTTGCTACAAGGGAGACAGCTGCCTAAGAATAAGTTCATTCCTAAGAAAATTAATAATAACCCAAATGTGCACTAAAAAACTTTTACGTTGAAGGCTACTCGTATGATTAAGAACTGAAAGAGGAAAAAAATTATCACCAATATCGAGTTTGACCATGAAATATGTGATAGGAGCGCAATAAAATATTACTTATGAGAATCCTGAGTTTAATTCATGATGGGGCACCACACCCCGGCAACCTTAGCCAACTAGCGGGGATTGTTGACCAAAAACACCTTGCTATAGAGACTCCACTAAGAAACAATTTACTTAAAAGAAAAGACTTAAAAGAAAAGAGAAGAATGGTAAAGTAAAATTATAGGAAGATAAATTGACTAAGGCACTTTTCAAACTGACCGATGAATTTATTCTAGTAAGAACTAGACTACCAAAAATTGAGTAAATTATTCTTGACAATGTATTAGGCGATAAAACTATTTTCACTATATACTCAAATATAGTTAAAGCAAAATACTTGAATCTCTTTTTAATCTTGAGGTAGTACCTCTAGTTTCGGATAAGCTTAAAATATTCTTTGGTATACTTAGGAGAATAGCAAGTTTAAGGAATATTTTCATTGGTATATTTTTGTCACATCTAAGTAAGGATAAGTTCACAGGAATTGAGTCATGTGTATTCTAGAATTATTTAAAATGTCATTATTGACTTTTGTGGGTATAGTCACTGCAAACCCTCACGAGACAACATTCGTCCACCAGGCTAAACCCAGAGGTTTAATAGTTTGTTGTATACGCTAAATATAATCGCGCTAACTGCGAAAGTGGTTATTATTTTATTTCACTTGGGACGAACAAAAGACAAGTTGGGGGTATTTGATGAGCACATAATTATGACATTTTTAATATACCCGAACAAGTATTTTAGTCGTCTAATATATTTAATTTTGGATACTTATGTACGTTTATTTGATTGCAGCTATTGGAGATGGATATTTGAAACCAAGCTCTTAAAGCCAAGTAAAAGTGTCTTCATCAGTTCATAGCACAAAAAGTCAAAGATACAATATATTTGATCTCAAGATTAAAGAAATATATAAACAAATATTCATGGAGAATAAGATCAATGAATATATTGCATCCATGATCCTTGAAGATACCTTATATTGAAAATATATGCAAGATTTTCTATGAAGACAGATCTCTACATCACTTAAGGGAATTATATACAAGAATCTTAGGTGATTGGTTACAAAATTAAAAGATATTATTGTGAAAATATTCTTTAAAATTTAATGTATAGTTTCTAAATTTGGGTTCCTTCTTCTATAAAAGGAACCTTCCCTCCATTGTAATTGGGCATCTCATATTAGAGCAAGTTTAGAAGAAATAAAGTCTTAAATTTTATTTAATTTTCTTCTTCTTCTCTTTTAGTTTAATTTTTGATAATTCCTCCATTAGTTGTTAATGCGATGAAGTCTGAGATAAGTTGTTAATCTCCTAACTAAGGCTAGGATGAGGCCTCTTCTTGGATGAGCAATAGTTGGTATTAATTAGGTTCTAATTAGTTTTTTCTTAGTACTTCATGATTGATAAGTTAGTGCGTCATATTGAAGGCTTGACCATAGCTTCGGTTTGGTGTACGATAACTTTGGATACAAACAAGTATTATTAATCGTAGACTTGATTTGGAGATCTAAACAATAAGAAACACTAGAGAACTCACTCAAGCCTAACCATGGTTGAGTTGATAATTCTCTAAGGCACACTTCACCATCACTTAAAAGTATAACCACTAAATGCTTGACCATAGATTTAGTAGTTTATTTTACAATATCATATGTATCTTAACATGAACATATGATGGGTAGAGATATTAAAATCTAGTTGAATATTGATTAGTACTTTGAAAGGAAGAGGCCAAGTCCAAACCTTAGCTCTCTCTCTCTCTCATTAAGTTTTATAATTAGCTTTTATTTATTATTTTTAGATTTACCTCTTATTAAATTATAATTCAGCCTAGAAAGTATTTATTTTCCCAAACTACCTTGTGGATTCGATCCTACTCATCCGTGCTACAATTCGACAACCGTACTTTGAGCGGGTATTTTGCTAGAGGCCACCAAAACCTCTTATCATCCATGTTAACTTCATCTCGAAGGCGTGGTGATAGTCGTCACTATTTCTATTTGACCGCCGTGGCATTGATGTTGATGGCCAATTTGTGACATGCCGTGGTCGGATCGACCCCAGGCATATCTTTGAAAGTCTACGTAAAACATCGCAATTCAGTTGTAAGAATTTAATGAGGGCATCCTTATCGTGCTGGACCAGCTTGGTATCGATAAAAGTACATCTATTAGGTCCATCAATGTTGACATATTCTGCAGGTTCTTCTATTGAAGGTTGATCATCAAGGTGATCAACGTTTTATAATTGGCATGCACCGTATCTGTCTGAGGTATCCAGAATGGCAGAGACGATATTTTCGCAAGCTCGAGAAGGCTTTTGACTACCTTTGATTTCATAGATACCATCATTGTGCTTAAAGTGGAATGCTTAATGATAGGTGGAAGCAATTTCTTCCATGTTGTGAATCTAACAACGGCTCATAATCCTGAGATAATGAGATTTAGTGTTGATTACGTAGAAGATGACATCGATGGTGGCTGGTCTTGCGGTAATAGGTAAGATGATCTTGCCTACTCACTCTTCTTTAGAACCATTAAATCCATAGATATCGGTGTCGCTTGGAATAACTTGATCGGCCAATCCCATTTGGTCGATAGTACTTTGAAAGAAAATCTCAATACTGCTTCGATTATCGATCATCATTGTGTGCATGACAAACTTCTTCGTCTTGAGCATTATGACAAATGCATCATGATGTGGATATTTTATATGGCTAATCGTAATCTTTGAATGAGATCCCAAGCCGGCAATTTCTTGACTTAGGCAGAAGCTTGGCTTCTTGGTCTTGAGGTGTGAGATCATAGTATTCAGACAGTTTCTTACGCTTGAATCGACAAGAGTTTGTGATTTGATAGATTTTAATCATGTTGTGGTGCATATGGTAGATATGTTTCTCCATAACTTGATATTTGACCTAGACGACTTCAAGCTGCCTTTTATTGCTCTCATCCTTATATGAATTCAGGTCGCTAATGTATTCAGACATCCGTCCCTCTTAGAAAATGTACTCCAGCAACCTCCGTAAAGCATAGCAATTATCAGTAGAATGATGGTTTACCTTATGATGCATTCAATACAGGCGGTTCTCAATTGGTTCCAATGGTTGAGAGAGACAGTAGAGCTTATCCTTTGAGAGGATTGGAAAAATTATGGAGACTCAAAAATTCATCCTTGGGAGGACCGGTTTGGATAGTGTTTCGCTTTTTTGTGGGTTACCAGTGTTTCCCTTAGAGCATTTTTAATCACCCTGATCCTCTTTTGGTTCAGTGCTTTGATCTATTGATGGACCTTTAGTGGTTAGGATGAATTTAGTAGATTTATGCCTTTCAGACGTCATCCTTTCCAGGTCGACAAATCTATTAACCTTGGTAATCATATCTTACAAGGTCACAGGTTTGTTGTGGAAGTGGTGTTCTTTGGCCTTGCGGTTGAGTTAGAACGTGTTGGTTAAAGCAATAATAGCTATTTTCTGATCAAGATTGTTTACTTTACGCTTGAACTCCAAAAACTTCTTTGCAATAACCTCGATCTTCTCTCCCTGTGACTGTTTAAGATTGATAAGAGAATATAAAGTCTTTTCTTTATCTCTGCTGTGAGCATATGTCCTGATAAATTTTTTCTACAGCTGGTTTAATGTGTGTATGGAACCTTCAGGTAAAAAGTGGAATCACAGGAGCGGTTCTTCCTATAGACTTGTTGTGAACAAACGGCAGAAAATGTGGTTGAGGTTGAATACAACCCCAATGAATCACGGTACTGTTAAATGTGCTCATTTGGATCGGTGCCCTTATATTTGCAAATTTTTAGAATATGGAAACCTATCGGTATTTCCATATTGAATAGTTCTTTGGCAATTGAACTTTCTTACAACTTGGTAAGGTCATCTGTAGTGCCCAGAACTTATGCTTCTATTAACTCCTTAATACGTTGATCCATATGTTCTTGCGTAAGATATTGACGTGTCGATTAAGTGGCTTGATGAGGAGGTTAAGGATTGTGAGTACCGGTACCTTAACTCAAACGATCACGTGCTGGAACTCAAGGTTTAGGCCGCTATTCTTCCTCCTGACGTATGGAAAATTGGTGACCTTGGCTAATCTCAGACTTAACTTTACCACCCAAATGAATGAAAGGTTGAGGTTCGTGCTGAATATTTATGGAAATAGCTTTGTTGGTGGCCCCGTGAGGTCCCAATCATACCCGCGCAGAAAACCGAGTGGTATTTGGCAATTAATCACGATCTCTTGTTGGAGAAGCCTGCTGAGTATTTTTGCAGAGCTTATAAGGTAGTCTGCATGCTTGCTATCAAGACTTTATGTTATACTAACGCTGTCAAACAAGCTTATTGCTCGGCTGCGAACTCTTTCACACGGAGCTCTCGGTCAAGAGTTAACTGACATTCGATCTCATTACGCTTCTCCATTTTGGCGTTGAGATTCGCCCGTAGCTCTGTAAGTTATTTCAGCTCAATTGAAAGATCGAGCTGGATTTTGGTTGTTGGTCGTCTAGAAGTGACTGCGATTAAAATTTGTAGTAGAGTGAATATATGCCTTAGGATATCGTGGAAATGTATTCTTTCCCACAGACGGCGCCAAATGTATTGGCCAAATTCCATAAGCTCGAGATGGCTCGGAATTAGCTCTTACACCAATATTCTACTGACAAAAACTAACGTGAAATAAGAAATGATATAGGTAATTTAGCGTAAAAAACCTCTGAATAGGTAAAAATACCACGACCTCGAGTTGAGGGTTTTTGTAATAGTGACTTTTATTATATGAGGTTGATATCTTATTACAAGTGATCTCTCGACTTATAAATACTTGATCTTGTAAATAAGAAGTGTTGATGTTTTTGAGAATCTAGAAAATATAGTTTTCTTGGTGATTTCTCATATATTTTCCTGGCCCTTGTATCTTATGGAACATTTTCTATATATTGACCTTCTCTGTAGTTCTTCATTGTGCTGAAGCACGTTCTCCGAACAATGTGGTTAGTGGCGGTTGACTGAGTAACTGTTAAGTTCGTGAGAGACAGGTATATTTCACTTGTTCATGTTTTTTTGTTTGAGCTTCACCTACATTCTTCATCAGTTCGTGGAGTAGGTGTCGATGTTGACTGTTGATGTCATGTATAGAATGCATGAGTCTGACATGGAGGTAGTTTGATCTGGAATAGCTCATTTTGAGGTTAGATTGAGGAATAGGCCCCTACAATATATTCACTCAAACTTTCTCCATAAACCCTAGTGGTATATGGGATTATTAGGAGTCCAGTAGGACACCCCAACCTAGTTAGGTTCCCTACCTTGGGTAGGACCCAACTACTAACAGTTTTGAGTTTTCCATACAAAATTATCATAATATCTTGGCTATCATATATAGGACTATAACGATAAAAGTTGGTACTTTTATGTAAAATTTCGATTAAATCATCATGATCATATATTTTCAGTCTATTTTGGAAAAATCAAAATAATTTCAATGAAATACTGTAGCTTTGCGAAGTTTTGTATTGTAAAATTTGTGAGTACCAAATGACACACGATGCGTACATGTAGCAACTTTTATTGTTATTTTTTGTGTTCCACAATCCAACTAACAATTACCATGATTTTATATAAAAAAGATGGTACCTCTTCATGCTTACAGTTGAAACTTTTACCACAAGTCTAATAAATCTAAGATGATGCCTCTTCATGCGTAGGTGAAAGAATCTACCTGATTTCATACATTTAAAATGGTACCTCTTCACGCGTGTAATATTGAAAATAGTGAATAGATTCATACATTTAAAATGGTACCTCCTCATAGGCATAATATTAAAAATAGTATATATAAAATGGGCTAGAATAAAAGGATTATTAGTGTTAGAACTCATAGGCAAAGTGAAATAGACTGCGAATATAATTAACCATTTCATTATGAGATGGTGGAGGTAACTGATAATGGTGGTACCATGAAATAAATCATTAGAAGATTCCTTAGAGGTATATAATGCTATAAATTTTAGTGTTGTTAAATAATCTCTAGCAATTTTTATTTATCGCACTTTTATTGCTTCAAAATATGTTTATGTTAGGAGGTAGGTCCAGCCCAAGGTGGGAGCCCAACTGGGTTGGGGTGTCCTACTGAACTCCTAACAAGCCCATAGGTTTTAAAGGTTCATGGGGAGAGTATAAGTAGAGATAGATAACCTCATATTGGATTATCCTTTTTGTAGTATGTACAGAGATACTATTTCATCAATAAAGATATCCCTACTCTTCTCTCAAAATTTCTTCTGATAATCTGATAAATTAGTATCCATTTATTATCCAATACGTTATCAGCATGTAGAGCTAGTGGATCAAAAGCGGGAAATAGCTCTCAAAATTTGGGTTTTTCCAGTTTTTTTGCATTGCGGAAAGGAATTTTTACTATTTTCAAATCTTTATATAATTTTTACTTAATATATGATATAGGATATCTAGACATGAATTGGTGTATGATTACATTTTTTCTGATTAAAAGGCTATTTTTGGTGATTTTTAACCATTGTGAAAAGGCTATTTTCAAACCAAATTAGCCATCGATTTAGACATCAGGTTGATGCATAATAAATTTTGTTGTGTAGTTTATTCCATAATGATCATATCAGTATATGGGACGTCTAAGGGAGATGTTTCAATCGCCGCAAAATTGTAGTTTAAATTGGGTAGTTCACGACAAAAAAAGGCATTTTTAGGTCATGCTGACGTCACTAGGTTATTTATTATTTTATTTTTAATTATTTAAAAAAAAATATTATTTAAATCCTATTTATGACATCATCAACCTAATCCATTGCTGACATAAAAATGACACGCGTCAAGGACACGTGGCATGCCACGTGATAGTAGGACCCACCTTGCTGACGTGGCACTAACACTTGTTAAGGACATATAAAATGCCACATGCCATATAGTGGCATGCCAAGGATATGCCATGTTGCACATATAGTAGCATGCCAAGGGCACGTGCAATGACATGCCAATGACACATGCATGGGCACACCTAGTGGCATGCCATGGGAATGAAATATGGCAGTCAACTACAGGAACACATGGTAAAGGTTTGACTTTTTCAAAGTGGTCCAGACCCATCAACCCGGTCTAGGCCTTGGTCCAGACCGGTCCAGGACCGGTTTATACACTAAATTGGCTCTAGAGAGCTTAACTATTGGTTAAATTAAATAATTTAAAAAAAAAAAACCTATTGACTAGACCTACCCCATGGAAGACCCATTTTTAAAATTAAAAATATTCTTAAAAAAATTGGGAACGTGTGCCTCGTATAGGAAAACTAACTCACTTATAGGATATAAGTAAATAAATTAATACTTATTTAAGTATCTTACGGTAACTAATAGGATATTAATGGTATGCCCCTAGGATACTAATTATCATGATCAGAGATCACAGATAATATAAAACCATGACTAATTTAGAATACGATTATGAGTCATATCTAAATCACAGTTAATTGTCAATGATAAATAATTATAGCTCAATTAAAAATTGACTTAGTCTTATGTCTAACAACTTGGTGTATGAGGAATCAATTAATGTTAAAAACGTGGTGCAATCCTATTATAATAATTAATGTTGGATCAACCGCTAGCATGTTTGACTTAAAGAGATCTGTAAAAGGGATACAATGGGTATGATTTTTGCCAAGCTCGACAAAGCTAGTGGATACTCACTTGATCAAAGTGTTCCGGGCATTTCAACCCACGGAGCCAACGTCCGAACTGTATTTTATTCCGAGGAATTTCAACCTCACGGATAAGCCCTGTACCGGATTGTAAATACTTTCTCATACCTTCCTACACTCCCAGATGAGTTTATAAGGTATGATAGTATCCATCCTGGACCCACCTACAATTTCAACCCGATGTAGGACTTCTGCGATCCTAACGGAGGTCAAGCGATGCAGATCTTTGTTATGTATCCGATCTCAATAAGTTAAAATAGTTTGCATGATTTGAAAAGATGCAACAGATCCCAAGGATCACAATGTAATAGCCGTGAACCCGGCAAACAAACATAGGATAACCACCTACAGAAGAGCGTGGCAACAATCCTAAATAAAATACCCAATGACTCGGTTACACCATCTAAACCGATGAAACATCAACCTAACTGTCATCACAACTAAACAATCTTAGTCTTTAGAAGACTGAGCCCAATAACAAGAATGCAACTACTAGTAACTACACTAACAACTTCTAACAAAACCCAAAGCCAATGTAACTATAGTAACTAAAGAGTTAACAATTATACAGAGAATTAATATGAAAATAAGCCCTAACTGATCACAACGCCTCTATGCTCAGAGTACTACTCTAATCAACATCTATTAGCTAGTTGAGGAATTTAAAAATGAAGGGAAAACTCGTCTGAAGGAAACCCTGAGTCCTGCAGAAAACCAACCGGGAAACCCAACTACGATCCGCGGAAAAGAAAATGGAACACCTGGTAATCTAGCGCACACCAGGAACAACAAACAACCAACAATTTAAGTAAACGAGAATAAAATCCAAACCCTAGAAATCAAGCCCTAAGCCAAATCAAGCGGAATTGACAGAAAGGAATAAGGGAATTACTTACGGAGGATAGGAGAAGAGATCGCGGCGAAGCTGAGGGAGAATCCGCGAGCGAAGAGGAAGGATGGATTAGGAGTGAGGAGGAGAGAGGAAAAGGTTAGGGAGAGGAGAAAGTGAGGGAGTGAAGAGAGGAATGAAGAAATGAAGTATATAAACCCAGACGCAGCTGAAATCGCGTCTCTGTTCGAACAGGGTGGATCCTGTTAGAATAGAACAAGGCTTGTTCGAACAGAATGCTGCAGGAATGAAAGAAAACTGTCCTTGGAAGATCCTGTTCGAACAGACAAAATCCTGCTTGAACAAAACTGGTCTGTTCAAAATTTGACTTACCAAAAAAGCTAAGGAATTGCCGGGAGACACCACGGACCACCCCGGGCACCCTGGAACTCCACAGACCACCTCCACCACCACACAAACACTTCTACTAACCCAACCAAGGTTCCCCAAGGTGAACACACCACCTCTACCCCCCCCCCCCCCCCCTCAGCAACCAAAACACTTAAGCCCCCAAAAAGGAATATTTTCCTCAGGCGACCCCGGAAATCTACCGGCCACTCCAACGGTTCACTAGAACCACCCCAAATCAGACACCCAACACATAAATACTACTACCAAACTTTCTAAAGGCTCCCAAGGCTACAAAACCACCTCTAGCTCCAAAACACCTCCGAACCGCCCAAAAGTACTAAAGGAATCTAATACTAAACCACCGAAAGGAATAAATGGATGCATAAAGGATGAGTAGAATGGATGAAAGAGTACATGCAGGAAATGAATGTGGAACTTAATGTGAAGGAAAGGAATCTAATATGCCAATGAGATTAAGAATAGGATTAAGAGTGAATATTAGGAATAATTAAATACGGGTCATTACAATCTACCACCCTAAAAAACAAGTTTCGTCCTCGAAATTAAACACATACCTCAGCTGAGAATGGATGCGGATAGTGTCTCCTCACATCGGCCTCCAACTCCCAGGTAGCCTCCTCTGGTCCATGGTGACTCCACTGGACTCTGATAAACGGAATAACCTTGCTACAAAGAACTTTTTCCTCCCGATCCAAAATGCACTCCGGATGTTCAATATACGAGGCATCGCCCTGAACCTCTATCGGTCCCCAATCAATCACGTGAGTAGGATCCCGCTCGTACTTCCTCAACATGGAAATGAGGAAGACGTTGTGAACTCTGTTCAGCTGCGGCAGAAAAGCTAACCGGTACGCTAACTCTCAAACTTTATCCAGAATCTTAAACGGCCCAATATATCTCGGAGCTAGCTTCCCCTTCTTGCTGAAACGCATCACACCCTTCATCGGTGAAACCTTCAGCAAAACATGATCTCCGATCCAAAACTCTAACGGTGTCCAGCGGATCTCGGTGTAACTCTTCTGTCGGCTCTGAGCTGTACGTAGTCGATCTCTGATAATAGTAACTGCCTCGGTGGTCTCCCAAACTAAGTTTGGCCCCAGTAAACTCTGATCACCAACCTCTGCCCAACTCAAAGGAGATCTACTTGGTTTACCATATAAAGCCTGTTGGTGCCATCCCGATGCTCGACTGAAACCTGTTGTTGTGCGCGAACTCCGCCCAAGGTAAGTACTCGTCCCAGCTGCCCTTGAAGTCCAAAACACAAGCTCGAAGCATATTCTCAAGGATCTGGTTAACTCGCTCTGTCTGACAGTCGGTCTGAGGGTGAAATGCTATACTAAAATCCAGTCTAGTATCCATAGCTCGTTGAAAACTCTGCCAAAATTTTCCGGTAAACCTGGCATCTCTATCTGACACAATAGACACTAGAACCCCGCGTAAACGAACAATTTCCCTCACATATATCCTGCTCAACTCATCCACTGTGAACGTCATGCGAACCGAATAAAATGCGCCAATTTTGTTAGTCGGTCCACAATCACCCAAATAGAATCATGTAGCTTCTTCGTCCACGGTAAACCCGATATGAAGTCCATCATCACATGCTCCCATTTCTACTCTGGAATAGATAAGGGTTTAAGCTGTCCTGCCGGTTTCTGATGCTCGGCCTTCACCTGTTGGAAAGTAAGACATTTGGAAACAAAATTAGCTATCTCGCGCTTCATATTGTCCCACAAAAAATATCTCTTCAGGTCCTGGTACATCTTTGTACTGCCTGGATGGATAGTGTATCTCGAACCATGAGCCTCACTCAGAACCTCACGTTTCAGTACCTCGGAATCTGGCATGCATAATATACCCCTGTATCTGATGCTGCCATCTGAACTAGCTGTCCAATCAGGTCGGGTGTCGTCTAAAGCCCAAGACTGTAATCTGTCGTCCTGTGTCTGCACCTCCATAATCCGAGAAATCAAAGAAGGTTGAACTCTCAAATTTGCAATAAGGTCACCCGTAGTCTGTGAACTCGTAGTCAACCCGAACTCCGCGATATCACCAAGCATAGTCCACTTACGAATCATCAGACGTGCAAGTAATCCCCTAGGTAAATGGCTCAAAGCGTCGGCCACCACGTTTGCCTTCCCCGGATGATACTGCCAAGCTACATCATAGTCCTTCAGAAATTCCATCCACCTACGTTGTCTCATGTTCAGCTCCTTTTGAGAGAAAAGATACCGCAAACTCTTGTGATCAGAAAGGAATTCGAACCTCTCCCCCTATAAGTAGTGTCTCTAGATCTTCAGCGCATAAACCACTGCTACCAACTCGAGGTCATGAGTAGGATAATTCCTCTCATGTACCTTAAGTTGTCTCGAAGCGTAAGCCACCACCTTGCCCTCCTGGATCAAAATGCAACCAAGCTCACTAAGCGATGCATCACTGTATACTCCATATCTCTACCCACTGGATGGAACGATCAGAACTGGTGCTATCGTCAATCTTCTCTTCAACACGGCGAAAGCTGAAGTACATCGGTCATCCCAAATGAACCGAACGTCCTTCTGTGTCAAACGAGTCGAAGGAGCTGCAATCCGCGAAAAACCCTTGATAAATCTACGATAGTAACCCGCTAAACCCAGAAAACTACGAATCTCGGTAACACTCGTCGGCTGTGCCCAATCTACGACTGCTGCAACCTTGAAAGGATCTACTACAATTCCATACTTATATTCCATGTGTCCTAGGAATTTCACCTCCTGCTGCCAAAACTCGCACTTTTCAAACTTAGCAAATAGTACGTTCTCCCGCAAGGTCTGCAAAGCAATCCTCAAATATTCCTCGTGCTCTACCTTAGTCTTCGAATAGATCAATATGTCATCGATGAACATAATGACAAACCGGTCAAGAAAAGGGTTGAAAACACGGTTCATCAAGTCCATAAAGGCTGCGGGCGCATTCGTCAAACCGAACGGCATTACCCAAAACTCATAGTGTCCGTAACGAGTCCGAAATGCTGTCTTCGACACATCAGCTGCCCTGATCCTCAGCTGGTGGTATCCCGATCTAAGATCACTCTTCGAAAAGAACTGCGCTCCTTGAAGCTGGTCAAACAAGTCCTCGATCCTTGGCAACGGATATTTGTTCTAGATCGTGACTTTGTTCAACTCGCGGTAGTCTATACACAAACGCATCGAACCGTCCTTCTACTTTACGAACAAAACTGGAGCTCCTCACGGTGAAGTACTCAGTCGAATGAAACCCTGATTCATCAACTCGGAAATCTGATCCTTCAGCTCTTTCAGCACAACAGGCACCATACGGTACGGTGCCTTCGAAATCGGTGTTGTACCCGGAACAAGATCTATGCCAAAGTCAATCGCTCTCATCAGTGGTAACCCAGGAATCTGCTAGAACACGTCAGAATAATCGCAAACTACCAGAATAGAGCTGACGTCCATGTTCGAGGACTCTAACTCTAAGAAAGCTAGTAAGCCGTCCCCTGTCCGCACAGATTTCAAACTAAAGAACACGAAGCGCCTCTCGCCGGGAATACGAAAGGTAGCCGTCTTCTCGAAGAAATCTAAAGTGACCCGGTGTGTCGACAACCAATCCATGCCTAGGATGATGTCAAACTCATACATCGGCAAAACTAATAGGTCGACAACTAATCGGTGCTGAGAGGATACGACCACAAACAACTATCGGGCAATCTCTACATATACGTGAGATGGATACCGAAGAATCAAAAGGAGTACCCATAAAAACCTCATCTATCAATAAAGAAGACTCAAAGCCAATAATACAGAGGAATGCAGATGCGATAAATGAATGTGATACACCAGAATCGAAAAGGACATAAGCGGGCGATGAAGAAATATGGATCGTACCTTCCACCACAGGTCAAGCAGTGCGAGCACCTCACCTCCCCTAAGCGTACATCCTGCTCTGTTCATGGCCCTGCCCTTGCTGTACTGGATGATGTGGTCTCTGAACACCCTGAGGTCCTGGAACTATTTGTCTGCCCTGAGGACCCTAGAACTGTCGCTGTGGAAACTGCCGAATCTGCTACGGTCGTGGCTAAAAACCAACTGGACTCTAAAACTGCCTCTGTAGCTACGATCCTCTGACTGGTTTAGGACAGTGCTACTTTACGTGCCCCAACTCCCTACAGTTCCAACACTGACGTGAAGCAAACTGTGTTCTCTCAAAATATTGTCCGCCCACAACTCTAACTGGAGTACTCTCAAGCCCTGGCCTCTTCAAACCCAAGCTAGTGTGCTGCATCTGGACTGCCTTGCCCTTATCGGGTCTTTGGTCTTGCCTCTGCTGGTCCCTCAAGTCCTTGGACTTGCAATTCTCGGTATCGTTCTGCTCCAAAGCCAAAGCTTTAGACAAAACCTCTCTATATGTACTGGCACCGGAAGTAATCAAGAAACTCCTAAAATATGGACGAAGTCCCTTTAGGAACTTCATCTCCCTCTACTCCTCGTCATCAACAATGAACGGAACGTAACGAGATAACTCGTTAAATCGCTGATCATACCCAGCAATACTCATATCACCCTGCTCAAGTGCGTAGAAATCTGAAATGCAGGCATCCCAGTAGCTCTGAGGGTAGTACTGATCGATGAAATGCTCCTGGAATGATGACCAAAGAATAGGAGACTCCAAAACTGTCCTCTTGGCCATATCCCACCAATAATCTGCTTCGCCCTGAAGTAGGTAAGCTACAAGTGTCACCCGCTGATCGTCGGGGCACTTCATCGCATCCAAGGCCCTCTCTATACACCATAACCAAGTCTCAACCCCTGAAGGAATCAACGTGTCAGAAAATGTAGGGAGTTTGTACCTCTAAAGCTGCTCTAAGTAACTGTTCTCTCTGTGCACTGGGCTCCTAGCCTGCTGAAAGGAAGTGGCAAAACTCTCCATAAACAGTCTCATCTTGGCAGAAGCACCTGAAGCAGCTGGTACTGGTAAAACTCTTAGGTACCCTGGAAGTACTAGAGTAGGTAGGGTACCCTGCTGAAGCTAAACCCCTGGTGTTACTCCCACGCTAACCCTAGCTTCAAAAACTATTGGCACTGTCAGCAGGATCGGAACAGACCCTGAACTCTCCTGACTTACCACAGGCTCATCAGCCACTGCGCCACTGCGTAAACCCTGGCGAACACCTCCTCGGATACCCCCACGGGTTCGAGCATGACCTCTGACTCTGTCACCTCTAGCCATCTATTACAAATAAGGAAATACAACACAAAACGGATAGGGAAGGATTAGAATAGGAGAGGAATTCAATAAATATGAAAATCCGAAAAGAATCGATCCTAACTCCGTCTAAAGAGTAACTCGCCATGTAATCTGCAATAACAGAGATAAGGATTTACCGTATGCTCTGATACCAAGTTTGTCACGCCCCAAAATCTGGTAATCGGTAGCTTGACCAATTACTAGATTCTAAGTAGTGCAGGTCAGGGAATCCAAAGATTCTACCCTACAAATAGCCAAGCCGTAGACCAATTCTAGCTCGGCTATTTACATATAGCAATAATCATCAGAGTAATGAAATGAAATAACAACTTAGCGGAAGCGAAAAACATATATTCATATCTGACAGAAATATATACAATGTCTAAAATAAGGTATAGCAACATACGCTGAGATAACAACAAAAGTCTAAACTAAAACTGGTCGGCAGCGTCAACTGCCCCAAACACTGTTGAGGCACTCAGCAACTCAAACTACTCAACCTCTAAAAGGGGAGAAACAATGCGATAGTGAGCAAAACCACGGCTCACTAAATACCCAACAATTCTAAATAACATACTAGTAAACAGATACAGATAAGGTGAGTGAAGTGAAGTGAAATAGATAGAGTAAGTTAAAATAGAATAATAGTAACTAATAGATTTATGATCCAAGTAACTAGGTAGTAAGAACATAAAGGAAATATAAGAGTAACCAGAGTAAGAATAAGGAATATAAGAAAAGGAGGGAATGTAACAATAAGGGAAAGATGCAATGATATGCCAATGATGTGATATGTGCTAAGTTCTAAATGCTAAATGAGTTGATGTTGAAAACGTGATGCAATCCTATTATAATAATTAATGGTTGATCAACCGCTAGCATGTTTGACTTAAAGAGATCTGTTAAAGGGATACAATGGGTACGATTTTTGCCAAGCTCGACAAAGGTAGTGGATACTCACTTGATCAAAGTGTTCCGGGTATTTCAACCCACGGAGCCAACGTCCGAAGTGTATTTCATTCTGAGGAATTTCAACCTCACGGATAAGCCCTGTACCGGATTGTAAATACTTTCTCATACCTTCCCACACTCCCAGATGCGTTTATAAGGTATGATAGTATCCATCCAGGACCCACCTACTATTTCAACCCGATGTAGGACTTTTGCGATCCTAACGGAGGTCAAGCGATGCAGAGTTTTGTTATGTATCCAATCACGATAAGTTAAAAGAGTTTGCATGATTTGAAAAGATGCAACAGATCCCAAGGATCACAATGTAATAGCCGTGAACCCGGCAAACAAACATAGGATAACCACCTACATAAGAGCGTGGCAACAATCCTAAACAAAATGCCCAATGACTCGGTTGCACCATCTAAACCGATGAAATATTAACCTAACCATCATCACAACTAAACAACCTTAGTCTCTGGAAGACTGAACCGAACAACAAGAATGCAACAACTAGTAACTATACTAACAACTTCTAACAAAACCCAAAGCCAATGTAACTCTAGTAACAAAAGAGTTAACAATTATACGGAGAAGTAATATGAAAATAACCCTAACTGATCACAACACCCTGTATGCTCAGAGTACTACTCTAATCAACATCTATTAGCTAGTAGAGGAATTTAAAAATGAAGGGAAAACTCGCCTGAAGGAAATCCCGAGTCCTTCGGAAAACCAACCCGGAAACCCAACTACGATCCGCGGAAAATCAAATGGAACGCCTGGTAATCTAGCACACATCAGGAATAACAAACAACCAACAATTTAAGGAAACGAGAATAAATTCCAAACCCTAGAAATCAAGCCCTAAGCCAAATCAAGCGGAATTGACGGAAAGGAATAAGGGAATTACTTACCGAGGATAGGAGAAGAGATCGCGGCGAAGCTGAGGGAGAAGAGATCGCGGCGAAGCTGAGGGAGAATTCGTCAAACAGCAAATAATCAATATTCCCCATTATAACTAGTAACTGGGTCGGAGTTCAGTGTCGCCCATCTACGAACATTTGGATGTTCTGTACAGGTACCAATTACACTACCACAATGTACAAAGATGGGGCCCCAACATCGGCTCGGCATTTATGTGGGTTACAATTTACCATCTATCATTCAATACTTAGAACCCACAATGAGCGATGTATTTACTGTAAGATTCATAGATTGTTACTTTGATGAGATAGTATTCCCAGTATTGGAGGGTGATATGACAGTTAATGTTGAGGATGTTTCCAAGATTAGTTGGAAAATACCATCATTATTTTATCTAGATCCCTTAACCAATCACGGTGACAAGAAAGTGCAGCAGATTCTATATTTATAATAGATTGCTAATGAATTGCCAGATACATTCAATGATGCTACTAAAGGAACCAAGGCGTATGTACCTGTAAGTAATGCACCAGCACGACTGGATGTTCAGGGAATTGGTGTGCAACCCGGTAATGAATCCAAGCCGCCCGTCATGAGAGGACTCCCCGCTTTAAAGAAGGACGTTGAGCTGAGGGTTTTGAAACAGCGTACGAGAAAAGAAAAGACTAATGGTATAGTCGGTTCATCGAGGATGAAACCTCCCACATACAGGGCTATGGTAGCTACATATCCATGTAAAGCATTAAGAGATAAGCCTGGCAAGGCACATGTACATGATAATCAAGAGATCTTGATTAACTTTGTTTCTAATGGTACCACATGGGATCGTTTAAAAGTAGTAGTCAATGAAGTATTTGCTTTTGCTGTTGTGCTTACCATTGAAGATGATGATCCAAAACCACTTACCATAAATAAATGTGAAAGTCATATAGATTGGCCAGAGTGGGAGGCTACGATCTATGCGAAGCTCAGCCCATTATCTAAAGGAAAAATATTTTGACCTATAGTCCCTAGACAAGATTCTATCAGGCATGTCGACTATAAATGGGTATTTATACGAAAATGTAATAAACATGGAAATATAGTAAGGTACAAGGTAAGACTAGTTGCTCAGGGCTTTTCTCAAAGACCTAGCATGATTATGAAAAAACCTACTCTCCAATCATGGACGCTATAATTTCCGCTATTTGATCAGTCTGTCAGTCGCTGAGAACGAGCTGGACATGTGACTTATGGATGTAGTCACTACATATCTATATGGGAAATTATATATGGATATTTACATGAAGGTACCATAAAGGTTTAAGCTTCCGGAAGCGACAATTCCAGGTACACGGGGTGCTTACGTAATAAAATTGGATAAGTCATTATATGGTCGAAACAATCAGGACTCATGTAGCACAACAGGCTGACTAAATATTTGAAGGCCAAGGGTTTAACAAATAACCTTGTTTAACCATGCATTTTCATAAAGAAAATGAATATTGGTTTTGTAATGGCTTAATTCCATAAGCTCGAGATGGCTCGAAATTAGCTTTTACACCAATGTTCCTAAGATAAAAACTAATATAAAGTAAGAAATGACACATGTGATTTAGCATAGAAAACCTCTGAATAGGTAAAAAAACCACGACTTTGGGTTGAGGGTTTTAGTAATAATGACTTTTATTGCATGAGGCTAATATCTTATTACAAGTTATCTCTCAAACTATAAATACTCGATCTTGTAAATAAGAATTTTGGTGTTTGAGAATCTTGAAAATATGGTTTTCTTGGTGATTTCTCGTATATTTCCCTAGCCCTTGTCTCCTATAGAACTTTTTCTTTATATAGACCTTGCCCGTAATTCGTTATTATGCTGAAGCACGGTCTCCGAATAATGTGGTAAGTGACGATTGACTGATTAACTATTAAGTTCGTGAGAGATAGGTATCTTTGACTTGTTCATGCTTTTTAGTGTTGTTCGACCCACGTTCTTCATCAGTTCGATATATAGATGTCAATGCTGACTATTTATGTCACATATAAAAATGCATGAGTCTGATATGGAGGCAGCTTAAATTTGAAATCGTTCGAATTAGGTTAAATCGAGGGATAGGTCCCTCCAATCGCCTCCTCACAGCTAAAGTCACGAGTGGCTTTGGTTGAGAAAGAATTTGTGGCTATATGGGTTTTTAGAAGTTGAAAAGAAATGATGCATTAATGTGGAGTTTGACTGTATAGAAAATGTATACATCTTTATGGGGGGGATGTTTTTGCATTGAATGATGATGGGAATATTGATGTACGCGACGCATGGGGTTTTTAGAGTTTTGTTTATTTTGAATGATGATGCTTGGGAAACGTACTTGCACATTGAATATTAAGGTTATATAAATAGTACCTGTATTGAAGATTCTAGCAAAGTATACTGTTTGTTGTAAAATTTTCTGTAAGTCTTGATTGGCAATGGTGAAGGCCTGGATAATGGTTTATAAAGAGAGAGTTTATGTTGAGATACAAAAGTTTAAGTTGAGATATTTTAGTGACCAGTCATTGGAGATGCCCACCACCATTCCCGTTCTATCGACTTATAAAGGTATGTCAGAAGAAGAATCGGCTAAAGCTGAAGATGATTTTTACTGTATGCGGAGATTTTATTACGTTGTCTTAATAGGCGAGCGATGTTAGAGGTGTCTCCGCATCCTTGTGGAAAGCAAGGTTGAAGAGACAGATGTAGGGGCCCGTATAACTGCGGGGCAGTTTCGCCAATGTCTTACGTAGGATAGGATTTTAAGGTCAGGCCTTCTATATCTCTACCAACTCTCTGATGGTGGTGGTTATAGAGGAGGCAATGATGGTAGTAGAGAAGGGATACAGACTAGGCCAAAATCTATATATAATGACACTTTAGGAGGTAGATTTACCAATCGGCTGCTCTGTTGTGACAATATGAGTTCCATTAACAGCCGTTCTTTTAGAACCACAATAGGTTTTTGCTTTTCCCCTCTTATTTTCTACTCAAAAAAATTGACTCCTCTTGTAGTCGAGAAAATAATTTAATTTTGACTTTAGACACTGTCGTTTCTCGTTTTCTCCCTTTGATACAATTGCTGATTTAAAATCCAGCCTAATAATTGTTGAAATAACCCAATCCCACCATACATGTCTTTATGATCTAAATCCCTCTCTTCTCTTCTCTTCTCTTCTCTAAGTGTTCATCTTTTTCATCTCAAGAAACCCTAAAAGAAGAATTACACAAGTTCCAAACTTTCGGTTCATTCAACAACTGACCAAGATCCATGAAACCCATTATGATTATTCTGAGATATACTGCGAGAAATGCAAATCTATTGATTATGGTTCCTGAATGATTACGGTTCTTCCCATCTTGCAATAATCACAACATGCTCAAAAGTAAGTAAAATTGGTTTCTTAGTATGTTTTGGTACACCATTTTTTTGCATACATCCATTAATAGGTTTCTCTATTTTACCAAATATTGTGGAATTTCCTGCAATTTAAAGAATTTCCTCTAATTTAAAGTAAAATAGTCAATTTCTATATGTAATTACATATCCCTCGATTTCACCTAAAACTGAGCTCACCTAGTTCGAATTACCTTCATCTCAGATTCACCCATTTTTAAAACATCCTCCCCAATCAAACATTCCAACCTACCCTAAGACAAAGATAGCGACATCAACATCAAGTTCTAGCACGAGATTGCCTGAGTGAAGGTACGGGCACTCATCATCCACAACCAGCTCGTCCAACAATTCAACCAATACGTTATTACGTCACGAAAGAGCATATGGACCAACAGATTAAGGAGTTGATCGAAGCACAAGTTCTAGGTACTACCAGGGATATCACAAAATTACAAGGAATTTTGATTGCCAAAGAGTTATTCGATTAGAGATACCAAAAGGTATCCATATTACCAAAAATCATAAGTACAAAGGTAGTGGCCCGAAGGAGCACATTCAGCAGTACCGCAATTCATTGGGGTAATACTTCAATCACAACCACATCCTCCACCGTCTGCTCGCCATAAGTCTACAGGAGGAACCACTCTGATGGTTCCACTCTCACTCTAAGGACTCCATCTACAGATCGAACCAACAAATAGAAGGAGGAACAGGGAAATCAAAAGCACACTAAGGGCAGCGCTGGCTACCCTCGAAAAGGAGGTCCGCCAAACAAACCCATCCTCCCAAAGATGATCGTCCAAATCTCCACAATTTTTCTATTGCTTTTGAAGGATATACTCTACTGCTCTTCTCAACCACTGGAACCTATCAACAACCGAACATATTGCCTACATCATAAGGTAAACCATCATGTAACTGACAATTGTTATAATTTACAGAGGTTGCTCGAATACATTTTTAAAGAGGGACGGATGCTCGAATATATTATTGACCTGAAGTCATATAAAGATGGCAGCTATAAGAAGCAGCTTGAAGTTATTCAGGTTAATGATCAAGCGGAGGAGAAGCATCTTTATCATATGCGCCATAGCAACATGATCAAAATCAATCAGATCACCAATTCCAATAGATCGAAGCGTAAGAGACTATCGGAATGCTGCGATCTCTCACCTCAATACAAAGAAGCCAAGCTTCTTCCCAAGTTGAGCAATCACCGGCTCAGCATATCCTTCGAAGATTATGATACTAGCCATATCAAATTTCTACATCATGATGCATTAGTAATAATGCTTAAAATGAAGAAGTTTATCATGCACACAATGATGATCGATACTGGAAGCAGTATTGTGATTCTTTTTCAGAGTACTATCGATCAAATGGGTTTGGCCGACCAAGTTATTCAAAGCGACACCGATATCAGTGGGTTCAATAGTTCTAGGGAAGAGCGAGTAGGCATGATCATCTAACCTATTACTGCAGGACCAGCAACCATCGACGACGTTTTCAATGTCATCAAGGCCAAATCTCGTTATCTCGGGATTATGGGCCGCTGCTAGATTCACAACATGGAAGCAATCGCTTCCACCTATCATCAGGCACTCCGATTCAAACACGACAATGGTATTTATGAGATCAAAGGTAGTTAGAAGCTCTCTCAAGCTTGTAAAAATACCGTCTCTGCTATCCTAGATACTTCTGACAGATTTACAGCATAATAATTATAAGAAGCTGATAACCTCAGCGATCAACCATCAACAGAGGAACCCACAGAATATATCAATATTGATGGACCAAGCAGAGGTACTTTCATTAGTACTAAGTTGGTTCAGCATAAAAAAATTCTCTCATTCAGTTCTTGCAACTCAATTGGGACATTTTCCATGGTCTTTCAAAGAAATACCTGGGGTTGATCCGACCAAGGCATTTCATAAATCGGCCATCAATATCAACGCCACAGCGGTCAAAGTAAAATAGCGATGACTATCACCTCAGCTTCGAGAGGAAGTTAACACCGAGATTAAAAAATTGATTAAAGAGGGATTCATCCGAGAAGCTAAATATCCAAACTGGATATCCAACATTGTCGTTGTCCCAAAGAAGAACGGAAATGTTCGAGTTTGCGTATATTTTACCGATCTAAACAAACATACTCCAAAGGACAGTTTCCCGCTTCCCAACATTCATCAGATCCATGATTCCACAGCAGGCCATGACCTCCTATCTATGTTGGACGCTGCTTCGGGGTATAATCAAATTCTACTTTAGGAAGAAGATCAAGAAAAGATATATTTTATCACTGAAAGAGGTCTTTATTGTTACAAAGTCATGCCCTTCGGACTCAAGAACGCGGGTGCCACATATCAACGATTGATAACTACTATGTTCAAAGCACACCTAGGGAAAATTGTTGAAGACTACATCGACGATCTCTTGTACAAAAGCATACATTCAGTCAATCACATCTCAGATCTCAATACTATATTCAACATCCTTCAATCTTATAGGATGCGTCTCAACCCGGATAAGTTTCAATTCGGGGTACATTCTGGCCGTTTTCTAGGCCACCTCATCAGTAAGAAGAGGATTGAGGCTGATCCTTATTAGATTCGGGCTCTCCTTAACATGTCCTCTCCAAAAACAACAAAAGACATTCAGAAACTTGCCGAGAAGATTGCCACGATTCACCGTTTCGTTACTAAATCTTCAGACTACTGCCCTTGTCTATTCTTATTACTCCGCGGTTGTACCAAACGAGGAAAAGTTTAGTTAAATGCAGAGGTCACCTGGACACCAGAATGCGAAGCAGCTTTTCAAGATCTCAAAACCTATTTGGGGAGGTCTCCCATAATGACCACCCCAATAGATAATGAGAAAGTGATTATCTACCTAGCAGTCACAAATAATTACCTCTGCCCAGATCTCATTTGCTTGGAAGGGAAAGTAAAAAAACCAGTCTATTTCATCAGCAAGTCCCTCACACCAGCAGAAACAAGGTATTCTAAAATTGAAAAACTTTTTCTCACTCTTGTTTATACTTTACAGAAACTCAAGCACTACTTCCAAGCTCATTCAGTCAAAGTCATGACGAACTACCCACTTCGGGAGGTTCTATCCAAAAAAGAAAAATCAATGAGAGTGCAACAGTGGTCAGTCAGTTTAGGAGAACATGATATCAAGTTCAAATAATATCATTCCGAAAAGTATCAGGCCATTGCTGATTTCCTCACAGATTTTTCAGCAGAGGATCCCGAGTGGGAGGAGCACGATCTTGACCTTACAGAAGAAATACCCGAAGATCCACCCCCCAAGCCATATGACGAGCGAGCTGAATGGATTACAATAGCAGGGTGGAGACTTTTCATTGATGGATCAGTAGGACCCGCAGGGTCTGGAATCAGAATTGCTTTGATTACCCCTCCCCATGACAGAATTTAGAAATTAATCTGCTTAGATTTTGAGGCCTCAAATAATGTCATCGAGTACGAAGCTCTTATTTATGGACTCGACCTCGCTCTTGAGCTCAATGTTCCCGAACTCTCAGTTTACACAGATTTACTACTCATCGTCCATTTATTCTGAGCAATACAAGAAGAATGGAAAGATGATTGAATACGCATCCCTCGTTGGAGATAGGATGAACAATTTTGCAAAACTAACTCTCGATTATCTTTCACGAGGTGAAAATAGACACGCCGATTCCTTGGCATATCAAGCCGGGGTATTGGGTACCAAATCTCGATAGCTTCATATCAAAATCATTTTAACCCTCAGCATTGATCGTATTTATGCATACACGATCAACACTGGGGGAGATAAAGGGGGAGACGACAACAATTACAGCAGACCACTCCCAGCTGATCTAAAAGAGCACCGACAACTGATCAACAACTCAAAGTACTATACTAATCAGAAGGATGTGCTATACCGCCTTTCCGTCATAGGGCCTTACCTTAAGTGCCTCTCCAAGCCAAAAGCAGATGAATTGCTCCATGAGTTACATGAAGGGACTTGTGGCACCCATGCCGCAAATCGATCACGAGCAAACAGAGCTATAATATATAGAGTATTTTGTCCCAGCATGCACAAACAAGCAGAGGATTACTCACGCAGATGTAATACATGCCAATGGCATAGACACATGATACGCGCCCCTGCGCTCGAACACCATGCAAGCAAGGTGTTCTGGCCATTCAAAAGATGGGCACTTGATCTCGTCGGCGAATTCCCTAACTCTCCAGGTAACCGCCGCCACCAACTCATAGCTACCGATTATTTTAGGAAATGGGTAGAAGCAGTTCCACTATGTTGAACCAGAGAAGAAGAGGTCATCTCTTTTATCAGGGAACACGTCATCACTCGATTATTTGGGTGCCTCTACCTAATTCATATCGATAACGGGCCCCAATTTATGGGAGAAAAAATTGTAACCTTCCTCAACCAATACAATATCATCCACTTACCATCAAATTCCTACTATCCTCAAAGTAATGGCCAAACCAAAATCAGCAACAAAACCAGCATGGATGGACTCAAAAAATGGCTTCACTCACAGAAAAAAGGGAATTGGGTTCGAGAATTACCTTATGTCCTATGGGCATAACGTACCACTCCCAGATAGTCAACAGGATACACCCCATTCTTCCTTGCCTTTAGTACTGAGGTTGTCATTCCTTCTGAATACCATCATCTAGTTCGAGATCACGAGCTGACTGACAAGGAGAATGAGTTCGAATCTTGTAACCATAATATGATCGATAAACCCAGGGAATACGCCATCGCTAACCTAGGTCGATATCATTATATGCTAGCCAGGTCGTACAATAGCCGAGTCAGGAGCCGTACCTTTTAAATCAATGATCTCGCCCTTATAGAGATTCAACAACATTGCAAAGAGCATCACGGTGGAAAATTAGCCAATAATTGGGAGGGTCCATTCATTATCACAGGTCTCTCAGGCCTGGGATGATATCATCTCATGACAGAAGAGGGAATTCCCATTTCAAATCCTTGGAATACTAGGCGACTAAAACGGTACTATCGTTAAGCGTCGTACTACTCCATTTCTGTTGCTCGCTTATTTTGTTTTGTTTTCTCAATTCCAAAAGTGATATTTTCATCTCCATTCAATATAAATTTTGAACCATTCAATGAAACTTTCAAGTTCTTCACAACATCTCTCAACTTACGTAGATGCAACCACATTTTGTAGATTAAAGCATAGATCATACTAGATTTCAATCGATCATATACCAGTTAAATCAAGGACAACACTTGGTTTGGCTGACTCAACTAAATCTCTATGATTAAAACAAATGTAGAAACTTGTTTCATATCAAAGACTCAAACAGGCATAAGATAAGGCAAACGTAATACTAGCCTTCAACTCTTTTAATATGTCTGCAACATTTCTATAGTTAAATCAAAATTCAACCTGCTTTAACGCAATCAATCTCTACGATTGAAATAAATGTAGAAACTTGTTTCATATCAAAGACTCAAATAGGCATAAGATATGGCAATGGTAATACTAGCCTTCATCTCTTTCAATATGTCTGCAACATTTCTATAGTTAAATCAAAAGTCAACTTGGTTTAACTCAATCAATCTCTGCGATTGAAACAAATATAGAAACTTGTTTCATATCAAAGACTCAAACTGGCATAAGATAAGGCAAAGGTTATACTAGCTTTCATCTCTTTCAATATGTCTACAACATTTCTATAGTTAAATTAAAATTTAACTTGGTTTAACTCGACCCATTTCTGCAATTGGAGCAAATGTAAAAACTTTTTTATATCAAAGACCCCACCAGACATAAGATAAGGCAAAGGTCATACTAGCATTCATCTATTTTACTATGTCTGCAATAGATACTATTTATTTTCAGGTCATACTACAATGGATATCATTTCTATTGACGGGATGTTAGCCATGCTTTACCCTTCAGCAGGAGGTCAAATAGACTTCAGCTCGTGAGTTACAATAACTCTGCCCCTCTCTATAAGATTAGCAGGTTGAGGGCCTAAATTGGTTTCCAAGAAGGCCATACAATTCCCCCGATCTATACTTACTTTACAAATGCATCCCTTGTCAGATAAGCTCTTAAACAAGGTATCTCATTCTAACTCAAGTCTTTTTATTTCCTCTACAAAATATGCAACATTCCACTTTAACATGTCTTCCCGTGATGCATGAGCTACAACGATCCTTGAAAACTTATATCTTGCCTTCTCAAGACGTAACTCCAAATGCGAGTACCAGTTCATCTGATGTACCATTTCCTTCTCTGTCAGATCATAAAAGGTTATATTCTCTTCCACTTTTTTGTAATATTTAGCAGATTCAGTTTGAAGAGCAACCTCCAAGTTTGCCACCTAAGTGCGCAATGTCATAATTTCTGCATTCAATTCTTCACTGGCAAAAATATCCTTTAACAAGTCATCTTTCTTCTTCATCAGAACTTCATTCGACCTGATTTGACCTTCTAAGACATTCTCTCTGATAAGAGCAGTATCCAGTTTGTGCTGACATTCCCATAAGTTCATATTTCCTTTCAACACATCTCCTTGAATTTGAGCCACATCACCTTCCAGCTCTCTAATTCGACCTAAAAGGCTAATTACATCACCTTGGACTAGAAGAACTTTAACCTCAGTTCTACTCCCCTCGAGCACTCTCTAGCCTCGGCTTTCTTGGCATGTGCATTAATTTGCGCCAATTCGGTCTTCAATCATGCCACCCATTAATTTAATTCGTTATACCTCTGTTGCATCTCGCGAAACTCCATATCCTTGGCAGGTAAGGCTATTTGCAAGTGCTCGGCTGGAACTTCTGAGGCTGATAACTGTTCTAGAGCTACCTTCAGCTCGTTATCTTTTTCACTTAAATTTTATTTCAGTCACTCCATCTCGCTTCTACAATTCTGAAGATCACATCAAAATTGCCCTTTCGATCTTTTCAGTGCCTGAATACGGTATTGCGCCATTTCAACGTACTTACCCTTAATCATCAGTGCCTCAACCCGACTTTGAAGCTCCATGGCGTATCCTTTCACCTCTACAACTCTACAACTTTGTCCAACAGTGAATTTTTCCTCTCCACTCGAGACTTTGGGCCTGCCATGCACAGTATTTATTATTATCACCAAAAGATCATTAGCTCAAACATATCAATATTATATAGTCTATGCATTGTTATACTTACTTTGTTTTACAGTTCTAAATAGAAGATCCAAAGGTTCTTCACCATCTCTCTAAAGACAATTACCATTCACCCATATTACGTTGTCATTCCAGGTTCGACCTGCAGAATTGAGATCGAAGAAGCGATGTCGTGTTGTGCTCACACAAACATATGCCTCACCACTGGCATGATAATTCTTCACCCCATAAAACTGTAGTACGTCCTCAGGGGATATCCTCCTCACTTCTCCCTCATTCTCCCATTTTTCATATAGATAATCGTAAATGGTTATTACCTCCCACATGTTCCCGTTCAATTGAATAGGACATGCCCTAATCATATTCATAATCCCCTTCGCCAAATTCGTAAGAAGGAGACTCAACCCGTACTCTAATTGAGATAGACAACACAAGAAACCCTCGAAAAGGTCACTTCGAACACTCCCATCAAAATACTCTAATGAAATCAAATCATTTATACCCCTATCTCGTTTTTCCTCCAAGTCGGCTAGCAAATAAAAATACTCTTCCCCCGTCGCCACCGTGCCCCCCCCCCCCCCCTAAATATTCTACCAGCGTATTTTACACAGTTACCCCATTTTCCTCCTATGGCAACTTTGGCTTTACAAAATTCTATAAATATGTCGAAACAAGGGGGATAGGCCACCAATTTACCAAGAAAACCTGGAAATTTCTCTAAACCAACATCTACCTCACCATCAGACTCTACCGTACGACCGGAGGTCAAAACCTCATTAATAGGTGAACTATCCATCTCAAACTACAATTTTACAGGCAAAGATTGATATACCCAAATACCTCACACGTTTGACCTACATACAGGTTCAGGTATCTATCATTATTTTTTACAAATCGGTCATTCATACGTAATATATCATTCAAAGATTCTGTCTATATGTCAAATATCATAGATTGCCATAAATAATGATTTACTAGGATTTGCTTAAACAAATTATGATTTGGAAAGTAAACACAACACACATCTCTACTAACCTTTAGTGTTAAAATGAGAATCCGCAGTAGCGCCAAGTCCTTCCCTCATAACGTTGTTGTATTACCACCTACGTGATTCTGAGCCTGAAACTCTCTTCGACTATTGGTCACCCTCAGATAAATCCTTACCAAATCCTCTACAATATTTTTACGCTTCTCCCTCAGTGCTCTCCAACTTTTCAGAAGTTGAAAAATGTTTGAATGATGAAGACGAAGCACTATTTAATCTTTCTCTCTCTAGCGGCTAGCAGATACTGCACCTCACGTGACCCGTCCTTAATTTTGGAACTGAGGTGTCCTTTCCACTATCTATGTCAGACATCTTGTACCTTTTCAATTAAACCGTCTTTCCATCATTACCCCTGCCCTCATATTTTAATCTATTTTAATCTCTTGTTACCATATCTTTCTCTGACCTTCCTACACTCATGATAACTCACACTCCACGAAACTAGATTTTTTACAGCTTTGCATAAAAGACAAACCTAAAAGCTCCTGCATTTTTTTTATTCTTGTTCCTTGTACTTATAGTACTAGTGACGTCATTTTCAAAGCTACCAAAATTTTCAAACTTATTCAAAATTTGTTTATCAAATAGTCTCAAACGACATTTGGAAATATAGAGGATTAGATTGACTTCTAACTTTTCTGCTAAACTAAGCAACCCTTATATTTATTAAGGATAACACTTTACATATAATTACATCTAAAATAGCCTTGGTAACCAGAGCAACCACTTCTGATCAAATCTTCTCCCTCGATCACCCCATCTTCAAATTTGATCTCTACCTCAGCGATCAATCCGATCATTACTTCTCGATCTGTAAGATCCCGCACCAATTCACGAAAGCATACCTTATAGAAATACCTAGCATATTCAAGTTCCCTATCCCTCACCTCTAATCCTTCGAGCTAACATTCCCTCACTGGTAACTCAACATCATAATCAAGCAATCCAAAACTCCTCTCCCTCACTTCAGCGATCTTTATGGCCAATCGTCCTTCAATGGCGCGACAAATTCGCCGAGATCGAGGTCACACCTTCACAATCACTTCTACATATTCTGGAAATAATTGTTGCCAATATTTATACATTTATACAACATTTTCCTCCCAAAATGTGATTTGACCATTTATCTCGTAACAGAAGCCCGAAAATCTTAAGATAGTCCATTTAAAGTTATCCCTTCACTCAAGCAAAGATATTACAATATATTAAAGCTTATTCTATCAAGTTTTATCCTTCTATCGACTTTTATTAGCTCAAATTCTTGCATTACATATTTCCTACAGTTTTTCTCCCCCATATTTTCAATGCACAGGAATATTATACTAAAATCACAACGTCAGTTTTACATGTATTTATCTAAATTCGAACATTACAACAACAGTACTTTAGATAATTACTTCTATTCATTTTGTACACTCTACAATGATTCAGTTCGATTCTACAAGTTATATTCTATCTACATAATACAAATAATTAGATGAAAAATTCTTATTCATATCAATAACATTACACATGATTTTACAGATAACAAGTTTTTCAGTGATTGATCTCAGGTTTATTACAACGACATAATCTTTCCAGAACCCAACCCCAGGTACTTTACAGATAACAAGGTTTTCACTGCTTTTAAAAGTCACAGGTCATTCAGGCACGCCGATACATCAACTCCTTCAGTTCTTCTTGCTTCAGTGATTTTTTACCCTGATACAAAGAAGAAATTGGAACCAACAAAGAGCTTCCCTAATATTAGTTTGGTTAAAGTCTATTCAAACTTCAAATGGAAACTATGCAAGTAGTAGACTCAGTGCAAGAACCAAATCCTCGGCCTGAAGGTCTTCTGAGCACTAAAACATGACAGAAATTTAGAAGCAGACTCCCACTGGTTGTCTCCCTCATCCATTACCAACACCCCATCCTCTGAAACCACCACCTCCGAAGAGTTGGTAGACATGAAGAGGGCCCGACGTTTGAATCCATGATGATACAAGAAATTAGCATAACTGCCCCGCAGTTATGCCTATCCCTGTATTTGAAGCCCCAACCCTGTCTTCCGCAAGAGTACGGAGACAGGCCCACCGATCCTTGCCTGTCAAGACGACGGCATGAAACCTCCACTTGCAGTAGAATTCCTCCTCAGCTTTAATCGCTTTGTCTTCCGACATGCCTTGATATGTCGGAGGAACAAGAGTGGGTATCGGCATCTTCATTGATTGGTCACCGTAGTATTTCAACTTCAACCTCTACAGTTCAGATGCAATCCTCTCTTCAAGGACCATACTACGAGTCTTCACCATTGTTAATATTTTAGGGAATTTCACAAAGAACAAGCATAGTCTGCTTCCAAAATCTGATACAGGTACCATTTATATAACCCTACATTTAATGTGTAGGTATGTTTTACCAAGCATCGTCATTCATTACAGACGCAACTTTTCGAGTCATAACCGTCACATACATCAGCATCCACATCCTCATTAAATACATGTCATTTCGCAATAACCCGCGTAACTCCACACGGTGAAAGCCATCATTATTCGATTTCAATTATCAAAATTTTCAGCCCTGATATTAAGTCACAAATAGATAATTTCTCAACCAAAGCCACTCGTAACTTCGTGTGCGAGAGAGCGATTGTAGGGATCTATCCCTCAATTTCACCAAAAAATGAGCTCACCTAGTTCGAATTACCTCCATCTCAGATTCACAAATTTTTAACACATCCACCCCAGTCAAACATTCCAACCTACCCCACAAACTAGTTAAGAACGTGGGCCAAACTTTAACCAAAGTGCCTTATCCAGTCAAAGACATCTGTCTCTCACGAACTCATTAGTTATTCAGTCAACCGCCACTAACCACATTATTCAAAAAATGTGCTCCAGCACGATGAAGAGTTGCGAAGAAGGCCTATATAAAGGAAAAGTTCTAGAAGAGACAGGGACGAGAAAAATTGCATAAAAGATCATCAAGAAACTATTGATTCAAGATTCTCAGCAAATATTAAAAACATCTTAGCTACAAGGTTCAAAGCATTTTTATATTTAGAGATCACTTGTAATAAAGATATCTGCCTCAAGCAATAAAGATACTTTAACTAAAATCCTCCACACGAGGTCGTGGTTTTTTCCCTATTCAAAGGTTTTCCACACTAACATCACCTATTTCATTTCTTATTTTCTATTAGAATATTATTACAGGTTCATTAGTGTGATAGTGAATTCCAAGTAATTTTGAGCTTACATAATTTGGCCATTACACCATCTAATAATTTTTGAGTTTCAATCGATGTTTGTTTGGGATTGAGATCAATTCAATATAATGATAATTTTTGAGCTTCAAAGTAAACTCTAGGATCTTTCTAATGGAGAGCTTCATGGTATCCATCTCTAACCCTTTTAGCAATTTATAGAAATAAAGGTAATAGCAATCCTAAATTTTGAATTTGTGTGTAAAGGGTAATCAAAATGAATTCTTCAAGCAAAAAGGCAAAACTGCATGTTGATGATGGCGGTTTGATTGATATTATCTTGTTATGGAGTCTTGAAGATGTTTTCAATGAAGACTTCTAAGAGCATAAGGTATCTCTCTCTCTCTCTCTCTCTCTCTCTCTCTCTCTCTCTCTCTCTCTCTCTCTCTCTCTCTCTCTCTCTCTCTCATAGTTTTACATGTTTACCATCTATACTTGGCTGATTGCTTTAGTTTGTGTTAACTTGCTTGTTAACTTTGTAGTTCGTTGCAATTAAGATAGAGGAGTTAAAAAGAACATGTGGGTTTAGTCAGATTCTGGGTGGGAAAATTATTTGGTCAAAGTTCATCAATGGCAAAATGTTTCTCCATAGTTTACCCAGTGCACAAAGCTCTCAGAAAATTTATCGAGACCTTTAAAATCTTGTTGACTTTGGTATGGCACTTCAGTTACTGTCTGTCCTTTTTTCCATGATGCTAGATCCATCTTCACATGGAGTTGAGGTTTTCACAACAACAATTCCATTCACAACATTCTCAGTCGATGTTCCCACAACTAGAGAGTTGAGGAGAGCAGACCTTTCATATGATTCTTCTTTACACGAATTTCCAGAAGAAGAAAGCCACACGAGATCAACAAAATTAGAGCAGTTAGATGTATATTCGCTGAAATAAACCAAATTGCTTTACATTTCATTAAAAAGCTCTCTACAAGTCATCATGGTGGTGTATCTGGAATATGATATGTCACTTTCACAAGTAGAGAATTTTGGTGTAGAATAAGAAAAACCTTTGCTACCTCCTCCGTCAGTCTTTTCAGGCATGGCAGGATTATCAAGATTCTTCTGCCAAATATTTGGGGTTGACATAGGTCTTCTTCTTTCACAAAGAATGTTGTCGTCCGAGAAGGATCTTTTCAATAAAGACCTTGTATTGTCTTATGCACGTGCATGCCTTCCAACATTATAATGTTGGTCTGAATCCAGTTGCCACAATACTGGTTTACCCTGTTGTGGTTGAAAGTGTAGGAATATAATACAATTAACTATGATCAATAATTAAGCATGTAACGGAGATTATACTAACCTCTTGTCCTGCTCTCTGAAAATCCTCTATTTTTTAGTGAAGTCTTCCCTTGGATTAGCTGTACAATTCAATGGGATGGTTTTTGGTGTTCTAGCCTCCAAGAGGGACTTCCTCTCTATTAAACCTGATAGGGCTAGAGTAGTCTTCCCATTATACTCTCAAACCCTAAAAAGAGTAACACTAGGTCTCACCTACCTTAACTTGACATAACAATTAGGTACAGCCAATAACACCTATACGAACTATTAACATGTGTGCTCGTGAACCTGAAGAGTAGTACAAGTATAGATGGAAAATCAAACAATCTCCCACCTGGCGGTAACTCAATTTTAAGAAAAATATTTTAAGCTTGATTCATGGTTTTTTATGAAAAGCGGATGGCCATCCTTTGTTTTTAAAACCACACATGATAATTTGTTGAAGGCAATGTTACATCAAACTTGACTGTCACTTTACGATTGCAAAAATGGCTAACATGGTTCATGGTCAAATTTTGGTCAGGCCTTTGAGCACATGCCTAATTCATATCGTGGACATCAGGTTAGTAACCTTAATAGCTTTCAAGTATAATTTCTTTACTGGTGGAATTTAGCGTGTGAATGGTAAATATACACCTTAATGATGTGCTGGTACATTTCCATTAGTGTTCTGCAATATGTGTTTACCAAACACATATCATTACAATACTTAGACAAACCGTCATACGAAGACCATCGCTCATACTGAAATAAAGGCCAAAGGAAGTGGAGTCTACCCACATCCAGCCCAAGCAAACTTGAGAAACCTTTCAGTATTCTTTATAAGCACTTAATACTTAGACAACCGTCATGTGATGAAATTACTCGTATCTAAGACTTCATTGCAATTACATAATTTAAACTGAATATGTGCACATATAATAACGGATCCAATATAATAGCAGCTAAACAATCAAAATCAAATCTAAATGTTGACCAAAATAATAATCGGGAATAAATCCCACAAGGATAAAGAATCCTAATGCAGTAACAGTAAATAAATCAATAACTACTCCAACGTAAAATAGCGATCCTCAAAGAGACTCCAGCAAAATTTGAGTCAGAGTAGCCCAAAACCATAAGCTCATTCAATCTCTTATAAACCAATCTATAATCTCTTATCCTCATTAAATTGCAAAAGGCCTTATTGGCTGATTGTCAGTGAATATAAGAAGGGTTCTGCTGGTACCTTCCAAACATCAACAAAACTAATATCGGATCTCATATATATCATGCCATAGGCTTTCTTCTGCTGAAAAAATTGGACGCAACTGCTAGCGAGTTAAATATTGTCGACGTACAAAATCATAAATGTAAAATGTCTCTTACTCTGATTAACATATATACAACAATCCATTTACATTCAAATGTCTTAGATCCATCAAGTAAAGGTGTCAACTCCCAGATAGAGTTGTGAGACATAGAATCCATCTCCTTCATTATGGCATTATGCCATTGATCTACAAAACAACTATCCATTGCCGAACTAAAAGATACTGGATCCTCGAAATTAAATAATTCCCCTTCAACTGAATAAGGATCATAACTAGAAAAAATGCTTGAACGCCTCTCTCTAGGGGATCTCAGATGAGGAGCAAGAAAGCTAGGAATGATGTGGAATGATAGAAAGCTGCAAGGGAGGGGGTGGAGGAAAAAAAACTTTGAGAGAACCGGTGCAAAGACGGGGCCTGAAACCGTACTCGCCAAAGTATCAATATCAGATAAGCGCGAAAGCATAGCAATACTGATTAGAATTACAATTGGACTACGAGTTTGAGAACCCTTCTCAAAGATAACCTCTCTATGAATAGTACTGGTAAAAAGATCTTCCTTCTCTACGAAATGAGCCTGAGCACACTCAACAATCTCCATGGGTCGAGAAGGATAATAAAACCTAAATTCTTTCAATCTCTTTAGGAAACCAACGAAGAAATAACTAACAGTCCAAGAATCAAACTTTTCGATATTCGGGAGTGAATAAGACTAGAATTTCTCCCAGTCCATAGATGATCAAGGAGTAGTGTACTTTGTTACAATACCCTGATCTAGTAAATACTAATAAAAGGGTCCCTAATGTTAACCGTCTAGATTGATCTTACCATAATAATCGCCTCCTCGATCTAACGGGACAACCTTAATCTTTTGATTTAACTGTTTCTAAACATCTAACTAGAAAGTCTTGAATACATCAAGTAAGTCAGACTTTTGATGGATAAGAAAAGCGTAGGTATAACGAGAGAAATCATCAATGAAGGTGATAAAATTTCAAAGATTGCTCAGAAACACTAGGACGTTTAGAAGTAAATTAAATATTAGTTTTAGAAGATAAAAATAATAGTAAAGCCTAAAGGAATGTCAATAGATAGACGATATAACTCATAAAATAAATAAATAACTTGAAACAATACAACCGAGAAGCTGAAACTAAAGATTGCCATATCAATTGAACATAAGAGGTGTATGTCAAATCTAAAGTAACACCTGCATCTAAAACCAAACAAAAAATGCCAACAAACTCAATAGAAAAGTGTCAAGCATCACCCAAGAAACCTTTCACCTTAGGCCATGTCGACCACCAGCTGATGAACTCCTCTTTTCTTATTTAGCCAGTTTTTGTAAGAATGGAAGTCCTGCTTCATATGGCCTTTCTTCTTGCAAAATAAATATTTTATAAATGATAAGGTAGATGCTGACGAAGTCGTATTCTGCTTCCCGTTGCCATTCCCTGAACGAGAATTCTGCCCTGAACCAAACTAGGAACCGTTCTTCTGCGTAGAACCTTGACTCTTAAACTTTTTCTTTCCCTGAGAATTGATGGACAAGTGCTTTATGGACGTAGTCAGATGAGCCAATTCTACTTTACCTTTGTTCTGTCGTTCTTCATCATAAACCAATGTTGCAATCAACCTATTAATTTCCCAAGTCTTCTCCTGATTCTGGTAGTGAACTTAAAATATCTCAAAACTTTACGGAAGAAACCAAACTGCTAAGTGAACCATCAACGTATCGTCAATGGTAAGACCGAGGTCTTTCAAGGTAAGAACTAACTTAGAGATCTTAAGAATGTGGGAGCGCACATTTCCACTACCATCATACTTCAGCGATAAAAGTAGAGATAAGTTACTATACTGCCTTCCCTTGACAGAACCCTCAAACTATTTTTTAAAGACATCTAACAGTTCCTTTGTAGCACCTTTCTCAGTGATACTGCCCCGCATAATAGGATCGATGGAAGAACGGATGATAAGATTTGCCATTTTATTGGCTTTGACCCATTTAGCATAGGCCACTTTCTCAGCATCAGAAGAGGTATCTGAGAGATCCGCGGGATTGGCTTTAGCGAGAACAAAATTGAAATCAAAGTAGCCTAGGGCAATCTAGATTTTGAGCTTCCAGTTGGAGTAGTTTGAGTTCGTCAAGGTCTCAATATTAGTCAGTTGGTTCTGGATCATAGGGTTCATAGCTCCATGAACCAAAGACATATATTAGGACATGCAAAAAAAAAATATTATACACGTTTAACTTGATTTGTAAAAGATCTATAACTTGATGTTTTTAATCTCGATCCTATCTGGGGTTAGGATGGTCGAGTCAGAGTGTATATAATATTTATGGTATTGATTTTGTACTCTGCGGGTACAGCGATGTATCGCCGAATCTCTCCTTTGGGTGGTGATTTAACATACATTGCCCCCAAGTTGGTGATCACTCACGCTCAAAACAAGACTGACCACTTATAGTTTGATTCGAGACACTTCCTCACTTTTGGACTGAGGGTTATCCTCATCTCCCCATATCGTGTAGCCTATCTTGACCCACTAATTAATTTGAAGTTTCTTAGCCTCCTTTGGGTGGTCTAATTATTTTAAGTTTAATTAGTACAAAGTAGTCTTAATGAGACTTTACAAGAGAGTCTCAAAATTGGTAGAAACGTTCAACTTCATGAATAAAACTTCTGTGGGTGTATTTACCCACTTTGTATCTTGTATTTCTAATTAACGACTACTTGATCTCGCTACAACCCCATTGGAGATCCTTGATCATTAAAAGACCCTATATCATGAAGGAAATATATGTATATAGAGATAATGCCAGATATTAATTATTTATTATGATCCCTGAACAGAGTCGACAAACATGGATATGCTAATAATAGAGTTTGTGTGGATAACTTGTACTCGTAAAAATGTCCAACTAGTCAACATATTAATGTAACAACTTCAGATTAGATAGATAAGTCGTAAGACATATAATTAATATCTACATCCCACGATAGCCGCATAGTCCTCCTTGAAAAAACAAGAAACACAATAAGAAGACACATATATATATAAAAGCAAAGTAGTATCAATGCTAGTTGATTTGAACTCCGGTAGACCATGAATCAAATATAAAAAAACACTAAAAAAAACCTTGAATTTACTCCTACTCAGTGCGATAACTTCCACCCTCTCTCTACACACGGACCACGCAAGCCTATAAGGCACAAAATCTATGCAAAACCCGCACGAATAGAATCGAAGCAGAAACACAAGAGTTTACCTAAATCGCAGCCAATACCTCCTTAACTTCTGAAATCTTTGGCCAACGTAAAACCCCTCGTAATTGGTAATAAGATCGCCAACAAATCAGTATCGAATAGAGGGTTTTTTTCTCCAATTCATCAATTAAACCCTAGAATAACAGATAGCTAAATTTGGGGAAGAACACCCAATAAACCCTAGAATTACAGATAGCTGAATTTGGGGAAGAACACCCATTAAAACCCTACAATTACACAGATCTTTGATGTTGAAAATTAATTGACTACACCTTGATACAAAGCTCAAGAGAAGAAACCCTAGGATCTCCAAAAATCAGAATTGATCTAATTAAAGATGATTGCGACCAGAAACTGATTCGAAACCTGAAATCTCTCTTCGATAAAATTGGAGAGCGAGATAGAAGAAGAAGAAGAAGAAGAAGAAGAAGAAGAAGAAGAAGAACCCTTAAATAAAGTTGTTTGGGAGTGATGGATATAGAGAAAGAGGAAAAACGACTCGGTTAACAAAATTGAAAACTTGTTGTACGCATGAACAGTGGAAACAAGTTAAAGTACTTAACCAAAACCATTAAATTACAGTAAAGCAATTTGTGACAATAATCCGTTGTGTTCTCTCTCAAGTCAATAAATTAATCATAGAAAATTTGTATCCTAGCTCTGACACCAATTGTAGGAATATAATACAATTAACTATGGTTAATAACAGAACATGTAACGGAGATTATACTAACCTCTTTTCCTGCTCTCTGAAAATCCTTTGTTCTTGAGTGGAGTCTTCCCTTGGATTGGTTGCATACCTCAATGGGATGGTTTTCTGTGTTCTAGCCTTCAAGAGGGACTTTCTCTCTATTTAACCTGATATGGTTAGAGTGGTCTTCCCATTATACCCTTAAACCCTAATAAAGAGTAACACTAGGTTCCACCTACCTTAACTTGATATAACAATTGGGGACAGCAAATAACACCTATATGACCTATTAACATGTGTGCTCGTGAACTTGAAGAGTAGTGCCGGTATAGATGGAAAATCCAACACAAAGTATCCAAGAAATACAATTATTGCATCTTTTTTATCAGCGTTCATGTAGGCATTGTTGTAATATCGTTGAAGTGTTTGAAAAAATTCTTGAGACTGAGTTGCTTCTTTCCATTGACCTCTACTCTCCAAAAATATCTTGTTGTGTGCTGCAGAACCACCATATTGGAATGCAAGGGTGTCACCCATTTTCTCATAAAGCTACATTAAATCATAAGTTAAAGGAGCATCTAGGTAAAATTTTAGAATGTCTATAAATCCTACTGCAAGAAGTTGATGTCCAAGAGAATCTAACCCATAGGCGTACTGAGCCACATTTGTGTGATCCAAACAGTCAATACAATTGGTTCTAAGGACACCTTTTCAAAGCATAGATGACTTAATAGAGTGGTTTCCACCACCGACCCCAATATCTTTACCATGGACCTTTTCTGAGTTACTCACATACTCTACTTTGTTATCACAGTGCCGAAACCAATCACCATCTTCTATAGATTCCAAATGAGGACAGTTTAAAGACTCCTGAGTTATCTACTCCGGTGTTACTTGACAATAAAAGAAACCCGCTAAATTCAATGCATATTCCGCCATTCCACCTAGTAGTGCCAACACATTTATAGCTTTGCTCCTAGAATGTTTATGTAGATCCCAATGAAGATAGCTCAGGTGAGAATCGTCTGATAAATCCTTATTAATTAATTCAACCGGTTTGAAAACTCTGCCCAGAGTATTGACTCTCGAGGTTTCTCTCACATGTCTTAATTAAATTCAATATGATTATCGGTCTTCGATATCTCTTTGCAAGATTCTGAAAATGAAGCCTAGTAGCTTCATAGTCTAGGTCCTTCTTTAGCAAAATGATATCAGGTCTAATATTTAGCCAGGAAGTCTCCTAGGACCAGAAGAGAGGAATTGAACCACAATTTTGTACAACATAGCTTACTTAAGCTGGGCATGCTTCAGCAACATCTTCAGGTACAATTTGTTCTATCTCGACATCGTTTGCAACTCTTCCTTTCCCATTTACACCTTTCTTTAGATACCTAGTACCAGCATAATGACGTGAGCACCTAGCAATGAGTGTTAATCTGAAATCCCTCCCAGATACTGTATGTTTGGCCTGTTTAAAGAAGTCGTATACCAATGCAATTGTCCAAAGAGTATTTCTAAGATGATTTTTGATTCCACGCATCAAGAACTCATTCTAGGCAAACATTGTTTCGTAAGGAACACCTCCAGTCTTGCCATCAGATATATTCTTCTGTAGACTATGCATAACATGGTATGAGTAGCTGAAAAAGAAGTCTTTTGTAAGATCCACTATGCATAAGAGCTTCTTGTATCAGTTCTCATTCTTAGAATCATCCATATTTGACTGAACTGTTAAATTTGGAAGGGCAATTATCTCACTTTTCGAGACACCATACATTGTATGCCCACAAATGAGGCCAACTTTCCTTCTTTTAGTGATAAGAAGCATGTAGTAATAAGGCCCTAGAAATTTGATAAGCCTGACAATTCCATAACAAACTGTAACACATTTAAGTCCACCAGTAGAGTTGTTTCCTTCATCTACTATCTTCAATAGATCATCACATTCGTTTTTCAAGTAAGTAGCAGGATCTTCACGAATATTTATCTCAGAAGGATCTAATCAATCAATCTTTAATGCTCTATATAATGTATCACTCTTGTTTCTTCCAATCATTTAAAATTTTGATTAGGTCTCGTAAAGTTTGAATTTTTGTAAGAACTCGAACACCATATTTGTTTAGTTTATGTTATGAATCCTATTACAAAGAAAAAGTATATGCTTCTACAACTGGAAACAACTTCTAGATTCCTTTTATTTAAATTGCAAGTTATCTTTTAACATATACACAAATGAATATAGTACAACTTTTTCTCTTAATAATATAACCCCACAATTGCTACTATTATACACATTATCTTTTTATGCATCTTTATTGATATAACTATAAGCTCTAAATGGCAAGAGCTCTCATGAACTTGAGATAATGATGGTTCAAATCCATCTAGTTCTAATTGTAAAAGTATAGGAAAGACTCTTTTAAGTAAACTAATATTATTTAGTAAAATTTTAAAATTTATAATTGCGAGAAGCGACAAAAATCATCGTCAATAATTGTGTCTAATATGTTGACGTTTTTGCGTGACAGATAACACAACTAGTTTGTATGTCGAACTTTTTTAGAATTACAACAAATTAGGCGATTTTGGCATCGTAAAATTGTGACGCATAAAACAACGGATTAATAAATTAGAAAATGGAACAAATACAACGAAAATAATGACTGGTACTTGTATATATTTCTTGCAACGCATAAAATGACTCACAAATGTATCATAAATTTAACTAAAAGTGGCAGATATTATGACCTGGTTTACAGTCGTAATATTGTGACACATTTCAAGTTAAAAACATAAAACTACTACAAAAAGAACGACATTTTTTTCAACAAAAATAGAAGTCACTTTAGCAAAATAACAACTGACCTGCCCCGTCATTTTTTACTCGTTTTGGCCTACTGCTTTTGCACCATCATCATGTCTTGGCTCTAAGAAGACCTTCTGTTTCAAGAGTTGGTTCAAGCACTGACTCTTTCTGCTTTCATGTCCAGACTTCCTCTAAACCCAGTTTCTGGTCAGAGTAAGATGGTATCAAGGTAAAAGGACGTCTGGTAATTTCCAATGCCTGCTATGCTTAAGAAGATTCTTGGGTGAAACATCACTAAATTTAGATAAACTAAAGGATTTGTTATTTTGGAGTACCTGAAAGACTTATTATCTGTAAAGTACCTAAAAAACTTGTTATCTGCAAAGTACCTGAAAGATTTATTATTTGAAAAGTACATGTAATTTATATTTGAGCTCAATAAAAATTGGTTATTCAAACTCTATGTTGATATATAGAATAACTCTTGTGATTAAAATTGAGCTATGAGTAATTCAAAGATTTACGAATAGAGGATGAAATGTAATATATAAGATTGGACCTACAAAGTATATTATAGCAATCAAGTTATAAGTAAGTATTTGTAATATAAAAAATGTGTAAGAATTTTTTTTAAAACTAAATAACTTAGAATTATGGGGAGAGATAACTCTAAAAGATTTAGAATATATTAGAAATTTGAGCTCAGGGAGGTTGCTCTTAAATATTAGATTGGGAGAAAATAAGTTCGAGATGGAGAGGGCCAAATTTACTGAGGTCTATGTGGATAGATAAGTTCAAATAATTTTACTCTAGATACTAGGGTTTTCTGTTATTAAAGAACACAATATAAATACAAATTATGGGGGATTTGAAGTAATCTAGAAAACTGCATAAATAGGAGAAATGAGCTTTAAATAGGTGGAAGAAATAGTAATGGTATGGACTCAATCTGATAGAATTTGTTATGCCGCTGAGGAATGGTTGGCGATAAAGATTGCTAAAGTGCGGGAGTGAATTTTTGGCTTATTAGATTATGACACAGACTTACCAGTGATCGAATATCAGTTTGAAGGTTTAGATTAGATGGGTAGGAAACTTGAGTTGTTGTTTTTTTGCGCAAATAGATTTTTGTTTTATTTATGTAGGTAAGAAACAAAAACAAAGAGGGAGATTAAAGCCTAACCTCCAAAAAATACAAATGCATCAGTGTCTAATCACAGCAACCCCTAATTTCTCAAGAAAATATGAGGCTCTTATATGACGATAGGAAACTTGAGTTAGGACATCACTTCTACGGGGAGCTATTTCGGGAAGTGATTGTGGAGCCTTCAGCTCGAATAGAGATTGTGAGACTAATTGCTGAAGAAGAGATCGAGTTGGATGATGTTAGGATTACTGGAGGCGAACTGATCAGGTATGGCTCCCCGTGACATCTAGGATGTTTTAGGTGTAATTATATGTAAGGGACTAAATTATATGAGGTCGAATAACTGTCAAAGAAATGTAATGAGAATGGAGTTTGAATCTGTCCTCTTTTATTACAAATGTTGTTTGTGACTGTTGTAAAAAATGAGAATTTGAATTTTAAATTGTAAGAGCTTTGGAAATGACGTCAGCACTTCTATAAGTAGTAGAAGCTAGAATAGAAAAACATGCAGCTTTGTTTTTTTCATTTATATTATTATAGGTAGAGTTTGATTGCGTGTAAGTATTGAGTCATCATGAATATAGCGAGGTCAGAGGGAGATTTGGGCAAGAGAGATAAAAGTAATTTAAAATATAAGGCAGGGGGCCATGATGAAAAGGTATTTTCATGGGGATGCGGTGGTCGAGGGAGAGGTGAAGAAGAAAAGGGCAGATCCTTCATCTAAACTGATTAGCATGAAAGTCGCAGAGAATCAACCTAATATGGAAGATTAGTTGAAAGCGGTGGAGGAAAACGCGAGGCTTACAGTTCGCAATGGTGAGGAGGAGATGAGAAAAATGGAAAGTTTGTTGATTTAAATATCTTTTGGATTCTATTTTGTAGTTTGAGCTAAAAAATGTGGTCGATGATTGTGTTGTTTTTGTAGGCTGCTCGTATGATGAAGAGGATCTACCTCGGGATGGAGAAGGAGAAAGTCAAGCTCGAAAAGGGGAAGGTTAAGCTTGAGAAGAAGGTAGCTCGTTTAAAAACTGATTTGGCTAGGAGGGGAAGCGACTGGACTCTGTGAAGGCTGCACATGAGGTAGAGATAAGCGAGCTTACATCGAAAGTGAGAAAGAATTTAAAGGAGGTCGTAATCCAGCGTGATAGACTTTGGTGCCACCTTTCAAAAATGGGGTACTCCAAAACTGAGGTGAATGACATTGTGGAGGATACCTATGTTGAAGAGGAGGAGGTTGAGGATGATGGAGTTGGAATTTCGAGAGAGTTGAATGGAGTTTTTCCCCAGACTGTGCGAGAGAACGAAGTGGATGATGAGGTCAACCCAAAGAATGTGAATGAGAATGTAGATTAGAATTCTTGACTATTTGGTTGTGTAATTATAAGGGGTTTATGAACTGTAAATATATGGATCAATGTAGGATAAATTTTTGTAGGATAAGTTATGCTTGAAAACCTTGTTTGTAGGAACATAAGGATATGCACCTCAGAATAAAAGAATTAGAGAATGAGCTTGCTATGGAAAAAGACGCCTCAGCATCCCTATTGACTTTGCAAGCAAAGCTACAAGCTAGAAAAGAGCAAAAAAAATTGACTTGTATGCTTCATTACTCTAGAGCTACAAAGTAAAAATTAGAGCGTAGAGATAGACCAAAAACTTGCTAACAGTATAGGAGAAATGGTACTCAATTGTGTATAGATAATATCAAAGTGTTAAAAAAAGTCAGAATATAGAGAATGTGTACCTTAGAATTGGAAGTATATGTTATTGTTCATCGAATTGGGATCATACTTCGACCTTATGTTTAGAAGCAGTTTCACACAATAGATGTCAAAAAATAGAAATTTTATTAGAAATAAGATGTATGTATTGAGTGAGTATTCTAAATCGAACTTGATGTATTATATCTGTGATGTGCAGGTCGAATTGGAGTCAGCTCGTTTGAGCGAAGAAGAGACACGTCAATATAACCAAGAGTTTACGGCAGAGTTTGATAGAATGAGAGAGGCAAATGAAGATAGGGAGGATTAACACGTAAAGGTACATTTCAAGTTCATCGAGGCAACATAAACCATTGATGACCTTACTCGAAAGATCGAGGAGAAGGATGCTTAAATTAGTAAAAGGCAAAAGGAGCTCGTGGAGACGAAAGAAAAGATAGTAAAACTCAAAAGCCAGAATGATGCGCTGATGGTAAAGAGTAAGGAGACTGACATGGCTTGATACCGTATCAAGGTGCTAGAATTGTCAGAGAAAGAGTTATACCATTTGTGGCCAGTCTGAAAGACCAAATGATCGACAAAACGAACAAATTGGAGCAGACTCAAGCTGATTTAGTGAATACCAAGAGCGAATTGGAATAATTGATGAATAAAATAACTGAGAAAGATAGCGAGCTGAAGAGAACTCAAGATGACCTATCTAACTCTAAAATTACAGTTAAGCAGTTGACTGCAGTTTTACCTGCTAAAGATATAGAGTACCGGTTGGTGCAAAGAAAATGTGATGAGTTGAATAAGAGGGTAGCACAATTGAAGACCAATTTGGCTCAGGCCAATTCGCACGCCAAAAATACCGAGGTCGAAGAGTGCTCGAGGTAGAATAAAGGTGATGCCAGGGTTTCCATTGTTGAAGGGGATATGGTTAGCCTATTAGCTCAAATCAGAGAGCTGGAGGGAAATGTAGCTCAAACTCAAGGTCACATAAGAAAAGAGAATGAGCGGTCAAGGGAGTGCCAAAGTAAGTTGGATGTTGCTCATGTCAGGGAATAGGAGTTAGAGCTGGTAATCAAAGGTAAGGATATTTTGATAAAGAAAAAAGGTAAATTATTAAAGAAATCTCCTGCTGGGGTAAGTACAGGTAAAGACAGGGAGCTTGAGGAACTTCGTGCCCAGATAGTTAAATTGAGGATGATGAAACAGGATGAATCAGATAAAGCATATAAAAAGGCGAGGGAGCATATCAATTATATATCCTACGCAGAAAGTCGAATGGAATGGCATAAAGCACGTAACAAGAGGTTAAAAGTGCGCCTTTAAACGGCAAGAGAGAATTTTTCTAAGGCGGTCGTGCCCGAGGAATTGCGCTCAGAGATGTTAATGGTAGTGATCGCCTATTTTGTTGAGGAGGTGAAAAGGCTTGAGTTAGAGAGAGATACCTTGCACGACTATTTTTCGGATAGAGGATGAATTTGCATAGCAGATGTAGATCGAGGAAACTTCATGTACTCCATGGAAACGAAGTTATGTTCTCGACCTGCTGAATTGGCAGAGTAAGGCAGGATCATTGTGGCTGTTTGAGCTTGAGAATTTATGGATGATTGTCCTTCTGCTGCAGGCGGAAGAATAGTTGACCCCCATTAGCAGAAAAGGATCCTTTGTAGTGGCTGTATGTGTAACCTGCAAAAGTATCTGTCGTAGACATATTGAGAGATGAAAGCTAGTTTGACATTTGTTTTATCTTATATTTGGTAGAGTTCATTGATTAAAAATTAGTATTACCATCTATTTAATCGCAGAGTATGTATAGAGTTCGATCAAAGCTAGTTTTATCTTTCCTTTAATCGGTATAATTATCGCAGCCATATTGAGAAATGAAAGCTAGTTTTACCTATATTTTATCTTATGTCTAGTAGATTTTTTTGATTGAAAACTAGTATTACTATCGCTTTAATCCCAGAGTATGTATAAAGTTTGATCAAAGCTAATTTTACCTTTGCTTTAATTGGTATAATTGTCGAAGCCATTTGAGAGATGAAATCTAGTTTTTGATTAAAAACTAGTATTACCTTCGCTTTAATCGTAGAGTATGTATAGAGTGAAGTTTGAAAGCCAGTTTTACCTTTGCTTTAACCGAAATAGAGATCGATTGAAAGCTGGTATTATATTTGCTTTAATCTATCTATTGTCTATGAAAGTAGAGAGTTGTGTGTGAAAAAACTTAGAATTTTTCATTGAATAGAATAGAATATACATTGTATAGATATAAAAATCTTACTTTTGGAATGGAAAAAGAAAGAATTTGAAGTGGAGTAGTGAGGGATTAATGATAATACCGTTTCAGTCGACCAGTGCTCCAAGGATTTAAAATATGAACTCTTTCCTTGGTCATGAGATAATATGATCCCAGGCCTGTGAGACCAGTGATTAAGAATGGACCCTCCCAATCTTATGTTAGTTTCCTGGCATGTACCTCTTCTCTGTGTTGAGGGATTTCTCTGAGGACAAGATCGACGATTTAGAAAGTACGGCTTCAGACTCGCCTATTGTACAAACTGGCCAGCATATGGTAATATCGACCTAGATTGGCAATAGCACATTCCCTAGTCTCATCAATCTATTTGATATTATAAGCCAATTCAAACTTATTTTCTTCGTCAGTTAGCTCGTGATCTCTGACTGGATGATGATATTCTAATCGAATGACGGCTTTGGTACCATAGGCGAGAAGGAATGAGGTACAGTTGGTTGATTGAGGAAGATAATCGAGAGTTACTTTTGCAAACTGGCTCATCCTATTTGCAACGAGGGATGTATATTCGATCATCTTGCCATTCTATTTGTATTACTCAGAGTAATGGTGAACGATAAGTAGAGAATTTGTGTAGACTGAAAGCTCTGGGACGCCGAGCTCAATTGCGAGGTTGAGTCCATGAATGAGAGCTTCGTATTCGGTGACATTGTTGGAGACTTCAAAATCCAAGAAAATTAATTTCTTAATTTTGTCGTTGGAAGGGGCAATCAATACGGTTTCAATTCCTGACCCTGCGGGTCCTGCTGAACCATCAGTAAGAAGTCTCCACCCTTTCTTTGTAATCCATTCAATTCGCGCATCAAATACTTTGGTGGGTAGATCTTTTATAAGTTATTCGACAAGGTCATGATCGTGCTCCTCTCACTCGGGATCTTCCACTTGAAAATCTGCAAGAAAATTGGCAACGGCCTGACACTTTTCTGAATGTCATTATTCAAACTTGATATCATGTTCTCCCAAACTGACTGACCATTGATGCACTCTTCTGGAAAAAAAATTCTTGGACAAAACTTCCCAGAGTGGGTAGTTCATCATGACTTTAGCTGAATGAGCTTGGAAGTAGTGCTTAAGCTTCTGTGAAGTGCAAACAAGAGTTAAAAAGAGTCTCTCAATTTTAAAATACCTCATTTCTGCTGGAGTGAGGGTTTTACTGATGAAGTAGACTGGCTTCTCAATCTTCTCTTCAAGTCGAATGAAAACCAAGCTGATAGAAGTATCTGTAACTTCAAGGTAGAAGATTAGTTCCTCATTATCAACTGGGGCGCCCATTATGGGAGACTTCCCCAAATAGGCTTTGAGATCCTAAAAAGCTACCTCGCATTCTGATATCCATTGGATCTCTGTATTGGGCTAAAAAAATTTACATTTGGAGCAACCGCGGAGTAGTAGGAACATCCAATGACAACGATCTAAAGATTTTAAAACAAATAGGTTGATAGCGGCAATCTTGCCGATAAACTTTTGTTGGCCTTTCGTCGCCTTTGAAGATGGCACGTTGAGGAGAGCTTGAAATTGATTTGGATCGGCCTCAATCCCTTTCTTGCTGATGAGATAGCCGAGGAATCATCCTGAATGTACTCTGAATTGACAATTATTAGGATTAAGTCGCATCCTGTAAGATCGAAGAATGTTGAATATTGTGTTGAGAACAGTTATGTGGTTGATTGACTGTACGCTCTTGCACAAGAGATCATTAATGTAGACTTCCACAATTTTCCCAAGATGTGTTTTAAACATAGTAGTTATCAACTGTTGATAAGTCACGCCTGCATTTTTAAGTGTAAAGGGCATGACTTTGTAGCAATAAAGTCCTCTTTCAGTGATGAAAGTGGTCATTTCTTAATCTTCTTCCAAGAGTGGAATCTGATTGTATCCAGAAACAGTATTCAACATAGATAAGAGTTTGTGACCTGTTATGGAATCAAGAATTTAATAGATGTAGGGAAGGGGAAAACTGTCATTTAAAGTGTATTTGTTTAAATCTGTGAAATTTATACAAACTCAGACTTTTCCATTCTTCTTTGAGACAGTGACGATGTTAGATATCCAATCTGGATACTTGGCTTCTCAAATAAATCCCACTTTGATCAATTTCACAATCTCCATGTTAACTTCATCTCGAAGGTGAGGTGATAGTCAACACTATTTCTATTTGACCGTCATGGCATTGATGTTAATGGCCAATTTGTGACATATCGTGGTCGGATTGACCCCAGGCATTTCTTTGAGAGTCCGAGCACAAACATCTCGATTCAGTAGTAAGAATTTAATGAGAGCATCCTTGTCGTGCTGGACCAGCTTGGTACCGATAAAAGTACCTTTTTTAGGTCCATCAATGTTGACGTATTCTGTAGGCTCTTCTGTTGAAGGCTGATCATCAAGGTAATCAACTTTCTATAATTGTCATGCAGCGTATCTATCTGAGGTATCTAAAATGACAGAGATGGTATTTTTGCAAGCTCGAGAAAGCTTTTGACTACCTTTGATTTCATAGATACCATCATTGTGCTTAAAGTGGAGTGCTTGATGATAGGTGGAAGCGATTGTTTCCATGTTGTGAATCCAGCAGCGGCCCATAATCCTAAGATAACGAGATTTGGTGTTTATGATGTAGAAGACGAGGTTGATGGTGGCTGGTCCCACGATAATAGGTAAGATGATCTTGCCTACTCGTTCTTCTTTATAACCATTGAATCCACTGATATCGGTATCCCTTAGAATAACTTGATTGGCCAATCCCATTTGGTCGATTGTGCTCTGAAAGATAATCTCAATATCGCTTCCAGTAACGATCATCAATGTATGCATGACAAACTTCTTTATCTTGAGCATTATGACTAATGCATCATGATATAGAAATTTTATATGACTAATATCGTAATCTTCAAATGAGATCCCAAGCCGACGATTACTCGACTCAAGTAGAAGTTTGGCTTCTTTATCTTGAGGTGTGGGATCGCAGCATTCTGACAGTCTCCTGCACTTGAATCGGCAAGAGTTGATGATCTGATGAATTTCGATCATGTTGTTATGGTACATATGGTATAGATGTTTCACCTCAGCTTGATCTTCGACATGGATGACTTCGATTTGTTTCTTATAGCTGCCATCCTTGTATGATTCCATGTCGATAATGTATTCGAACATCCATCCCTCCATGAAAATGAATTCCAGCAACCTCTGAAAAGTATAGCAGTTGTCAGTAGAATAATGGTTTACCTTGTGATGCATGCAGTACGGGAGGCTCTTAATTGGTTCTAATGGTTGAGAGGGACGGTATAGCTTATCCTTGGAGAGGATTGAAAAAAATGTGGAGATTCGAGCATTCATCTTTGGGAGGACCGGTTTAGGTAATGTTTTGCCTTTCTGAGGATTACCGGTGTTACCCTTGGAACGCTTTTGATCACCCTGATCCTCCTTCAGTTCATTGTTTTGATCTATAGATAGACCTTTCGTGGTTAGGACGGATTTAGTAGATTTATGTCTTTCGGACATCATCCTTTCCAGGTCGACATAACCATTGACCTTGGTGATCATATCCTCTAAGGTCGCAGGTTTATTGAAGAAGTGGTGTTCTTTGGCCTTGCAGTCAAGCTAGAGCGCGTTGGTAAAAGCAGTAACAACTATTTTCTGATCGAGGTTGTCTACTTTACGCACGAGCTCCAAAAACTTCTTTTTAAAAGCCTCAAGCTTCTCTCCATGTGATTGTTAAAGACTAATAAGAAAATATAAATTCTCATCTTTGTCCCTGTTGTGAGCGTACGTCTTGATAAATTATTTCTATAGCTGATCGAATGTGAGTATGGAATCTTCTGGTAAATAGTAGAACCACCAGAGTGGATCCTCTTGTAGACTTGTTGCGAACAAACGGTAGAGGATGTGGTTAAGATTGGAATACAGCCCCAATGAATCACAGTATTGTTGAATGTGTTCATTTGGATCGGTGCCCTTGTATTTACGAATTTTTGGAGTATGGAAACCTTTCGGTATTTCCATATCGAATAGTTTTTTAGCAATCGGACATCCTTGTAACTTCGTAAGGTCATTAGTAGTACCCAGAACTTGTGCTTCAATCAACTCCTTGATGCGTTGATCCATATGTTCTTGCGTGGCATATTGACGTTTCGATTGAGTGGCTAGACGAGGAGCCTGAGGATTATGAGTACCGGTAGCCTCACTCAAATGATCACGTACTGGAATTCGAGGATGAGGTCCCTATTCTTCCTCCTGACGTTTGGAAAATCGGTGACCTCTACTGACTTCAGACTGAACTTTGCCACCCAAATGAATGGAAGGTTGATGTTCCTACTGAATATTACTGGAAATAACTTTGATGGTGGATCTACAAGGTCCCAACCTGTCCTGCACAAAAACCCAGGAGGTCTCTGGCACTTGATCACGATCTCTGGTTTGAGGAGCCTATTAAGTATCCTGCAGAGCTTGTAAAGTAGTCTACATGGTTATCATCTGGTTTTCATGTCGTTTGAACGCTGTCAAGCGAACTTGTCGTTCAGCTTTGAGCTACTTCACACGGGGCTCTCGGTCAAGAGTTAACTGACGTTCGAGCTTATTACGCTTCTCTGTTTCGGCGTGGAGATTCGCCCATAGTTCTATAAGTTGCTCCGTCTTAACTAAAGTATCAAGATGGATTCCAGTTGTTGGTCGTCTGGAAGTGACCATGATTGAAATTGATAGTAGAGTGAATGTATGCCTTAGGATATTCTGGAAATGTCTTCTTTCCCACAGACGGTGCCAAATATAATGGCCTAATTCCATAAACTCGAGATGGCTCAGAATTAACTCTTATACCAATGTTCTTGCGACAAAAACTAATATAAAGTAAGAAATAATACAGGTGATTTAGCATGGAAACCTCTAAATAGGTAAAAAACCACGACCTCCGGTTGAGGGTTTTAGTAACAATGACTTTTATTGGTTGAGGCCGATATCTTATTACAAGTGATATCTTGAACTAGAAATACTCGATCTTGTAAATAAGAATTTTGGTCTTTGAGAATCTATAAAATATGGTTTTCTTGGTGATTTCTCATATATTTTCCTGGCCCTTGTCTCTTCTAGAATATTGTGGTAAGTGGCGGTTGACTGAATAATTATTGAGTTCGTGAGAGACATGTATCTTTGACTTGTTCATGTTTTTCTATTATACTCGACCTACATTCTTCATCAGTTCGTGGTGTTGGTGTCAATGCTGACTGTTTATGTCACGTGTAAAAATGCATAAGTTTGATATGGAGGCAGTTCGAATTTAAAATAGTTCGAATTGGGTTAGATCGAGGGATAGGTCCCTACAGGTTTTACCATTATTACAGTATATGTAGACAATTTAAATATCATTGGAACTCTGCAGGAGATCGCAAATGCTACCGAATACCTTAGGAAGAAATTTTAAATAAAAGACCTTGGGAAGACCAAATTTTGTCTCGGTTTGTAGATCGAACATCTTGGTCACGGCATAATCGTACACCAAGCGTTTTATACTGAAAGAATCATAAAACATTTCGGTATGGATACGACACACAATGCCAAGACGCTTATGCATGTCTATTCATGGATATGAACAAGGACATCTATCGTCCTCCAGACAAGGGGGAGAAACTCTAAGGGCATGAGACGCCATATTTAGGAGTTATCGGTGCTTTAATAAACTGAGCAGGGTGTACTCGACCTGACATCTCATTCGCAGTAAACTATTTGGCACACCATAGTTATGCACCTACCCAAAGGCATTGGAATGGGATCAAGCACATTTTGAGATATCTCATCGGTATGAAAGACTGGGCTCTGTTCTATCTAAAAATTGGCAAACAATAAATTATAGGATACGCAGATGCAGAATATTTGTCAGACCCACATAAAGGCTGATCACAATCAGGTTATGTGTTCTTGTATGGAGATACAGTAATTTCATGGAGATCGGCAAAGCAGACGATGGTTGCTACATCCACAAACCACGCAAAGATTCTTGCACTTCATGAAGCTGGCAGATAATGCTTTTCGTTGCGATCCATGATCAATCACATCAACGAAAGTTGCAGTCCGAGTTATATCCAAGATAAACCGAGGACTATTTATGAAGACAACGCAGCTTGTATTATTCGAGTTAAGGGAGGATTTATTAAAGGTAACAAAACGAGGCACATTTTACCCAAGTTCTTCCACATACACGAGTTGCAGAAGACGATTGAGATTGACGTTCTTCAAGTTCGTTCAGAATATAACTTAGCTGATCTATTCACGAAGGATCTTGCACATCCTACGTTCAAGAGATTGGTATACATAATCGTCATACGGAGTTTACATGATTTATTATCTCAGGGAGAGTAATCCTGTCCTGACGTGGACACATGCATATTGCACTCTTTTTCCTGATAATACAGTTTTATACAAGGAGATTTTACATACTAGAGGTTTTGATGAGATAACGTATACGCCTCCACAACCCATACGGGGCATAGGATTGTACTATTTCTTTGTATAGCTATTTTCCCAAGGGGTTTTGCTAGGCAGAGGTTTTGATGAGGGAAGTCGTCCTGGTAAGAAACACCCCAAGGGGGGAGTGTTAGGAGTTGGGTCCATCCCAAGGTGGGAGCCCAACTGGGTTGGGGTGTCCTACTGGACTCTTAATAAGCTCATAAGCCATTAGGGTTTATGGGGAGAGTTTAAGTAGAGATAGATAACCTCATATTGGGTTATCCTTTTTGTAATACGTACAAAGAGATACTATTTCGTCAATAAAGATATCACTACTCTTCACTCAGTATTACTTTTGATTATCTGATAGTGCAGTACCCATTTATTATCCAACAGCTTATACTTTTATTCTGGCAATTTAGCATTTACTTAAAAAAATCCCGTTATGGTACACCCTTGGACCAAATTCTTGGGTCCTGGGATATGCAGTTTATCTTAAAAGACGCATAGAGTTATACTTTATCGCTCTGTAATTTATTTATTTTGTTAAAATTACTTCGTTGTTCAGCCTTTGATGGTAAAGTGTTGTTGTCATAGTAATTTTATGTAAATTTTATACACATGTAGATGTGCTTTACAATTGTAGTCTCCATCAACTCTAAATGTACGCATCTTGGTAGTTGTATGGATGCGCAGCATCGGATATTTTTTTGGGCATCTTCAAGTAGGGCATAAAATGGGGCATGAGCGACCCGACATTCAATTTATATTCACCCATTTTACAGGGCTTGGGGCGACTTTTAATATTCATTTCTTAAATGAAGCGGGTATGAATCTCAAAGTCATGACCCGACATGGATATGGGTTGGGTATGGATCAACCCCTGAATATTCATTCGAATCAAATATATTTTGTGTATTATATACTAATTAAATTGTGAATTCTTAGTAACTACTAAGTATGAGGCACCAAAAGTAATTAGTTTGATTAGAAGTTCTGAAGTCCAAATAAACCCCATTGGAACACAATAAGTACATTTTTTTTTAAGCAATGATATATAAAAACTAAGCCAAAAGCGGCAATACAGAAGTAGCCGAGCTAACGAGGTCCGAGGCCCTTTTGGGCTCAAAAAGAGAAAGTGTTGGGGAACAGGCTCCCAAGGCTGCTAAAGCATGCACCTCAAAATTAAAGCATCTACTAATAAACTGAAACTGAAACTGAAACTCGTGGAAACGTGCGGCGAGAACCAGCATCTCTGGAGCAAGGGTGAGGGCTCCCCAAGAAAGGTTAGTAGATCTTGTCTCAAAAGCATTGACGAAGCGTCGACAATCTGTGATAACCAAAACTCTCTCCATACCCCTCTCCAGAGTGGCCTCCGTGCCTCTGATTACTGCTACTACCTATGTTTCTTCGGGATCTGTTGCCCTGGTGAAGTCGTAACCTGCACCCAAAATAGAAAATTGTGAGATTTAAGGACAAAACCCAAGCCCCCAAGCGAGTCTTTCCTCTGCCAGGCTCCGTCAACCAGAATAAAGAACCATCCTTCTCCAATTTTAGGAGGAGGGTAGGAAGTTCCGGTATAGGAGAGGGGGTGACTCAGGGAGATATAGTAATTTTTTGCCCTGTTCATAGCAGAAACAGGGTTAGGCTTAATATTATTAAAGATCAGGTCATTTTTGCTCATCCAGATAACATATAGAGAGCACTATTTTTCCCCATATTGAGGGATCTGGAGCAGCCGTTCCCTGTCTGGCAATATTGTCGATAGTGCCAAGCAGGGAGTCAGAATAGGGCCAAACAACAAGATTGAGAGAGGGGTCAAAAGCATACCATAAATCATGTACCTTTTTACATAAGAAAAGGGCGTGCATTGTGGTTTCTTCTTCATCGCGCGCATTTGGTGCACAAAGTGTCAATTTCAGCTTCCCTGTGCCAGTGGTTATGATTGGTGAGGATACCATTTTGTATGGCTATCCAGAGAAAGAGTTGGATTTGAAATGGGACAGCCATCTTCCAGGCAGCATTTCAGGTGGTGGTATTGTCATTACCTTGTCCGTGATCAGCATTGGTCTCGAGGTCCTTCTGAATGGAGGAGAGGTAGGCCGAGTGCACCGTAAGAATATCATTATGAGCATTTCTACACCTGAGGGTGTCTTTAGCTGGGTATTTGCTGAGCTGGATACGAAGAATAAGATTGGCTACATTAACATGGAACAAAGATCGGATGAGCGTATCCTTCTAGATACGCTGGGTTGGGCAGATAAGAGCTAAAACTTTTGTATTCATCCGATATGTCGGGGTTAGCCCATGAGGACGACCGAGGGGGATACCCGGTATTCATGGCTCGATCCAGTAGTCTACGCTCTCGTCGTCTCCAATATGCCAGATGAGCTCTGTCCAAATGTTGTTTCTAGCAGTTAAAATCCCTTTCCAGATCCAAGAGTCGGAGGCTTTAGGAGAGGAGAGCATAGGGGATTCTTTGGGAGAATAACGTTTAATAAGATTTCGAGCCCAAATTTTATCAGGTTCTTTAATGACTCTCCAGAAGAACTTTGCAAAGAGGGCTTGGTTATGGGTGAGGGATGTCCATATTCCCAGCTCTCCTTTATCTTTTGGGCGACAAATGTTTTTCCAGCTGATAAAGTGGGTCTTGTTCGAGCCAGAAGAGTTGGTTCCCCATATGAAACGAGCGTTAATGGAGTCAAGCTGTTTACAAGTCTTAATAGGGAAAGGGAATACGGACATATGAAAAGAGGGAATTGCTGAGTTAACAGTTTTAATAAGGGTAATTCTACCCACTTGGGAGAGGTTTTTTGCTTTCCAACCCTCGATACGCTTCGAAACTCGATCAATAATCTCCTAAAATTAAGAGTTTTTTTACGGTCGAAAGTGAAGGGCGCTCCAAGGTATTTGTCACCCACCGTGTTACGCTTGATGTGGAGAATACGCTGGATCAGCCTGTGGTGCCGCTGGTGGCCATTTTTGCTAAAAAGGATGCAAGATTTGTCGAGATTGATCTCCTGGCCAGAGACTCTTTTAAATGAATCCAGGGCGTCTTTGAGAGTGCCCGCCTCCTCCAAGGTAGTTTTACAAAAAATGAAGCAATCGTCGGCAAAGAGGAGGTGGGAGACTGGAGTGCTACCTCAAGCAGTTTTGATACCATGAAGGTCCCCTTGACTCTTCGCTTTGAGGAGGATACGAGAAAGAACCTCCGTACAAATGAGAAAAAGGAAGGGGGGGAGAGGGTCGCCTTGTCTGAGGCCCCTTTCTGGTTTAAGGAAACCATAGGGCGAGCCGCTAATATTGTTGAAAGAAAGGGCAGTGGTGGAAATACATTGATGAATCCATGTCCACCATTTCTCAAAAAAACCATAGCTTTCATGGTGTCACCCGAGAAGCTCCATTCTACTTTGTCGAAGGCTTTGCTAAGGTTAAGTTTCGCCGCCATGCTTCCGGAGGCTCCTTTCTTTTTAGCCAGGGATCTGAGGATCTCTTGAGCCATAATAATATTATCAAAAATTTGGCGGTCAGGGATAAAAACGTTCTGGGTGGGGGAAATGAGCTTGTGGAGGAGGGGCTTTAGTCGCTCCACTAGAATTTTGGTAATGATCTTAAATTTGACGTTATAGAGGTTGATGGGACGGAAGTAAGCAGGGCAAGTCGGGTGATTGATCTTAGAAATCAGTGTGATATTTGTATGGTTAAATTCGCCTAGCATGTGGTCCGTCTGGAAAAACATTCGTATAGCGTAGAAGAGGTCTACCTTGACTGTGTCCCAAGATTTTTGGTAGAAGAGGGGCGCAAAAGCATCCGGCCCCGGGGATTTTCTAGGATTCATGGATAAAATGGCTTCTTTCACCTCTTCCATGGTAGGGATCTGAGTCAGGGTATTGTTGTCGCCAGTCGTGACAATCTTTTCCATAACCTGAAGGTCCTCAATCTTTGTGGGAGAGGAGGAGGAATGGAGCAGCTTTTTATAGAAGTTAAGAAAGGCGTCTCCATTGTCTTTTCGTTCATGCGCCCAAGATCCATCTTCTTTTCGAATGTTCTGGATATTGTTTTGGCGCCTCGTACAAATGGTAGCCATGTGGAAGAACCTGGTGTTACGATCACCTTCTTTAAGCCAGAGCACTTTGGACTTATCTTTCCATAGGGTCTCTTCCTGGGAAAGGATGGACTCCAGCTTGGTTTGGAGAGAGTTTTCGGTCAAGTTATTCTGGTCAGTATTCAGCTCAAGTTGAATCCTTCCAATGTCATCACGGAGTTGCTTGGCCAGTCCAGAGGCGGCGTTAAGGGAATTTTTGTTCCAGGTTTGTAACTCGCGCTTTGTGTGCCGCAACTTCTTACATAGCCGGAGTGGCCGGGAGCCCGTTTGCTCCTCCCTCCAGGCTTTCTTAATGACCGTTTGGTAATCGGCGTGGTCGGGCCAGAAGGAGAGGAAGTGAAATTGCTTTGGGAGTTGGTGGGTGAAAGGAGCCGTGCATCATTATCAAATATTGTTTTGAGTAGTACATCATTATCAAGTGGATTTAACCCAAACCAAATGAGTATGGGTCAATCCATACGGGTATGGGTTTGGATAATCTTATATGGAGCGGGTTTGGATCGACGGATAAGGAGTCGAGTGGATATGGGTATGGATCTCGAAAAAAATTAATATGGATATGGATATGGATATGGATATGGGTATGGGTATGGGTATGGGTATGGGTCTCAAAAAAAAAATATGGATATGGATGTGGATATATCCTGATCCACTCCAAACCCGGCCCATTTTAGAATTTATACCCTACCTTCAAGATAAATAATTAATTTATGTTACGTTTAAATCGTGATACATCTTTTGATACCTATGGTTGTTCCAAGATATTAAATGTTTACAATTTGACAATTGTTAAAATTATGTTGTAGCAAATTCGATGATATCTACGGAAAAATTACAATTCAATGCTATTAATGCAATTTAGATGATATCTATGGGACTACGCATCTCACAGTCTTCCTGTGATTTATAAAAGATGCATTAAATTTGTTTACAACATTATTAAGATAATACTGTCTTATATGTTTATGTTTGGAATTTTCGGTTAATATATAAAATAGATTAGAATTGAGTAGTTTATGCAAAATATAGTTTTAGAAAATTGAGTTGCCAAGTTTTAGAAAATTGACTTGGCAAAATATTGACCAAAATATAACATTTGCATTGAGGCATTTAACTCGCAAAACTGTAACATAAGAACTCCACACCCCTCTTACCCGAGCGTTTAAGATAAGAAGCATAGACGCAATGCGGATTTGTCCTAAGCGAAATGTGGATATGATGAAATTCGACACAATTTTTCTTTCAAATTACTGTATAAATTTTGTCTTTTGCCAATGAGCACTTGGTCATTATTAGAGGTGTGAACCTCTATGAATGAAGAAATGATGAGTTTAAACTTCAAACCTTCATGGGCAGGGTGCTAATTATGGTGATAGCTTTCCAGGGGGTGATAGCTTTAAAACAGGTTTGCCTTAATAAAAGGAAAAGGGAAGAAAAATTCTACTTCTTACTGTTTGGCAATTGGGGAGATAACTCGAAATTATCATAATAATAAAATTTTCTCCATATAGCAACTCAGTAACTCCAAATGGATAATCAGTCGTCTGAATAATGATATTTAATAACTTTAGATAAATAGATAATCCCAATAAAAAATAACTAGTAAAATTGACAACTCTGTTAAATTTACTAACTAGACAGCAAAATGGGTGCACTGAAATACATAATCGTCGTCATCATTATCAATCAGCCCAATCTGGTCAGTTCTAGGATGGTTTTCACAAAGCCTGGATGCAACTAATGGCACAACACTGTCTGCAAATGTCTCAACTCTCAAGCAGTTGCAACTTGCAACACCTTCGACAACATCAGCCAACAGCCCAACACAGATTCCCATATTGAAACAGTTGAAACTTTTTTAGAGCATTTATGTTCAAAGAATGGATATAGGATACATTCATAAGAATACACGAATCAAATGTACAATTTAGAAGAATATGCAATGTCAAACGAAATGATACCACACTCTTCTATGGCATCAAGTACAAGCCCAAACTTACCACTTCATAAGCCATAACAACATTGTTTAGCGATCAATTTCCCAAGGCTTCGTTATCTACAGGGGATGGCAACACGTTCCTCACATTCTTGGGGTTAGTAATAGCAATAGCAAGTTGCGACATAGACAGCTTTGATGGTCCCTGGGTTCATCACTTTCGCATGGATAAATCTCTTAGAAACATTTGAAATGTCATACGAATTGCCTCTTTGCACTAAGCTTGCATACCAAATACCATTTTTTTTTTGTAGTACAGTTCTGTCAGCCCTCACCAGGGCAAATATGGGGCAAACAGAGTTTAAACCTTGCAGACAGCCAGACACTTCCCAGAAGAAGAAAAGTAGAAGGGAAAAACTAGCTGATATCATCAAGGCATATGGGATGGTGCTTGCTGATCCTGGTTTTGTTTCTCAGTTTCATAATTTACGAGGAATGTCCTGTGCAGGATACTGTAGAACATAAAAACCGGTTAACTCAAGCACTGGTAGTACCAAGGTTTAGCTCCAGTCGTTCGCTTCACAAATTTATGGGCATATGCCTCGTAATTCTTTACTTTGTCCCAAGCGCAAAGATGCTTCACAAGGTCATGTAAGAGTTATTTTTTAGGTCATTTTTGAGTCTGTTACACTTGGTAGTACTTCTTTTGATAGGTTCCACTGCACATCTGAAATCACGTTCCTTGAAAATAATGTACATTATGGGAATACTGTTAGAATGACAATGGGAATGAAGTGGCTACATTGTGGCAGATGCTCAATCTATACTTCAAAAGATATTACTCTGTCTGTGGTGGCCGGCAACAGGGCCGACCTTACCTTAACGCAACTTAGGCCGTTGCCCAAGGCCCCTGAAGAAATGAAGGGCCCAAAAAAAATTCCATACTGAAAGCCTATTCAAAAATAAAATATGAATTAAAAAAATACAGTCTTGTAATTAATAAAAAGCCTTAGGTTGAGTGGTTTAAATTATTTTGTTATATTTAGAGGTTGTAGGTTCAATTCTCCCTCACAACAATACCTTTATTTTCGGAATCATATTACGAAAATTTTCTGATTCAAATTGATCATATTTTAGTAATCAAACTAATGAAGCATTTTATTGACGTGTCTGAGAGACATTTCCAAATTCGAGTATAAAAAAACGTCTATATAACACACCCATCGACGGAAGGAACCGCCCTCTACTAATTTCCTTGTTGCTTTTCTTTAATGCGTTAGCGGAGCAATGTATGTGCCCCTCTTTGACAGCAACTATAGCCCTTTGCTTAGGGATTGAATGACCCACTGCAAACTATAGGCATTCCTGCGCCGCGAAGTAAGGAGGCAAAAGAGAGAACTCCCCACAGTGAAGCCACAGGAAAGTCTCCTATAGACATTACCACTACCACGTAGGAGTCAGTCATGAAAAGGTAAAGTCAGTTTCATGAAAAGTCGAAGCAAGTCATGGAACAGCGGAAAAAAAGTCAGTCATGCAAAGGCGAAGCAAGTCATGGAAACTTGTGTACGGTGAAGCAAGACTCCCAGCCGATATAGCATTGGCTGGTTTGGTGATCAAGAGGTAGCCTAGGTTTTAAGCAGTTGGGGGTAGCCTAATTGTGGAAAAGGCATAGCTGCTTCAAAGCCAAGAAGTAGTAAGAGAAAAGGGGGCGTAAATTTAGAGATCAATATTGATTTTATTTTTGTGCATTACTATATGTACAACATGCAAAAATTAGGTACAAAATAATACAATGAAAATGCCCCTTTTTTGGGATTCGCCTAAGGCCCCCAAAGGGCTAAGGACGCCCTGACCGACAGCAGGGCAAGGGTAGTTTAGTTATCACCTTTTCATTTTAAAAACTGGCATGCATCATGATCTGGTCTGTATATCAAGGTCTTGCATTTCTGGGTACGTTTTGAACATCCCTTTTTACCAAATTTATTTCCGACTTATTATTTGGCAAGTACTGATGACTTCCTTATTTGGCAAGTACTGATGGCATCACCACCTGTGGAGGCGCCTTAGGCCCTCAGGCTAAGACCAAACTACAAAGAATGTTGTGAGAGGAGCTCTCAAGCTGGAGGGGGTGAGGAGATTTACTAGGAAAAAGGGTTATCAAAGTAGTGCTAGAAGGGGAAGACCTGAACCTCAGACGAAGATCAATACGAGAAATCCTTGCAATGAATTTGCTCATAATACAGACTACCAACGATAGAATGGCAAAAGATAAGCTGGATAAACATTCACTTAATTGTCGAAGTGAGGATCGAATGTCAATCCTAGTTAGGGAATGTGAAATTTATAATAAAGAATTTTTTGTGTGCTCAACACCAATCCCAACACACCCATAGCACGAGGGTTGTACTACTGAAGGTAGGGTTTGTGACGAAAGGAAAGGTTCACCTGGACAAAGAAAGTGACTTTCGATCATGTATGGGTGTGGATGTCTCAAATCTGACTTGAAAAACAGCATCTGCTACATATCAAAGGCACCAATCTGAACATAACGATAATCATCAACAGACTTAGAAAGTAATGACTGACGCTATAGATTAGATGTACCCCCTAATACACCCACTAGACAAGTGCTTGTGACAAAGTTCACATTGACAGAACTGAATTCATGAATTAGCTCAGCTGTGAACCTACCATTAACACTTTTTTCCTTCTAAACGACCTACCAATAACACACATGTTGGGAAGAAAAAATGAGTTAAATGCTTGCATGGCAAGTGCAAAGTGGGTCAATGTGTTGATCAGATGAGTACACCAGCTGAAGTTACCAAAACAACTAGTGAGAATTTTACCACTTCAAAAGCAGTTAGGTATTACTGCTGTTCCAACTTCCAACCACCAAACTTCTTGTATTAAAATTGGGCTGGTTATTAATGGGAGCCTGACTCATAAACATAACATCATAAACTCATTCCGTTATATTAGGATAATCCATAATAAAAGATGATACTCGTTATTTGAGCCCTAACATCTCCTATATAATACCGTTATTAGCGTTATCAGAAACACAACTGTCGCGATAACAAAAGATATATATTCAAAAAAGTTTGGTTTTGAAAAGATGAACATTTTAGTAAAGTATGATAATTTAATACCGTAATAATGGTGTTATAACAGTAGCAATCCCTCGCCTCTATGCTGTTATGATGTGCTATTCAAATCATTGTTTTTTATTATAAGAGTTGATTTCCATTGGCAAGCATTACCGCTGCCTACCCAGTAGACTTTGTTCAGTTCTGCTTTGTAATTTTAATGAAAACAAAGCAGCCAAAAGTGAGTATGGCAAAATCAGCTCCCTTTCATCATTTCAAGCATCTAAAGGTTTTAAATTAGTAGCTTCACATTCAAGTAACAACAAAGTTTTACCTCAGTAGCTTTCTTACCCTCTCTACAGAACCTCCATGCACCAAGCCTCTGCAATATAAAGGTTAGAGAACTACCATGATTACAAAACTTTTTGCAATTACTTAACTCTATTCTTCATCCATGACAATGATTGTCAAGAAGTCATCCCTCCACTCACAGAAGAATTCACCATATTAATGAATAGACTAGGAGCTAGACAAAACCCAATCTCAAAAACCTGAAGTCCAAGATGTAGCCACGAGTTTTTTAATATTTACATTTTTATGTTTAGACTTTAGACTACTTAGCTTGTCATTTCTATTGATTTGGGCATTTTAATAACAATAAAGAGAGATGTGTCTTGCCTGCTTCCCTGAGATTTGGGCGTCAGGATGATGCCAAAGTCGTGGTGTTTCTGATGCTCAGAAGAAATTGCACCCGAGATATACTCATGGTAAACATGGAACCTAAACTTGCTCTTTTTTGAAGAAAATTGATAAAATAGGAATATGAAGTATTATGTAAGATCATACCATAACTAATATGATGTATCACAGTTCTCACAACCGCGTAGACATACTTAAAGAGAGGTGTTTTTCTCTAGGACGACCAAGTCAACGCCACTCTCTTTATGTTTATTAAATTTTCTTTGTAGTAATTGTTGTAATAGGTTTAGTAGGGCAACTGCTGGAGAATGTCCCCTTATTTTAGCCCTAATGTTAGTAGGATTAGGGTTAAGGCTTACTAATCCTATAAAAGCAACCTTAGGTTAGTCATTATCTTTCATTGCTATTTTTGGGTTATTTTGGTTATAGGGTTATTTGATTATTCAATAAGAGAGAGTTCAGATTCAATTATGTTTGTTGTTCAATCTCTAATTGCATCATAATACATTAAATGTAGCATAACCAACCATAATAATAATGTTTGAATCTGTAGACAACTTTCTGAAAGTGTTTTGTATTTAATAAAGAACTTCCGTTACACATGAAATAGTTTACCGATTGTTTCGGATGTGCCGTGATATTTTCCACTAACTATGGAAAAAACCCAAGGTGTGCGGGAGAATATAACTATTTAGGAAAGAAGATACTATAGTAGGTGATGATGTTGTATTAGAAGTTTCCTAAAGCTCTGATGCTTAACTAGTATTCTCATTTAAATGGGATTACCATCTTTCAGTTTCCTAATTAATCTTTGTTGTTTACTTAGTAGTTATTATCAGTAATGTGTTTGTCTGAGCAGTTACAAGTTGCAACATCTTCGAGAAAAAATTTATGTTTAAGCAAGGAATATATGATATATTTATAAGAATACACGAATCACAATAAGTAACAAGTTCACAAGGACATACAGAGCTAAACAAAAATGATCCCAAATTCTTTTATTGTATCAAGTACAATCCCAAGCTTACCTTCAATCCTCTGGTCTTTTTTAGGTTCATAAGCCATCGCAAAAACATCGGCTTCCATAGATCGCTCAGCAATTAATCTCCCAATAGTCCTGCAGGCTTCATTATCTATAAGGGATGGCAATGTGTTCCTCAGATCTTTAGCATTAGTACTAGCAACAGATACGACTTTGCTGGTCCCTCTGTGCATAACTTTTGCATGGATAAACCTCTTTGAGAAGTAGACGTTCAGTAAGAAAGGCCTCATGTACATATCTGTTCTTTGTTTCCATGATTTCTTATTCGGTTTCTTTGCAAGTTCACTTCGTGATCTTCGCGTCCATGCAGCTTGAACCACTAAACCCTATCAAAATTAAGATAAACAAATTAGAAAATTTTATGTTTGTATTCTTTTTTTTCTTTTTCAAATCCTATATTTCAGGTCCCATGTACGGAATCCAAGAAGAAACATATGAAAGGAGAAAAAAAACTGAGAGGTCCGACGTACAAAAGAAGAAGAAAAAACCCCAGCTAACTTTGGACCCCTTGCTGAATAATTACGTCTGAACAGAAATGAAAACTTCAAATATGAAATCCTCAATGCCCCCCACTAACGTAAAAATGGCTAACCAACTGGTGCTAGAACTTTATAGGTTAGAATAATAACATAGATTTTTTCATTGTTTCCCCCTCAAAGCATATACAGTTTCTCCTTCATAATACTCATATTATATATCCTTCAAAGAACACAGTCATTCTCTGGAACCAAAAAATGTTCCCAAAACAACGTGCTTCAACAGAAAACTTTTTTTAAATAAATGAAGAGCCAAAGGGCTGAGGATAACTGGAAACAAATAATATCAATCCAACCTTCTTTTTTTTGGCCATTTAACGGTATTTTAAACTTAAAAATAATCAAATATAGCATTATATTTTACTAGCAAATTATCCAGATTCACTTCTCCTCTCGTAGAAAAAATCTAAGCTTTTTGCGACAATGACATGATCAACGTAAGGTGAAAAAAAAACATGAGTTACACTATCCCAGAATTGAATTGCAGAATGAGAAAGAGATACCGAGAACATGAAAGAGAAATACAAACAATGTGGTAACGGACACCAATCTCTTTCCAAGTAAAATAAACTACAATGACTATTTTTCTGGCTCTCAAATGGCTAAGAATTGCTTTTATAATATAACTTGGATAGTCTATTAAACGTCATACGAGTTAAGTATTCCCGGATATTCCTAGACGTAAAAAATTAATACAAATTCACCAATCTCTCTCCACATTCATTAGAACTCTAAGATGATTGTTAATCCACAATTGCTAGGAGAGTACTAATTAGAAGAACAATCAAAAAGATAATGAAGAACACACAATAGAATTGGTGGGGAGGAAAATCTCCCCTTAGCGTTTCTTTATTGCTCCATAGAAAGATTACAATAGAAGTCCTAAATTCCAATTAGGCTTTATAACCTTAGGCTTGCCTTTTTATAGAAATACTCTAAACAGAAATAGGAACTCATACTTCTAAAACTAGAGGAATACTCTAAAATAGAAGTATGACACTAAATAAGTGATACTTCATAGATCCTAATGGATCACGGCTCCCCCTTTTAGGAACCTTGAGCTCCTGTTTAAGCTAGAACTGGAGATGTGGCAACTTGGAAGCCCCTGTATCACGAGTGTACCACTTCGATTTGTTGAGAAGCTTGCCCTTTCTACCGTTTCTAGTCGCAGTCATCCCCCTTTCTAGAATATCGTACTCCTTCAAAGGACTTTCTTGTTCAATCCATAGATCTTTAACCGATGGTAGACGAGTGTCTTCTGTGGAGTCTTCATCTAGTAAAGATAAAAATATATAATCGCTTCCAGATCTGATAGGAGCCAATCCTTCCTTAAAACCCATCGAAGTACTCTCCCAATGGTAATTAGGTACTGGTAATTGAAGATCCAGTCCCAACTCCCGATTGGAAGACTTTAGCTGGTACTCGCAAGTCTTCCTCTGTAGTAGCTTATTGTGAATCACCCCAATCTTTAGACCTATATCATACTCGTAAGGTACAATCGGTTAAATATGTATAACCTCCAATAATCCAGAACTTACTAGTATTGAGCATCTACCAAAACAATTATCCTTTTTTTTGGCATCCACAAATCCATGAAAAACGATGATATAAATCTTAAAATTAATTTTAAGATCTTTTCTAGGATTTGTAAACTTACCAATATCCGTGATTTCCTTGGATTCGGTATTTTCGAAATCTCTATGATCTAAGAGGATCTATGAAGTATCACTAATTTAGTGTCATACTTCTATTTTAGAGTATTTCTCTAGTTTTAGAAATATGAGTTCATATTTCTATTTAGAGTATTACTCTAATTTAGCAATATGAGTCCAACTTTTAAAATAGGGTTTGTACCCTATAAAAGGACAAACATAAGGTTAGAAAACCGAATTGGAATTTAGGAATTTTATTGTAATTTTTCAATGGAGCAATAAAGAACCCCTAAGGGGAGATTTTCCTCCCCACCAATTCTATTGTTTGTTCTTCGTTATCATTTTTATTGTTCTTCAAATTAGTACCCTCCTAGCAATTGTGGATTAGGTGGTATCAGAGCGGATTCCGCACAACTAAGTAGTTATTGTGGTTTAGGGTCTCAACGTGTGACTATCTCAAGTAATCTGGTGAAGGACCTGTTGAAGGGTTGAAGATTCATAGGAAACCGAGTTCGAAAAAGAAGAAGAAGAAGAAGAAGAAGAAGAAGAACATGCATGGAGACGATGAAGATCAAATCATGTAAAACTTGAGAATCAGGTTTCGTCCCTCGCAGCTACCATTGACAAGTTGGTACTAGGTTTGTCTGCCAACAAAGCCTCCACGACTTCCATTTCCAGGAAACGACAAGATCGTGGTGCGAAGAAGGGGGTTGAAGAGAAAGAGGAGGGAGGCATCAAATCTGGAGGTTTTAAGCCATCTCTACTAGATGAAGACTCCACAATAGACACTCGCATACCATCAATTGATCATTTATGGATTGAGCGAGAAGATCCTTTGAAGGAGGACGATATTCTAGAGATGAAGGTAACTGCAACTAGGAGGGGGAACATTGAGTCTTTCAGAATTGGTCAAAAGAGTCAGCTTCCTAGCAAATCCAAATGGTACAGTCGTGATAAGGGGACTTTTGAGTTCCCTCATCTCATGTTCTTTCTTGAGCAGGAATTCAAAGTTCCTAATTGGGGGAGCCATGATCCAGGAGGATCTCATGGAAAGGACTCCTAAAAGGAAGCATGACTTTCCAACAGGGTTCTCCTCTTCTTTAGGAAGTCCACTCCTTTAGGATGTAGTAGTACTACTTTAATTTATGTTTTTAGGAAGTTTTCTTCATCGAGAAGTAGGAGTACTCCTTATTACTTCAGGAATACACTCTTTGTTGGAGTAAAATTCTATTATGGAAGTAAGGGATTTCCATTTCTATATATAGACCAATTGTAACCCTAAAAAGATGCAATCAAGCATCTCTATATTGTAATCGTTTTTTAGCAATAAAGAGAAAACCTTAGAGGAAGATTTCCTCGAATTTGTTATTGTGTTCTTTTCTTTCAATTACTATTCTTCTACAAGATTGTGGATTAAATGATACCAAAGCGGATTTTGTTTAATAGGGGAGTTATTGTAGTTTATGGTCTCAACGCGTGACCGTCTCAAACAATCTGGTGAATGACTTGTTGAAGGTTTGGCGATTCATAGGAAACCAAGTTTGAAGAAGAAGAAGATTGGTGACAATGTTTTTCCGCTTGATTTGCCACCATTTATGAAGATGTACTCAGTTATTAATGTCGAGCACTTGAAGTTTTTGAACCATCTCTTTTAGATGACGACTCTACAATAGACACTCCTTTACCATCAGTTGATGATCTATTGATTGAGTGCGAAAATCATTTGAAGGAAGACGATGTTCTAGAGAATAAGGTGACTGCAACCTGCAACCAGGAGGGGGAACATTGAGTCTTTCAGGATTGGTAGAAATGGCCAGCCTCCTAGCAAGTCCAAGTGGTACAGTCGTGATAAGGGGACTTCTGAGTTCCCTCGTCTCCAGTTCTAGCTTGAGCAGGAGCTCCAGGCTCTTAAACGGGGGAGCCATGATCCAGGAGGATCTATATAGTAGGATTATAACTTCTAATAGGAGTAGGATTATAGCTCAAGACCTAGTTTAGGTATTTTGCTATCTAGTTTCTAATATGAGTAGGATTCTAACTTATAATATGAGTAGGAATCTAGCTAAAGGCCTAGTATCTATCTAAATGCCTAGTTTAGGTATTTTGCATAGCAAAAACCTAATTTCTAATATGAGTAGGATTGTAAGAGCATCTGTAGTCGACTCTCTATATTGGCTTAAAGTCAAATTTGGAGAGCCAAATATCTATAAAACACCTACATCCGACTCTCCAAATTAAAGTTAAATTGCCTAAAGTCATATTTGTTTATCAAATTTGACTATTATTTTCACTCTTCAAACCAAATTTAATGAAACAAAATCTACCCAAAAATTAAGGATTTTATAGAAAAGTTGAGATGTGGCATTTGACGAGTACTTTTTGAGGAGTCGGATGTAATAAAAAAAAAATTATGACTTTTATTAGCCAATAAAGCCAAATTTGGTGGCTAATATTTGAAGAGTAGACTACAGATGCTCTAACTCCACTCTATAAATAGGTACTGTAACCCAAAAAGGGACAATCAAGCATCTCTAGATTGAAATCAGTTTTTTGAGCAATTAAGAGAAATCGTAACCCTAAAAAAGGGCAATCAAGCATCTCTAGATTGAAATCAGTATTTTGAGCAATTCAGAGAAATTGTAACCCTAAAAAGGGGCAATCAAAAATCTATATTGTAATCGTTTTTGAGCAATAAAGAGAAAACCCTAGAGGAAGACTCCTCAAATTTGTTATTGTGTTCTTTTCTTTCAATTAGTGTTCTTCTATAAGATTGTAGATTAATTGCTTTCATGGTTCTGAAGAAACAGTTACTCCCAAAGACATAGTTCAAACAATAAGGCCATCCCTTCCCTACATTTACATCCTCTAGTACTATTAAAAAGTACTAGTAATACAACTGATAAAAACAATAGTTTAGAAGAAGAAAAATTAGTGATGCAAAAAATTGAGATAATAGCGACAATGGGGCACAATGAATTAATGACTTGGACGCGATTTTCGCATGAACGTTATGTGAAAATCTAAGTAAAGGAACACATAACCCCTTTTCTAGATTAAGAAATTAATGACTTGAGTGCAAAATAATGGAGTTTTATAATCCAACAATTTTTGCGTCTCAAAATCCCAACCCAATTCACGAAACTGGGTCTTGAATTCAACCTAATGTTACCCCTTTCTACCTAAATTTCATTTCTTCAACCAATGCATCAAAAACTAAATTCTACAAAACCCAAATCAAGAAAAGGGTATTAGGGAATCAAATCACTTACATTGCTTCTCATTGGAGGAGATGGGTTCGTGATTGAACCAATGGAAATGCATATCGTTCTTTGTGGGATTGAAGAAACGAATGAAAGCGAATTGGGCTTCTCGCCTCGAGTTCGACTGAATTGGGTCGAGAGAAGAAAGGAAAAAGCTTGAGATGTGCAAACTCCAGCCATGATTCTCTTCCAATGTTGATCAAACTGAAAGGTTTTTGAGAGGTTTTAGAGGGAAATTGAAAACAAAATAACAAATCAGAGATATCTTAGGTGAGGTGAGAGTTGTTATGTGGTTAGACAATCTCCACTAGTGGAGCTTAAAACAACACACGTGACACCCACACTACAATTACCAGTATTTTTGCGCCCCTCTCTTGGCGCCAAAGTTCCTCTTTCAATCAGGACTAGCCATTACAACTCTAATCTCACCTTCAAAACCCCAAGGAAACCCTAACTAATAACCAAAATACTCTTTTGAGATCTTAAAGAGGTACTTTTGAAATCCCCTAATAGTATTTATTTTTGCTTCTGGGTATGGTGCTATGATATTATAATTTTAAGATTATGATGCAAAAGTATTTAGGTTTTTGGCTCACTAAAGTTTGAGTTTGAATTAGTCTAGTGCTACAATTCCCAAGTTTAGTAAGCTGATAATCCACAATATGATTGAGAAGCTCTAGTTAGCAGAAAAGTATGAAGAACACCAATTGGTTTAGAAAAATAAGAGATTCGATTACTTAAAACGAAGTAATTACAATAAAAAAACCTCTAAAACCCTAGGCTTCTACCTCATAACTCTTTCTAGATATAATATAAAAAAGAAATAACCTAAGTTCATTTTATATACTAGGGAACTCGAAATTACAAATAGAACGAATCTTGAGGCAAAAGCACGCCTCAAAAATACAACCACCGCCAAAGTCGTTTGAACGACTTTACGCCAATTGGTCTAAAACCCCAGAAACTTGACAAGTCGTTCGAACGGCATCCAAGCTCATTCGAACAAAAATTGTCTATGAGCCAAAATTCCAGTGAGTACGTAAAAGGTCGTTCGAACGAAATATGGTGTCGTTCGAACAACTTGGGTTTCCTGGGTCAAATTCTATAGAGGTGGAATTGGGTCGTTCAAACGACTCTCAACCTCGTTCGAACGACTTTGGTAATATCCCAATTTTCCCTAGATCCTTTTGGATCATGCCTCCCCCCTTTTAGGAGCCTTGAGCTCCAGCTCAAGCTAGAACTGGAGATGTGGGAACGTGGCGATGTCCAATTCCCTGTTGTACCACTTCAACTTACTTGGTAGCTGACCTTTCTTCCCAACGCAGAACGACTCAATACCACCCTGTCTTGTAATATGAATTTTCCTCTCTATAATATCATCATCCTGCAACGGATCTTATCTTTCCATCCATAAGTCATCAACTGACGGTAGGCGAGTACCGATTATAGAGTCTTCATCTAACAGAGACGGCTCAAACAGCTTCAAATGCTCAGTATTAATCACCGAATACATCTTCATGAATGGTAGCAAATCCAACTGGAATGGATTGTCACCAATCTTCTTGAGTATAAAAAATGGACCATAACGGATAGGTTTGAGCTTCTTACCTTCCCCTTTAAGCCGTTCCTTACCCAAATGCAATCAAACTAGGTCGCCCTTTTGAAAAGTACACTCAACCTGATGCTTGTCATGGCGAGCTTTATACTTCGCTTGAGTCTTCTTCAACTATGCTTCAACCGCCTCATGAACCTTGCTTAACCTCTCAATGAAACGCTGAGCTTTAACCTGCTCCTCTTTCTCCTTCCCTGACACCATCTTGCCACTAAGACTAAACGCCAAATCAAAAGGGCTTTACAGCAAGTACCCCAAACAAACTTCAAAAGGAGACTTCAAAGTTGAACTATGAATCTCCCGGTTGAACGCAAACTGAAGATACGGTAAACTCTCATCCCAAGTCTTAGGATGCTAAGAATGGAATCCCCATAATAAATGTACCAAAGTACGATTAACTACTGATAGACACGTAATATTTACGTGTACAACTCCTAAATTTATATATACATAGTCATTTATTAAATAAATGTGACACTAATAGTATTTTTGTTTATATTTACAGAAATCGGTCACATGATAAACAAGTCGTACATTTTTCTGGTTTTTAACAAAAAAACAAGGGTGGTGCACTCCAACAATGATTCTCATTTGAAGTTGTAAACCAAAGGCCCATGGAAGCCTATTAAAGATAATTAAATGTAGATATTATTCTCATGAGTTGTGATATCTGTGCATGATTTTAAGCATTGTTTAGGGGATTTTACACTAATGGTGATATTTTGTAACCCTTCCTATACTCTATAAATAGGAGGGGAATCCCACCCATGAGAGATCATCTTAGAGAGTGTAATATCAAAGTTTATAGCAATAAAGGTTCTTCTTTATCTCTTTCCCTTGTCATTTTCCTTTAAGCAAGTAATATGGTAATGATCAAAAGGATGAGTAGCTAATCTTCTTAGCCAAGGCTAGAGGAAGCTCCACCCAATGTAGTATTAGTATATAATAACATTGTATAACTAGAGTAGTTACTTTATCTTTTTTCGTTTTAATGAATATTCTTCTTCCTACGATCCTAGCTTGACCATAACTTGAATTCGATGGAGTAAAGAATCTAAGGAAACCATCTTGTTTGACCATTACAAGATGGTTTGGAACATGAAGAAGATAACATAACCCGCTCTTATCAACCGGACCATGGTTGAATAAGGTGGTTTATGGGTAGTTCCCAATTATAAATCTTTTTTATCTTTTGATGTATTGTATATGCCTGACCAAGGATATGCGATACGGGAACTCGTAATTTACTCTAATTATTTATGTTATCTCACAGGTACAAACGGTAGAGTGGAATTTAAGCCTTGGTTCTCACTCCGACTCATAAAACTTATATTTTCTAGCATTTTATTTTTTTTAGTTGAAAACCAACCTACATAAATTCATTGTTATTGGATAAAACTAGTAGCTCGAAGTATAATTCGCACCACAAGTCTCTTGGGATACGACCTCGCTTACCCTTGTACTTAACGGTGCACCGTGCGCTTGCGGGTCTTTTTAGACGTCGGTTTATAATCGATCAAGTTTTTGGCGCCACTGCCGAGGACTAAGGTGTGTTTTATTTTTTTTGAGATGCTATTTTAAGCCAATTTTTCTTTACTTTTTTTCCCTTTCTTTTTTATTTTGGATCTTGGGTATAGTTGGGACAAACAGTTTCGTTGTTTAGTACTCATGGTGGTGAGTGATTGGTTCTAACACTTTACTGCATAGTACAACTAGGCTTTACCAACTCCTATATTATGACAGTTACGATTAATGTCATTTTGATCCGTTACGAAAGTCTGACCATTAATATTGGCAAGTATTTTAAGTCAGTGGCTTCTTGCTATAGTTTGGGAGATTATAAACTTTTCTTCACGTGGTACTCTTAAGCAAGTTACAGGTTATAAGAGTTTCATTACAAGGCATAACTTGGAAAAGAATAGTACCTCATTTTGCTTGTCTTGATATGGTATTAATGCTTGATGGTTAAATATCAAGTCACATATTTGCTGAATATTTGTTGATGTACGTTACTGAGTAACTTAAGTTGGGTGTTAGATTTTTGTAACTGTGACTTCATGTGGGCTGAAAATAATAATATGAGTGGTACTTTTGGGACATCATGAAAATATATGTTTAACTCATTTGTTTTGGCCTACCAATCACCTTTAAGGATTGTCGTGCTTCATACCGAACTGTTGTTATTACAAGTTTTGATTAAACTATGATAAGGAAGCAAGCTTTGTTCATTAATCTTTGATAACACTCCAATTTTCACTTACAAATACGCCGACCGAACTTTGGTTATTTTGGGGCATTGGCAAACGAGACAAAGGAACGAAAGCGTGAAAGATACGGTGATCGAAAATACGAAATACGAAAATCTCAAAGCTCAACCAATCTCCTGCAATTTCCTTCTTGTGCTCCCTAAGTGAAGGGGCACTTCCTTCTTTCGCCTCCTAAGTGAAGGGGCGGCCACAGCTACACTAGGAAACACTCTCCATAGGTTGATACTTCTCTAACTTGACATCTAGAAGGGGTACATATCCGTTACGCCCTGATACTAGGACATATAAAGTCGTGTGGACTGTGTAAATACACGCTGCTCTAATAAAAAAAATGTTGTGGTTGAATTGAATTATTGTTGTGTTTAATATTCTTTTTCATTCCAACATTAGTAAATGTAAAAACTGTTAGAGACTTACAAAATTTCATCACCCAAAAAGTTCTCTAACAAGTGGGACCACCCATTAGGGATACGAAGAAATTCGTATCACACGAAAATTGAACGTCCTAAACCTCAAAATAACTGTTAATAAAAAAAGAGTAGCAAGATTCCCGTAGGATTTCATCACCCAACGGATAGGTGTACCGGACCGGGGTACAAACACGAGTTCAAAAGATACGGCCCCAGCCTAGTGCCGCGAAATACTAATTGTAGGTTTGCGATATCACCGTTCCGAGTGCTGATGTACGATAAGGCGACTTGCTCGGGCGTGAGGACTGAACATCTGCTTTAAGCTGGTACTAGCATAGTGATGCAGGGGAGTATAGGAACCAAAACCTTTTGCCATCCTACCCATTTTGAACATAGAAGAATATATGGGAGACCTAATTATTACTTTTTAAAAATGATGATGTTCTAGAGTTTAGGTTTGATTAATTGTTTGTTGCACCGAGTGCAAATTTTATTGATTATTAGTTGTGCATGATCAATTAAATACGTGAAGGAAACATTTAGGAAGCTTACCAGAACCTTTGCCCATTTACGGCCTACCATCTCAGCCTAAGCAGAGGGCGACCATCTCGCCCAGTCAATATAATAAAGGACTTAGAAGCCCTAGTTTGGGAGGAAAGTGGTCCATCTCGAGTTTTTTTCAATTTCAGAGGAGGGTAATTCATCTAGAGTTGACCCAATTGAACTTATTGTCGAGCTAGAAGTCAAACCCCCAATCATGGTTGCCGCCAAATCTCTTAGGGACTATTGGACCCCAGGGGTGAGTGATATGCTTTCGTGTATTGTATTACCAACCGTTACGATAAACCATTTTGAAATCAAACCTAGTATGATCCAAATGTTACCTACATTTCATGGGCTTGATTCTAAAAGCCCTTATAAGCACGTCCATGAGTTTAAAAAAATTATGTGCTCTCAAGATACCAACATTTTATTGAGGATTTCGTCTGCCTTTGTTTATTTCCATTCTTACTAAGAATAAGGTGAGTCATTGGCTTGATTCATTGGCACCAACATCTATCAATTCATGGGATCAAATGGAGACCAAGTTCAAAACCAAATAGTTTTCTATGGGTTAAACCCTCACTCTTAGAAATGCAGTTGTTGAATTTGTTCAAAATAAGAGTAAAACATTTTACATGGCATGAGAGAGATATAAAGATCTTCTTTTACAATGTCCCCATCATGGTTTTGAGAAGCAACATCTAGCCCAAATTTTCTATCGTAGAATAACTTCAAAGAATCGTTATAGGCTAGAATCCATGCATAGTGGCAAATTCCAGAACCTTGAACCCTATAGAGCTTATGAGGAGTTTGAGACATTGGCTGAGAACTCTCAGCAGTGGGATTTTGATCCACATAAAAATATTCGTACAGCCAAGAAAGATGGCTTATACGAAGTGAGTGAGGGAACAGCCATCAAAGGCCAATTAGATATACTTACCCAAAAAATCGAGGCTATGGCTATAAATCAATCTAAGGGTAGTGTGAACCAGGTTCAGCAACAAGGTTGTACCATTTGTTATGATGTAACCCATGTGACTCAAATGTGTCCCATGTTCAATAAAATAAATGGCAATCAAGAGCAAATGAATGCTTTGAATAATACATACAGGAGGCCCTTTAACCCGTACAAGCCTGGCAAAACCACCCAAATTTTTTGTGGAAGAATAACCAACTCAATTCAGGTTTTGGAGAGCCACAAATCTCAGGTCATAATTTGCCTAGGAATCCCATTTCTCAATCTTATCCTCATGCATCTCAGCAATCCTTTCAGTCATCCAAATAGCTCCCATCCGCTTTACACAAACCATCTTTGGACGATACCCTTGCTCTCTTCATGCAACAAATGATGGAATTCCAACAACAAACTTTGGTGAATCAAAATTCTACATCCCAGTCTATCTCTAATCTAAACTCAGATAGGACAATTGGCAAATACAATGCATGAGTGACCACCAGGTAAGCTACCTAGCCAACCTGTATCTAATCCAAAAGGACCATCGGGGTTTGATTCTAGCTCAATCCCAAAATAGCTTAATGCTATTACAACTCTTCGCAGTGGTAGACAAATTGATAACCAAGTTGAAGTGCCTAGGGTTGAACCAACACTTGTTGTTATTAAGGAGGAGGACGGTACGAGTGAACCAGTTGTAGTAGCCAACCATGAACCTTCTAAGAAATCTAAGGAGTTGCCTACCTCGTCCATTTTCGTACCAACGGCACGTTTTGAGCCAAAGGTGCCTTATCCACAACGCCTTCTTCCGGCTAATAAAGAGATTCAATTTGATGAGATATTGGATACAATTAAGCAAGTTCATATAAATATTCCAGTACTCGATGTCATCATGCTTTTCACTGTATATGCCAAATTCCTTAAGAATCCGTGCACTAGGAAAAGGAAAATTAATGTGCACAAGAAAGTCTTCTTGACTGAGACATTAACCCCGCCTAAGCTTCGATATCCTGGAAGCCCAACCATCTCTTGAAAAATTGGAGATCACAAAGTGGATAGGGTGCTACTTGACTTAGGGGCTAGTGTGAATGTATTACCTTACTCGGTCTATCAGGAATTAGGACTTGGAGAACTCGAACCTACCTGAATGACACTTCAATTGGCTGACAGGTCAATACGATATCTATGTGGTATCCTTGAGGATATTCTTATCAAGGTTGATACTCTCATTTTTCCTGTGGACTTAGTTGTTTTGGATACTGAGGATATCACGAATCCTAGTTGTGAGATCTCCGTCATATTGGGCCGCCCTTTCCTTAAAATTACATGTGCCATTATTAATTACTTTAATACGGTCTTACAACTATCAATGGGAGACATGAAGATCAAGCTCAATGTTTTTAACAATAATACTCAAGTTCCTCATTCTGATGATATGGCTGAGCTAAATATGATTGACTCCCTAGATTACAACTCGTTCCCAAAATCATTTTTTGATGGCCCCTTAGAATCATGTCTTGTGAACTTTGGTGAAGACTTTAATGAAAATCCGATTGTTGAAGAGCTTAATGCTCTACTTGACTCAACACCTATTTTTACCAAGTTAAAATGGAGATCTCATGTTGAACCTCTGGAACCGTCCACTACTTTGCCTATTCAATCCATTGTTAATGCACCCAAGTTAGACTTCAAGCCATTACCTAAGACTTTGAAGTATGCTTTCTTAGGTGATTTTAAAACTCTGCCTGTGATCATAGCTTCTAATCAAAATGTTGACTAGGAAAATAAATTGTTGGGTGTTCTTGAAAGACACAAATCAACCGTAGGGTGGTCTATAACAGACTTGAAGGGGATTAGCCCGGTCGTTTGCATGCATCGTATCAATCTCGAGGAAGGTGCTAAAAATTCTCGCGAGAAACAACGGTGGTTGAATCCCACCATGATGGAGGTGGTGAAGAAGGAAGTTCTCAAACTTTTGGACTCGGGTATCATATACCCCATTTCAAATAGTAAGTGGGTCAGCCTCGTTCAGGTTGTACCTAAGAAATCAGGGATTACTGTAGTTGAAAATGAGAATAATAACCTAATCTCTACCCACATGACCACCAGATGGTGTGTATGTATCGACTATAGGAAATTGAACACGGTTACAAGGAAAGATCATTTTCCTCTTCCATTCATTGATCAAATGCTTGAACGCTTAGCCCGAAAAAGTTATTACTATTTTCTTGACGGTTATTCTGGATACAATCAGATCTCCATTGCCCCAGAAGATCAAGAGAAGACAACTTTCACATGTCCCTACGGGACATATGCTTATCGACGTATGCCATTTGGGTTGTGCAATGCACCCGCTACATTCCAGCGTTGTATGATGAGCATATTTTCTGATATGGTCGATAAGTTTCTTGAAATCTTTATGGATGACTTTTCAGTGTTTGAATCATCTTTTGACGAATGTTTACACCATTTAGAGCTCGTGCTGGAACGATGTACACAAACCAATTTGGTGTTAAACTGGGAAAAGTATCACTACATGGTGACACAAGGGATAGTTCTTGGACATATTATCTCTAATAAAGGGATTGAAGTCGATAAGGCCAAGATCAACATTATTTCTTTTTTACCTCCACCACGGACGGTTAAGGCCATTCGATCATTTATGGGCCATGCTGGATTTTATCGCCGGTTCATCAAAGATTTTAGTAAAATTTCTCAGCCCTTGTACAATTTACTTGCTAAGGACACTAATTTCAACTTTGATGATGCATGTTCAGGAGCTTTTGAGAAGCTTAAAATTTTATTAACTTCAGCCCTTATCATCCAACCTCCCAATTAGGAACTTCCCTTCAAGCTCATGTGTGACGCTTCAGATTACGTTGTTGGAGCAGTTTTAGGGCAAATACTAGATAATAAATCTCATGTTATTTACTATGCTTGTCGCACGCTCAATGACGCACAATTAAATTACTCCACCACGGAGAAGGAGTTATTAGCCATTGTGTTTGCCTTGGAGAAATTTCGATCATACCTTGTTGGATCCAAAATCATTGTTTACACTGACCATGCGGCCTTAAAGTATTTACTATCTAAAAAAGACGTTAAGCCTCGGTTAATCAGATAGGTTCTTTTGTTACAAGAATTTGATATCAAAATTCAAGATAAGAAAGGTGTTGAGAATGTGGTTGCAGATCCTCTAACTCGAATTCTCACTGAAGGTGCTGAAGATTTTCTCCTTATCTTAGAGACATTTCCTAATGAGCAGCTCATGGTTGTCCCACAATTGCCTTGGTACGCTGATATTGTCAATTATCTTATTATAAAACGATTACCTGCCTATTGGTCAAAGCAAGATAAAACTAAATTTTTACACGAGGTTAGACTTTTTTGTTGGGACGATCCTTATCTATAAAAGTTTTGTTCCGACCAAGTGATTTGGCGATGCATCCCAAATGATGAGTTCCATAGTGTACTCACATTTTACCACACCTTAGCTTGAGGAGGACATTTTGGTACCAAGAAAACTGCCGTAAAAGTCATTCAATCTAGTCTTTATTGGCCTACCCTTTTTCGTGACGCACATACCTTTTCATCTGAATGTGATAGGTGCCAGAGAACCGGGAATATTTCTCATCAAAATATGATGCCCTTGAACAACATCCTTATTGTTGAACTATTTGATGTTTGGGGCATTGACTTTATGGGCACATTTCCTTCTTCTCGCAGGTACTTTTACATTCTCGTTGCAGTCGATTATGTTTCTAAATGGGTTGAGGCGGTGCCATGTCAACCGAATGACCATAAGCCCGTGGTAAAAATTTTGAAAAACATTTTTAATCGTTTGGGCACCCCTCAGGCAATTATTAGTGATGGTGGTAAACATTTTTGCAACCGTGTCTTTCAAAATCTTTTGAAAAATTACTCCATCACTCATAAAGTTGCCACACCTTATCATCTACAAATAAGTGGTCAAGTCGAAGTATCCAATCGGGAGATCAAAAGAATTTTAGAAAAAACTGTTCGAACCGAACGTAAAGATTGGTCTGATCGTCTTGATGATACCCTTTGGGCATATCGAACAGCTTATAAAACCCCGATTGATATGTCACCCTATAGACTTGTCTTTGGGAAGGCTTGTCACTTACCTGTAGAATTGGAACATAATGCTCTCTGGGATGCAAAGGCTTTCAACTTTGAAATGAATAAAGCCGGATGACATAAAAAACTGCAACTTTCTGAACTTGACGAACTTCGTCGCGAGGCTTATGAAAATGTAAAAAATTACAAGGAACGAACTAAAGCTTTTCATGATAAGTCGATTGTTCACAAAACTTTTGAGCCTAATCAGAAAGTATTACTCTACAATTCACGGCTATATTTATTTCCTGGGAAATTACATTCTCGTTGGTACGGCCTTTTATAGTTAAACTGTTTATCCTCATGGAGCCGTGGAGGTAGAGGATCCTAAAGATGGTAATACTTTCAAGGTCAACGGGCATCATTTAAAACCGTATTTAGAATCTTGTACTTCCAATGAAGATACAACTTTTTTAGTTGACCCATATAATCATAATTGATCATGTGTGCCCCTTACATGCCTTATTTATATATTTAAGTTTGGGGGTACATTTGTCTGGCTGAGAACAGTAAAACTTAGCACTTCCTGGGAGGCAACCTAAGTCATATTCAGGTGAGAAGTTCCAATTTTTATTTCTCATTCCAAGTATTTAATTTTGTTCTCAAACATTGATGACAATGTTTTATTTAAGTTTGGGGGCAGAAAAACTATATTTTATATACTTTTTGATGAGGAGTAAGATAATGACTATTTGACAATTTATGATATATTTTTGGCAAATTTCCAGCAGTTATTATTTAGGCAAAAGGATATGTTGATTGGAAAACCCAAAAATTTTTGATATTTTACCAAGTGTACACTAGAGTATTTATTTATTATGTTCTTAAACTCGATGTACTACCTTGTGATTAGCAAAAAACTCAAATTATTCTTGGTATATTTTCAAAACTTGCACTTCACTATAGTTATACTACCAATACCTTCAACATAATTTTTGACCAGAATGTAGAAAATTTAACATTTATGTTAGGAATAATCCTCTCCAAGGGAGACAACTGTCTAAGAATATGTCAATTTCTGAAAGTATAAAAGAAATGCCAAACTTGCTCTAAAACTTTTATGCTGCAAGGTATACTTGCATGATTAAGAACTGAAAGAGGAAAAATTATCACCAATCTCGAGTATGGCCATGAACTATGTGAAGGGAGCAAGAAAAGTGTTACTTGTGAGAATCTTGGGTCTAGGTCAAGAAGGGGCTCCAAACCTTGGCAACCTTAACCAACTGGCGAGGATTGTCGACCGAAACTCCTTGTTATGGAGGCTTCACTTAGAAACCATGTATGAAAAGAAAAAAAAGGGCTTATAAAAAAATTATCAGGAAGACGAATTGACTAAGAGACTTGTCGAACTAACCAATAAATTTATTCTAATAAATACTAGACAACCAAACACTGACTCAACTATTCTATATAATGTATTGTATTGTAACACTATCATCACTACACTGAGATATAGCTAAGAAAAATATTTGAATCTTTTTCTGAGTATGAGGTAGTATTTTAAGTTTTGGATTTTGAAAATGATATTTTATGGTACACTTAGGAAATATTGAGTTTTAAGGAATTTTCTGTCATAATATTTTCTTGTTATAACAAAATAAGGATAAGTTGACAGGAAATAAGTTATTTATAATCTAGAATTACCAAAGTTATTTATAAGTTGACTGTAAACCTTCACGAGACAACACTCGTCCACTAGGGGAACCTGGGGGTTTAACGGCTTGTTACATACACTAAATGCAACCGCTTGACATGCAAAAATATTTTTTGTTTACTTTTGCTCGAGGACTACCAAAATATAAGTTCGGGGGTATTTGATAGACACGTAATAATTACGTATACAACTCCTAAATTTATATCTACCTAGTCATTTATTAAATAAATGTGACACTAATAGTATTTTTGTTTGTATTTACAGAAATCGTTCACATGATAAACAAGTCATACATTTTTTTGGTTTTCAACAAAGAACAAGGGTAATGCACTCTAACAATGATTCTCATTTGATTCTCATGAGTTGTAATATCTATGCATGATTTTAAGCATTGTTTAGGGGATTTTACATTAATGGTGATATTTTGTAACCCTTCCTATACTCTATAAATAGGAGGGGAATCCCACCCATGAGAGATCATCTTTGAGAGTGTAATATCAAAGTTTATACCAATAAAGGTTCTTCTTTATCTCTTTCCCTTGTCATTTTCCTTTAAGCAAGTAATATGGCAATGATCAAACGGATGAGTAGTTAATCTTCTTAGCCAAGGCTAGATGAAGCTCCACCCAATGTAGCCTTAGTATAGAATAGCATTGTATAACTAGAGTAGTTACTTTATCTTCTTTCGTTTTAATGAATATTCTTCTTTCTACGATCCTCGCTTGACCATGGCTTAAATTCGATGGAGTAAAGAATCTAAGGAAACCATCTTGTTTGACCATTACAAGATGGTTTAGATCATGAAGAAGAGAACATAACCCGCTCTTATCAACCGGACCATGGTTGAATAAGGTGGTTTATGGGTAGTTCCCAATCATAAATCTCTTTTATCTTTTGATGTATTGCATATGCCTGACCAAGGATATGCGATATAGGAACTCGTAATTTACTATAATTATTTATGCTATCTCACGGGTACAAAAGGTAGAGTGGAATCTAAGCCTTGGTTCTCACTCCGACTAATAAAATTCATATTTTTTAGTATTTTATTTTCTTTACTTGAAAACCAACTTACACAAATTCATTGTTATTGGATAAAACTAGTAGCTTGAAGTATAATTCGCACCATAAGTCTCTTGGGATACGACCCCGCTTACCCTTGTACTTAACAGTACACCGTGCGCTTGCGGGTTTTTTGAGATGTCAGTTTATAATCGATCAACTACCTCTGTTTGTCCGTCAGTCTGCGGATGAAAAGTAGTACTTCTCTTCAACTTAGTGTCCATCATCCCCCATAAAAATCTCTAGAAATGCCCCCAAAAGCGGCTATCCATATCTGAAATAATAGAAGAAAAGAGCCTGAAATACCTCTAGACGTCTCAGAAAAACAATCGCACTTCTCCTTCCCCGGTGACCATCTTCTGGCATGGAATAAGAACAATCATCTTGCTGAATCGATCCACCACAACAAATAAATAGTTATTCTTACACCTGGTCATGGGCAAACCACCCATAAAATCCATCGAAATGCTCTCCCAAGGTCGACTAGGAACTGGCAATGGTAAGTACAGTCATATCTTCCTATTGGAAGGCTTCAATGTGTTGCATAACACGCAACCGCGAACCACACGAGCAACATCCACCAGCAAATTCAAAAGAGTCTTCTCAACCCCAAAATGACCTGCCACCCGGGAACAATGTGCTTCTCGAAACTACTGCAAACGGTCGCCACCCTCAGGAATACATAGTAAACTGCCCCTGTAAATCAAACCATCCTTCAAAACATACTCACATGTCTTGCCTTACGGCAACTTCTCGTGAATCATACCGAGCTCCTTGACGTCGTCATACCCTAAAACGTACTCAGATGGAACAATAGGCTGGATCTGCATAGCTACCAACAAAGCATAAATAGTTAGTAATGGGGGTCAAGATAACATATCAGCCATCTTGTTGTCCAGTCCTTTCTTATACTTGATCAATAAGGTAAATTGCTGAAGGTACAATATTTACTTCATATGGAAAGCTTGGACTGTGTAGATAAGAACTGTAATGGTTTGTGATCAGAATTTACCATAACCTCCTTCCCCAATAAATAACTCCGCCAATGTTTTACTGATTGATATAATGCGTAGAACTCCTTATCGTAGGCCAATGCATAGTCTGACGTATTTTTCTCGACCTCAAAAGGCCACTGCAAATTGGGCAATGCTAACACGGGTGCATCCGTAATCTTCCGCTTCAGTAACATAAAAGTCTTCTCATGTTGCTCTTCCCACATAAACTGTACCCCGGTCTTCGTCAAAGAATGTAAAGGTATGGTTATTTGTGAAAAATGCCGAATAAACTTTCGTAAATACTGACAAGAACCCATAAAACTCCTCACTTCCGTCACTGTACGGGGTTGAGGCCAATTAGTAATGACCGAGACCTTCTCTGGATCGACCTTAAGCTCGCCGTTACCAACAATAAATTCCAAATTGACTAGCTCTTTCTTCCCAAACTCGTACTTCTTCCCGTTCAGAAAATGTTGTTGTGATCACAAAATGCCCAACACTTAGCCTAAATGCTCAAGTTGCTTCTCCTATGTATGATTATATATTAAGATATTATCCAAATACACAATCACAAAATCATTAATAAATGTACGAAGTACCTCATTCATCAGCCGCATAAATGTCGCCAGAGCATTGCATAACCCAAAGGGCATCACCAACTACTCAAATAGGCCCTGTTTGGTCTTAAACGCTGTCTTCCAAGTATCTTATTCCTGGATTCTAACTTGATGGTAACCCGACTTAAGATCTAACTTGGTAAAAAGCCGAGCCGTCTGCAACTCATCCAAAAGCTCGTCAACCCGTAGAAGCGTATAGCGATTCTTTACTGTCGGGTTACCATCAAGGTGAGAAACTTGGATTAATAACTCCTTTCTCTTGGGGTTCGTGTACCTATTTCTTGTTCTCATCAGACTATGTAATAGAAGTTCGATATAAGCTAATATTGGGTAGTGGCTCACCATTCACCAAGGTGATATCATGCTCCACATCCCTCTTACGCGGCATCCCTTCTATGCTCATAAACAAGTCTTCATACTTCTCTTACAACTCCCCCATATCGGTTTGTTACTTAGGAGACATTACCAAAGTAGACAATATCGTAGCTGACGAACCCTCTTGAACCGGTCGTACAAACAACAATACAAATTTGCCGCCCGCATTAACCTACCTCTTCGCTTGAGTCGTCGTTACCAAATTATTGGTAGTGATATGTTCCTTGCATGCATTAATATGAAACTCCATCCCATCCTTTATCAGACGATACTTGCGAGCTCGACGGTAAAGGGTTGCATCTTGGTCCCAAAGATAAGAGCTGCCCAAGACCCACATCCAACGGAACTACCTCATATGTCACTTCGTCAATAAACTTCTCAGTAATCACAAACTTGAACGTACACTGCTTAGTGATCTTCAACTCCATGTCTTTCTGAATCTAACCCAAACCATACGGCTTAGGATGAGTCACAGTAGCCAAACCCATCTTCTTCACCACCGCCTCAGAAATTAAATTTTTCTGTCTACCCGGATTAATGATGGCCTCGACTAAACTCTGCTTCACTTGAATGCTGACATAAAAAAGTTCTTCCCAACTCGCCTCGTCGACAACTGTAGGTTGCTTGAACATTAGAGAAAGCTTAGGATTTGGCTTATCTAAATCTACAAGATCCACAAGCATTTTTGTTGTGGCTAGTGCATGTTTCTCTTTCTTACCCTTCTCCTCCTTCGGCCGAAGCTCCGGGTAAAGTTTTCAACATCTATCTGAATTGTGCCCATTAGCCTTCCAATGACTACATATAGTCCCTTTGAATGAAGACCATTCTCCTTGGACTCCCCTTTCTGATTAAACTTCCAAGTAGACTTGTACACCGACTTGTTCTTATCGTCTTTCTTGTCACTCTTCAAGTACTTGCCTTCAATAGCAATTGCTTTGACGGTAGCGTCCTCGATATTTTCCACATTGGAGAGCTTTAATTTTCTTCTAGTGGACTCCGACAACCCCCCCCCCCCCCCGTATACTTCATGAACACCTCGTGCTCATCCACGTCAATATCCAAAACTAACGCTTGGTTATGAAACTCTGTAGTAAATTGTTGTACGGATTACCCAAACCTTTGGCGCTAGTTGTGTCATTTGTACCATCGCTCCTGTTCATACCCAATTGGATAGAATTGTTTCCTCACCAAAACTTTAAATTCCTTCCAACTCAGACTTTCGACATCGTGCCATTTCCGATAGGATTTTCACCACGTTAGTGAGTGACTTGTGAATTTCAAAGTAGAGAAGCAAATTTTTTTAGCGTTGGAATATTCATCAACAAAAAAATAGGTCTCTAACCTATCTAACCAATTATCTAATATCTCGGTATCGACGGAACCATCGAATACCGGAATCTCAATCTTAAGGCCAATATGAAGATTACATATAGGATTCATTGGCTTACCAAAACCTGGGCGCTCCTTGACGGAATCAGCATCAATAGAATCACTATCTATCTCTGCATTATCCCTGTCTCCATCAACCTCCATAACCCATTTCTTCCTCGAGTTCCCTCGCCGATGAAAGCGGCCTCGCCGTGTCGCTAAAGCGGAAGCCTTCACGAGGTTTGTGAGACGCAACTGTTCCACCAACTCCCCTACAGTAGAAGTTAGGTCAGAAACTCTTGTTTCCAAAATTGTGAGTCGATCGTTGGAATCACCTATCTCCAAATCGTCATTCTTCTTCGAATTAGGTTTGCAATGGATCTTAAATGGACTCACTAGCTTCTCCTTTGTTTGCTTGAGACGATCACGTGTGGAGACCATAAACCACAATCAACCCCCTGAGAATCGCAACTGGAAAACTGATACCACTTAATGCACAATACGATCGAGAAGCTCTAGTTAGCAGAAAAGTATGAAGAACACCAATTGGATAGGAAAAATAAGAGATTCGATTACTTAAAACGAATGAAAAACTCTAAAACCCTAGGTTTCTTCCTCAAAACTCTTTCTAGATCTAATATAGAAATGAAATAACCTAAGTTTCCTTTATATACTAGAGAACTCGAAATTACAAATATAACGCATCTCGAGGCAAAAGCATGTCTCAGAAATACAACCACCGCCAAAGTCGTTCGAACGAAATAGGGAGTCATTCAAACGACTTTACGTCAATTGGTCTAAAACCCTAGAAACTTGACAAGTCGTTCGAACAAAAATTGTCTATGAGCCAAAATTCCAGTGAGTATGTAAAAGGTCGTTCGAACGAAATATGGTTTCGTTCAAACGACTTGGGTTTCCTGGGCCAAATTCCAGAGAGGTAGAATTGGGTCGTTCGAACGACTCTCAACCTCGTTTGAACGACTTTGGTAATATCTCAATTTTCCCTAGATCCTACTGGATTAATTGAATAGTAATTTATGTAGTAAAATTCAGGATTTTTGGTGGATCGGAGGAGGTAATTGTTGGGGGTGAACGTGCGGAATACATCGCCCTCGTGTAATTTGGTTTTATCCGTTATCCTCATGGCATACAAATAATCTACCAAGAAACTAGAAATGAAATTTACATGCACACAAAACACAATATTTACCGGAAGTTCATCATAAGGCTACTCCCCCCACCAAGCTAGAAATCCACTATGTATCCAAGTTCAATTACAAGTACTCAAGGGATTCCAACAAACATGAATATCCCTAATCTCGCAATAATCCTAACATAGATTTACAAAAGATAAAAGAAACATAAAAGATCCATCAAGAACATCGAAGATTACCTCAACAAAGACCATGTTGTATACCTTCTTCTTGAAACCCTTCAATCTTCTCTCTACCTTGATTTCTCTTCTTAGCAACCAAGATGTACTTCCCCTCTCACCATCAAATCCCAAGAGAACAACACACTCCACCTTCTTCACTTGTAAATACAAGGTCTACCACAGAGGCTACATCTCTAATATATTTTAAGTTTCTCACACAGAGGCATTTAACTCACACACTATGTTAGGAGGCTTTGAACACATACTCAATATTTATAGACTCTCTATTAGGTCATCTCCGAAGTACGCATTACGAGATAAACTATCGCTTTGGAATAAATCCCCTTTCGAACGAACTTAGAAACAAACAGACAAAGCATTTTTCGTTCGAACAACTTCATGACTCGTTCGAACGACTTCCCCTGTTTTGAGCCGTAACCTAACAATAATCACTTTTGCATCATAATCGCGTCGATATGTACTTACTGGTAGTTATGGTGGGTTTTTTTTCATTCAAAACAAGCATGCTGGGGTTAGGCAACCATGACCAGGATTTACGAATGATTGTGGAAATTACATTGTACAATTTGCCCCTAGGATACCATAAGATACGATTATAAAAAACTGGGAGGGAGCTAGTGTTTCAATACAATTTTCCCAAACAGGGGGTAATAAGAGACTAAATAATCAGCAAAATTCTTGACCTCTCTAAAGTCAGAAATATTTATATAGTGGGGGTAGTAAGAGGCTAAATAAGCAGTACTGAGGCTCTTAGGTAGGCATCCCTACAATTATTTTGAAAAATAAAATTTGGGTATACTCTTATACCTTGAAAGATGAGATTGTTCCCCGGCTTCCACACATGATACAGAAAAAAGGTTAAAGCCAATCTAATGCTTTGTTTGTGTTGGAATTTTTCAAAACTTGTACCTCTTTTGAGCCTTGAACCCATGACCTCTTGGTCATCTATTTTATGTGACTCTTATACTATAGCCTAAAGTTTAGTCCCACATTGTTTATAAACAATAGAGGAACTAAAAATATAAGGTAGTACCCATGTGACATGTGTGTAACATGTGACATAGAGAGAGTGTATAGTTGTGTAAGTATGTGAGAGGATTTTATACCCTATACACACTTGGACCTCTCTCAGGCGGCCCGGTAGGCCGGGCCGGCTCGAGCTCGGAGTTGGACTTGGGATTGGGATTGGGATTGGGCAATTGGCTCTTCTGGCTCTGGGGACCTTTTGGGCTTGGGCTTGGTTTATTCCTTAGTCTTGGTCTTCACTTTGTTTTCTCCACCTCTTGAGGAGACCTAATCCTCAAGGACACGTCCCACACGTTTGAATAGAGAGAGAGCCGTTGGGCAAACTCTCTCTATAAAAACAACTCCTCACCACCTTCTAAAAAAAAGAACACAGAACACAACTCTTCTCTGTGTTAAAACTTTATCTCTCTCTCTTGTACGGTTACCTAAGGGTGGTGCATACTTCATCTTTACGTAGACTTCCAGGATAACTGAAGCTACTGTATACGTTACGCTCGTTGTATCCTGGAAAGAGATCAGACCTTCGTTACCTTACCCGAGGTAGGTCGAAATACTCTTTAAAGAGAGTGCGACCCACGCCTCGAGCAATCACAACCTCTCTCTCTTTGTTGTAGGCGCTGTACCGGTGTTGGTTCTTTCTTGCTACTGCCTGAAAATACAATCCGTTCTTTCTTGCTACTGCCTGAAACTACAATCCGTTCTTCCTGCTTCTGCTTGCCCGGAATACAAACTGCGTTGCTGCCGGTGATACCTCCTGCTTGTCGGAGTATAAACTGCGCTGCCGGTGTTGTTCCTGTTGCTGTAGGCGCTGAGTTCCCTCCTCAAACTTCAACTGCTTGCCTGAAACTGCCGGTGTTGTTGTGATCAGTTCTTCCTGCTGCTAACGCTAACGCTGTTCTGATAATAACTGTTATTCTTATAAACCAGTTCTGATAACTGTTGTTTGCCGGAATCTGCCTGTTTGTTGCTGCTGTATTCCTCTACTTTAATCAGACCTGAGGTTGTTGTTTATCGCTGTTGTTACAACAAGTTACCACTGCCTGTTTACAACTAAGTTGCGGTTGTCCTTTGTCGCTGTTTACAACTGAGTTGCTGTTGTCCCTTGCCGTTGTTTAACATCTGAGTTGCTGTTGTTCATTGTCGGAGTACTTGTTTTACTGTTGCTGAAATACCTTACTTCTATAACATCTTGCTGTTACAACTTCAAGAAGGGAAAGCTATACTTACAGGTTCTTAGATAGGCATCCCTACAATTATTTTGAAAAATAAAATTCGGGTATACTCTTGTACCTTGAAAGATGAGATTGTTCCCCGGCTTCCACACATGATACAGAAAAGAGGTTAAAGCCAATCTAATGCTTTGTTTGTCTATCTTTGACCCACATGGAACTAAGATACAATACTTCAACTTTCAGGTTATAGGTGTTTTGGAAACTTTAGCCATGATTTTACTTCGTAAACTTATAGTTTGATGGCACTACATAAAAAGGTGAGAACAGTTTTCATGGGAGGCTATGCAAATGGAGCAGCAGTTGATAGTGGGTTCTTAGGGTGCAACCTAGTTGGGATGTTAGAGCCTCTATTGATGAGTTTGATCCTGCAGCTAGTGTTGTTTGGTTGTAATATGAGCTTAGTCTCCTTTTTATCCCTTCGTTTTTCTTATTTCTTCTTATTGAGCAGAAAATATATGCATGTTACAAAAGTTACACTAGGTGCACATTTAGGGTGATTAGGCTCCCATGTGTCTACACCTAATTCATATCTTAGGGTTTCATGTTTCCTTGTTATCATTTATGCGCTTGTTGTTTAAGTATTTATTTTTAGATTGGTAGACGAAGAATATACTGGCATCTTTTCATATTCATCTTTCTTATAATCTAATTATCAATATTTAACGCGAAATGTTATTTTCTCTCAGGAATCAAGTTAGTGCATGTAATATGCCAGCTTTTGATTCATGAAAGTTGGACTCTTTCAATCTGAAGATCATTTTTACAACGTTACCATTCTCTACATTCTAGTTAATTGTCGGGCTTCTTAGTTTCAGATCTTCTCTTATTATTATTATTATTATTATTATTATTATTATTATTATTATTATTATTATTATTTTGGTTTGATAAAAGATGGATGTGCTTCTTATATTCAAAATCGTATCCTTATTAAAAACCCATGTTTGGTCGATTGGCAAAACGATTATAAGAAGGGCGATTGTTGAACAATTTTAGGATTGGCAAAACGAGAAGGACGTTAGTAGTGAGTCCCTTCTCTGCCAAGCCAAATTTGCAGCAACATGTGTATCTTCCTTCTGCAGTCATCCACGAATCCTTCTCTCCAATGCCAAACCTGTAGGAGTTTCCTTCATATATCCTCACCAATATGTTTCTAAGAGTTCCCATAGAGTCTCTCATTGAGTTCAAGATTGTTTACAAGCTCTAGTATCATATAATCTCTGATCCCTACTTTTTGAAAGCCAGTCGTGTGCATCGTTTGTGCAATTCAAGATCAGAGATCCTCTTAAGTACGAATGAATATAAGAAAAAGAGAAACATTGAGTACTTTTCAATCAACTTGGATGAAGAGAAAGGTTCAAGAGTATGGAACTTCAAGTTACAGCTAATGGACCGTATGAATGGGAAGGTGCGCCTGCTTGCTTGGTGTAACGGTTTACTCCTACTTGAGAAATAAACTTATTTTTCGAAACAACTTTATGTTTGTGATCCCTACACTCGCCAATGCACTAAGCTACCTGTGACGGCCTACCGAACACCGGCCAAATCCACCCGAGCGTTTTGAGATCTGACCTTGGATATATGTTCTCTATATCCTAATATAGTTGCACGCCAAGTTTCCTCGAAAATGGATTCGTTTAAGGGGGCAAAAAGGGTTAGTACATTTCGTCTCAAGTTTTAACGTTTCCTTTTAGAATTTAATTATTTACTTAGTAGCTATATTAAGGAGAAACCTTGGTCCAATCCTCCCCATGACTAAAAGAGCTTTAATGCTTGGTCATCAAGGACCCCGACTCATGGGCTATCTACAAGGGATAGTCATGAGTTCTCCTAGGCCTAGGGAAGGCAAGGGGACATTGCCTCGCAATGCGGGCCAGATTTCCAAAGAGGGTTTTATATGGCGCCGCTATGCCCCACGGGCTACTCGAGGCGCACCGCCCCTTACAGATGGACAATATAAATAGTTCAGGCTCGTCGCCCCTTCATATATGAGTCCCTTATCTGGAGCCCAGCATATTGAGCTACCCTGATCCTCTCCAGGACAAGTGTGTTTTCCATACCTCGTGCGCGTCACGAGAGATTACGCTGTAGGGATTATTGAGGGAACCTTCAGCATTGTTGCCTATTCCGAATACATATTCGATGACCCCTCACGAGTATCCAGGATTATCCGGATGTTGCTCTAGCATCCGCGGGTTATATTCCACTGGCGCCACCGCGCTAGTGAAGATGGTTGGTACACGCCGTCCGCACGTACATGTATGCCGCACGGTCCCCTATTATGTTGTGCTCTAGGCACTGTAGAGGCAGACCCAGGCTGGGCCGTGACAGATGGTATTAGAGCTAGACTAGTTTGGTCTAGGGTCATCCGAGCAAGGCTTATTGGGCGTTTGCTTGTTAGAGCATAAATGGATTGTGCCTACGTCTGTCAGAGCAGATCAGAGTAATGATTCCCGAGTTGGTAGTATGGGATACCTATTTGGCAGTTGTTATCCCCAGAGCCGCAGTTGCTCCGTACTGATGATCCAAGCACCGTTGTGAACGCTTGTAGAGCGAGTTGCCTACGTGTTGGTTGATATTGGAAGCAGGATGAAGGCTTCATATCTGAGCGCGAGATTGCTCAAGTTAAGTGTGCTTTGGACAATGACGCTAAGAGGAAGGATTGATATTTAAGTTGGACGCGATGATCTATATCGTTGGTTGTCTTTAGAAGGCTGGTCAGTATAGCAGGTCCTCTAGGAAGTACAGTAGTAGGGCGATCTTGCCGGTGGTTGTTTGCATTCGGTCTGCATACGCACTGTGAAGTTTAGTAACAGTTGTGATCAAGGACGATGCCCCTCAACAGAGATCGATATGGTCAGTGTCAATTACCGAGTACTTTCGTGTGGAAGCCGCGAAGCTTGGTTTGGTTGGAATTCTTTAGTGTTTACAAAAGATTGAAGAAGAATCCTGGTAGATACTCGTTTTGATTGCCTGAGTTGGACATAGATGTTCCAGAGGTGAACGTTATGAGCCGAAGTTGAAGCGGCACGAGATGGATGATGAAGATATGGTCTGGGTCCTGAGTTTGCACACAGTAATTTTGTCAGGTAGACAACGAGGGCAGAGTTTCTCTTGGTTGCACGACATGAACTGTGACCTCCAAGTTGGGTTGTCGCTTGTCTGCAGTTGGTCCCACAGTTGTAAAGGACACTGCTTTGCTCACTCAAAGAAAGCAAGTTGCCGAATGATGCTTGTTCTCTGGCTCCGTAGTAAGTTTTAGGTTTGTCGGCGTTCGAGTGCTCTAGCCGTATTGATCCATGTTGCTCCATAAGATGGTTTTGGGTCATCTTCAGCTCACAAATGGATGAAGATTCATGTTTCTGAAGGTTAGTAAGTTACACGGTTGTCTCAGAATAGAGTTGAGCTACAATTAGTTGTGCGGGTTACCACAGATATGATCTCAGATGGAAGAATACTCTAGGATGAAAGATCCTGAGCGGAATTGGATGGTTTTTCCCAATTCCTTATCACTTGGAGGTTAGCGGTAGGGATCAGAGTTCCCGTGCCTCGTTCTTTGTTTGTATTGATGGAGTGTCTTTAGAAGACCACATCCCAGTGATCGGTTAGAGTTGGCTGCGTTGTTGAAGGTAGTTCAAGAGACAAATAATGGTTACGCTTCAGTTTAAAGATGATTGCGACAGTATGAAAGTTGGTCTCCGCGAGTTTGATAACAGTTGGACATGACAAGCCAACGAGCTCTGGGTGACAGGTGCAGTGACAGTATCTTGTTCCCAAGTTCCCCAAGTACTCAGGCTTGAGTAGGGATGAAGAGATGGAGAAATGCTTCAATAATCAATCAATTATATGTCATAACTTTGTTCTCGACGCGGACGTCGAGCTTATTAAGTCTGGGAAGAGCTGTAGGTTGTGACGCAGATGTATGCAGGTTCCAGCAAGGGTCATTACCACCATAGTTTGGCAAGTACAGATGCCAATGTTAAGTCCTCATTAGAGAGAAGGCATTGAGAAGTCCTCCTTGGGAGAGTGAGGCAGATTAGAGTCCTCTGAAGTTGAGAGACCTTGGTGATGCCAGAGTAGCAATCACTCTTCCTGCAGCCAAGTTAGGTGCAGATGCCATCTATCGTTACATTGGTTAGATGATGGCCTACTACGAAGTGGCAGAGCAGAAGTGGCCACACAGATAGATATCTCATGGGTTTTACAAGTTCACACAAAACGCCTTTATGGTGGACCTTGATGGTTAGATGGCAGTAGGGATCAGAGTACATGCGCCTTGATAGGCTGCCTCCTGGTTATGTTGGCGGTAGGACAAGAGTGGTCCCCGCCTTGTTGAGAGTATGCTACCTTCTAGGAGCAACCCTCCCTCGCCCAAATGAACAATGAGTACCAGTTTAGTTCTATACCGGTAAGGCTAGAGTGCCGCATCTTGATGTTGTGTCCCAGATGCTCCATAAGGAGGGCGAACATGGTTAGAAGACCTTTACAGAGTTAGTTGATGGGCAGTCAGGCAGTTTCAGAGTGCGGCAGTCGTTCTGTAGTAGATGGGGAGATTTTACCCCTTGTTTTTAGCAGATTTTCTCCTTACCACTCGCAGCTGAAGAATAAAGCTTGAGGCCGAGAATCACAAAAGATTGAACTCTCGAACAGCGAAGGCATTTTGTGACTCGAAAGTGAGCGCACTTTTAGACGGGATTGCAGATATCCTCGTTGAGCTGTCCGGAGGAGATGCCCCAGGTTTGTCGAGTAGAGCGACATTCTACTTGTGTCAGGGGAGAAGGCGCTTTGCAGTAAGATACAACGCATTTTAGAGGGCGCGATGCCAGGAAGCACCGTCCATACATTTATCAGAAGGCTAAAGGCCACGAACAATATCCAGACGAGATGGCAGATTCCAGAGTTTGAATGAAGGTTCAGTCACCACGCACTTCAGTTAGAAAGGCTAGAGGTCAAGATTCAGTCATGAAGAACACAGTTGTCAGCATCGAGACTAGCAGTTGGCCTCAGCATCCGCTAGTGCAGAAGAGGATATAATACTCTGAACTAAGTGCGGGAGAGTTGTTAGTTTCTTGAAGATGCAGAAGATTGATTCCTTGTAAGAGCCGTGTGGAAGAAGGCTCTCGACGAGGATGTCGCAATTCTTTTAAGTGCGGGAGGGTGTGATAGCCTACCGAACGCCGGCCAAATCCACCCGAGCGTTTTGAGATCTGACCTTTAATACATGTTCTCTATATCCTAATATAGTTGCACGCCAAGTTTCGTCGAAAACGGATTCGGTTAAGGGGGCAAAAAGGGCCAGTATGCTTCGTCTCAAGTTTTAACGTTTCCTTTTGGAATTTAATTATTTACTTAGTAGCTATATTAAGGAGGAACCTTGGTCCAATCCTCCCCATGACTAAAAGATCTTTAATGCTTGGTCATCAAGGACCCCAGCTCATGGGCTATCTACAAGGAATAGTTATGAGTTCTCCTAGGCCTAGGGAAGGCTAGGGGACATTGCCTCGCAATGCGGGCCAGTTTTCCAAAGAGGTTTTTATATGGCGCCACTATGCCCCACGGGCTACTCGAGGTGCACCACCCCTTACAGATGGACAATATAAATAGTTCAGGCTCGTCGCCCCTTCATATATGAGTCCCTTATCTGGAACCCGACATATTGAGCTACCCTGATCCGCTCCAGGACAGGTGTGCTTTCCGTACCTCGTGCGCTTCATGAGTAATTACGTTGTAGGGATTATTGAGGGAATCTTCAGCGTTGTTGTCTATTCCAAATACATATTCGATGACCTCTCACGAGTATCCAGGATTATCCGGATGTCGCTCTAGCATCCGTGGGTTATATTCCAATGGCGCTGCCGTGTTTGTGAAGATGGTTGGTACACACTGTCTGCACATGCATGTACGCCGCACGATCCCTTATTCTGCTGTGCTATGGGCATTGTAGAGGCAGACCCGGGCTGGGCCGTGACACTACCTGTAAGAAAATACTATCTTTGGTGATCTTTAATCTACGCTACATCAATTTACAAGTATAAGGTCGTTAGAATGAATGCTCGTTCATCATTAAATCCCTGTTACGTGCTTACGTTTCACAATAGGGAAGATGAAGAACATATGACATGGAACAAGATTAGGCTTACGGGCGTTGATAGTTGGTCATTTTTTCCTATTTTTGTGGATGGGGGGCTGCATTGGTTTGGTCATGATGCAAAAGATTGAGACCTGAGCATTTGGTCCCTGATCGCTTAAAAAGAAGAACTAACTAAGATAAAAGGTCCACCAGATCCCTCAGCATGTTTCTACTTCGCAAAATTTAACGGGGCTCTTTGTGCTATTGATCTAGCCAGACACTGCGCTCAACTAGACATATGGGTTTTAGAGGACAGATCTCTTAGAATATAGGTAAATAACTACACCATCAGTCTCGATTCTGTCTCTGAAGATATTCCTGCTTCTGATCTCATGGATTTTGGATACGCTAAATACCGTCTTACTACAGTAGGTAACAACCGGGCCTGACAAGATGCGCATTCTCCTAATTTATGAAGATCAGTTGTTGTCTTATGATCCAAAGACCAAGGAATTGAGGCTAATTTACCCCGGAAGCTCTGACGTAAATCTTCGATGTCTCCCCACCTTCAATACTTGTTACCATACATTTCATACTAAATACGCTGCAATCTAGCCGGTAGTTATGATTTAAAGTAGTCAAATTTTTTTCCTTTTTTGTGTAAAGAACTGAATTATCTATTCCCCGAACATGAAAATTGGATACAATTCCATTGTTTGATCCTTAATAAAGGTCTGATCGCTTGACATTCTGACTTGCTCAACTAATCAACATTACGTTAAATTATTCTTAATAGAGGTACAGTAGCAACTGTTTTCAAATGACTTTATTTTTACATGGTTACAGTTCTAGTATCTCCCCCTCTTCCTAAGGCTAGCCCTGGGCTTAATCCAGCAAGGCTGACACCTAAACTCCCAGCACAACTTCAACTTTATCTGTAACGCCTAATTTTCCCTGAAAAACTGAATTAACCTAATTGGTACCAGCTCTATTCCATCTGGTATTTCAGTGTTCATATGTTTGTATCTGCATTTGTGTCAATTGAAGCTGATGCAATTTTTTTTTAACTCCAATCTTATTTGCTTCACCTAAACTGCTTCTAATATTTTTTGGGTACATGGATGAAAAATATTGGGGACCTCATTTTCGGGCTTCGCTTTGGGTCTTCCAAACCTTAAGAACGATCATAGATAAGAAGACCATCCACATTGTGATGCCCTACTGAACGCCAAAGAAATTTACCCAATCATTTTGAGTTCTGATCTTGGATACATGTTCTATATATCTTAATATAGCTATAGTCAAGTTTCGTTAAAAATGGATTTGGTTAAGGGGGCGAAAAGGGCGAGTACGCTTCGTCTCAACATTTGATGTTTCCTTTTGGAAACTAGTTATTTACTTAGTAGCTATATTAAGGAGGAAGTTGGTCCAAACCTCCCTATAACTTAAGAAGCTTTATGCTTGGTTATCTAGGACCCCGACTCATAGATCATCCACAAGGTATGTTCAAGGGTTCCCCTAGGCATAGGAAATGTCAGGGTATATTGCTTTGCAATGCGGGTCGCTTTTCCAGATAAGACATGGTCATAGAGCCGCTATGCCCCCCGTATGACCCAAGAGTTATCCGAGACGGACTGTCCCTTATAGATGGACTATGTTATTCGAGTTGCCTACCACCCAACTAGTCCAGGCTCGTGTCCTATCAATCTATTTGGGATCTGGCATATTGAGCTATCCTGATCCGCTGCCAGGACATGTGTGTTATCCATACTTGTGCATAGTCACGAATGATTACGCTTTAGGGATTATTGAGAAAACCTTCAGCGTTGCTGCCTATTCAAAATATTTATTTGATGACATTCACGAATATCAAGGATAACCCGGATCGTGCCTAGCATCCGAGTATATTCCACCAGTGTTGTCGTACCTAGTGAAGAAGGCTTGTACATGCTTAGTCACACGTGCATGTACGCCACATGGTCTCTTATTCAGGTACAATTCAAGGTACTGTAGATGTGCCTCAAGACAGGTTATGACAGATGGTATCAGAGTAAGTCTAGTTAGTCTATACTCATCAAAGCTATATATCTTAGTGACAGTTGGTATCAGTGCAAGGCTAGTTATGCCTATGCTTATCAGAGCTGCAGTTAAATGAAGATAGCTCTTGACAGATAATCCGAACACAGTTGTGAATGCTTGTAGAACGAGTTGCCTACTTGTCCATCGATGTTGGAAGCAAGAATGCTCTAAATCCAAGCAACGATAGCCCAAGTTAATGTTCTTGATCGTGATGCTAAGAAGAAGGACTGAAGTTCAATTAGATGTTGTAACCTATATCGTCAAATGTTTCACGAATGCTGGTCAGTATAGCAGATACTCTATGAAGCACAATAGTAGGGTGATCTAGCGGTTATAATTGGTATTGGATCCCTGTTTGCACTGCCAAGTGTGGTAATAGCTCTGATAAAGGACGATGCCTCATGTTCTCAGCAGAGATCGATATAGTAAGTGTTGTTTGCCAAGGACTTACGTGTGGAAGACAAGAAGCTTGGTAAGTTTAAATTCCTTAGTATCTACAAAGAATTGAAGAATCCTGAGTGATACTCTTTTTTATTGTCCCAAGATGGACACAACTACGTTCCAAAGTTGAACGTTATGATCCGAAAATGAAGTGGCAAGAGGACATGATTTGAGTCCCCAGGTATGCACCCAGTAATTTTCATCAGTGTTGATGATGATGGCAGAGTTTTCTCTCGAATGCACGACATGAACCGCGATCCCTTCAAGTTGGGTTTTCGCTTGTTTGCAGGATGGTCCACAATAGCACAGGATGCTTGGACACTGCTTTACTCACTTAAGAAGGCAAGACTCCGAGTGATGCTTTCTCTTACTCCACAGTTGAGTTTCAAGTATGTCGTCGTGCAAGTACTCATGCCAAGTTGATCCTTGTTGTTCCACAAGACAGTCCAGGATTGTTTCAATCTCGCATATTGATGAAGATGCATATTTCTGAATCACAGTAAGTTACATGGGTGTCGTAGAATAGAGTTGGGCTACAGTTAATTGTACGGGTTACCTCAGACATGATCTTAGACAGATCGATGCTCTAAGATAAAAGATCTTAAACAAAATTGGATGTTAATACCAGTTCTTTATTGCATGATGGTTGGCGGTAGGGTCGAATTCCCGCGCTTCTTTGCATTGATGGAGTATCTTAAGAAGATCACATCTGAATAATTGATGAAGAGTTGGCTGCATTTGTAGAAGGTAGTTCAGAGAAAGAGAATGGCTACACTTCAGTTCAAGATGATTATGTTAGCATGAAGGTTGATTTCCACGAATTTGGTAGCAGTTGGAAGTGGTGAGCTAATGAACTCAAGTTTACGGGTATAGTGACAATATTTTGTTCCCAAGTTCCCCAAGTTACTCTCAGAGTAGGGATGAAGAAATAGAGAAATACTTCAACAGTCAATCTAGTTAAAAGTCACAGGTTATGGCAGAGTAGTTGTGACACAGTTGTGCGTAGATTCCAGCAGGGTCATTACCACCAAAGTTGAAGTCCTCCTTAGGAGAGAGGCAATGCGGAGTCCTCCGAAGTTGAGGTACATTTGTGACGCCGAAGAACAATCACTTTTCTTGCGATCTTATGCAAATGCTTGCGAACTTGCATATGCATGCCATCTATTGCTCAATAACTTAGATGATGGGGTACCATAAGTTTGGTATAGCATACTGTTGTCGCACAGATAGATATCTCATCGGTATACCAAGTTTACATAATATGCCTTTATGATGGACCTTGATGGTTTTACTAGCGGTAGGGTCAATCCAAGTTCCTGCGCCTCGACATGCTGCCTCGAAGGTTTGTTGGCGGTAGGAAGAAGTTTTTGCGCCTTTGTTGAGAGTATGATGCTTCATATGGAGCTACCTCCTTTGCCGATGTGAACGATGAGTACAGCTCAGTTCTATAATGGTAAGGCAAGAGTGTCGCATCTTGATCTTGTGTCCTGAATGTTCCGTAAGAAAGGCAAACAGTTAGAAGACCTTTACAGATTTAACTGAGGGAGAAGTCACGCAGTTTGAATGCGTCAGATGTTACGCTCAGCAGATGGGAAGAGTTTACCCTAGGTTTAACATACTTGCTTATTCACTCTTCACCACTCGTAGCAGAAGAGTGTGGTTTGAAGCTGAGATTCACAAAAGTTGATTTCTCGGATTGAAGATGAATTGTGTGACTCAAAGGAAGAGTGAACAGGTGTGACTTAGATGGGAACACACTATCCATAGACGGGATTATAGATATTTGCGTCAAGTTGTCATATTGTGATGCCAGGTTTATCGAGGTAGACGACATTCCAAACATCAGGAGAGAAGGTACTATACAGGAAGATGCAACGCATATATCTAAAGGCAAAAACACAAAATTGTAATCCATAAGAACAGGCAAACTCTAAAGTTTGAATGAAGCTTCAGTCACCGGAGTTCTCAGATTGTGAAGATAGTTTATCAACATCAAGACTAGCAGCCCATTAAAGTATTTACCAGTGTAGAAGAATATGTAGTACTCTGAACTGAGTGCGGGAGAATATTAGTATCTTGAGGATGTAGAAGATTGAACCCTTGTAGAGTCGTGTTGATGAAGATTTCCTCAACGAGGACGTTAAGTTTATTGAGTGCGGGAGAACGTGACGCCCTACCGAATGCCAAGGAAATTTACCCGAGCATTTTGAATTCTGATCTTGGATATATGTTCAATATATCTTAATATAGCTACACGCCAAGTTTCATTAAAAATAAATTTGACGAAGGGGTCGAAAAGGGCGAGTATGCTTCGTCTCAACATTTGATGTTTCATTTTGGAAGCTAGCTATTTACTTAGTTGCTATATTATGGAGGAAGTTGGTCCAAACCTCCCCATGACTTAAGAAGTTTTATGCTTTGTCATCTAGGACCCCAACTCATAGATCATCCACAAGGGATGTTCATGGGTTTCCCTAGGCATAGGAAATACCAGGGGATATTGCCTTGCAATGCAAACAACTTTTCCAGATAGGGCTTGACCATGGGGCCGCTATGCCCCACGTATGACCCACGAGCTATATATCCGATACTGACTGTCCCTTTTAAATGCACTATGCTATTCGAGTTGCCTGCCACCACCCAACTAGTTCATGCTCGTGGCCTATCAATCTATCTGGGATCCAACATATTGAGTTATCCTGATCTACTGCCAGGACAGGTGTGTTATCCGTACTTGTGCATAGTCACAAATGATTACGCTTTAGGGATTATTGAGAGAACCTTTGGCATTGCTGCCTATTCGAAATATCTATTTGATGAGACTTGCGATTATCCATGATAATCCGGATCGTGCCTGGCATCCGAGTATATTCCACCGGTGTTGTCACACCTAGTGAAGAAGGCTTGTACATGCTTAGCCGCACGTGCATGTACGCTGCATGGTTTCTTATTCCGCTGCAATTCAAGGTACTGTAGATGTACTTTGAGACGGGCCATGACCCACATTACACTGGCTAATTTACCTAGCCGCATATGCTAAAAAGCTAGAAAAATATATCATGTATCAAGTACCCAAAGAGGGTAACTTATCCAAATTGGGGATTTTAGCTTGCCACACCAAATTGTGTGAGAAACGCCTAATGAATGGGGGCAATAACACTTTTTTTTTCTTAAATAAAATAAATGGATGGAAACATTTAAACAACAAAACTATGCGATAATTGAAATGGCGTTACGCCAAGTGAAATGGCGTAGAAAACATAAAAAAAAACAAAACAATTAATGTATCAATTTAATTGGTGTTGTGCCAAATAAAATGGCGTTGAGTGGGGCCCTAACAACTTTTGACTAGTAGCTCAGCACCACATATAATGCTTATTTGCATGAATAAGAGTGCAATCTAGTTTTAAGCAATTTGGTTCGCTAACATATCAATACCTAGTACATGTTGTGGGCACTCCTGCCATTCTGATATCACATATAGTGAATTTTGACCGACAACCAACAATACTAATTTTTCATAGTTACTATCATTAGGATGTTCTCAGGAACAACGCTTTAGATAGACTATGCATTAGATTACAATGGTACATGTGAATGTGGTCTAAAACTGAATCATAGTCGGAGAGTTACTAAATTAGGCACGACATCGAACTACTACCCTGAGCACCAAAGTTGACCAACACCTCGCCGACTGACTGACCAACGAACGATAATATGTGATGTGGTTATGTTAATTGTAACGGGTCGATCGGCTTTGATACTACTGGATAACATGGTTTTAAATAACCGTTGTTATAACGATAACGCCTTGAACCCGTTCCGTTATACCTCATGTTCTATTTTAAAAAATAACACCCATTATTTGTTGTTACAGACTGTTATTTTATGCTATAATGGTTGTTATTACTTTTATCACAATATGTTATTTTTAATGTTTTTCTTCACTTTTAACGAACATTATACACCGTTATATACCATTATAACACCGTTATATAATTATTGAGGAAAATCATTTTTTGTAATATGATATGAAATAACCACTAAGGTGAGGAAAATCATTTTTTGTGATATGATATGAAAGAAGAAGGGAAAATAAACATCAACGTTATTGTGTAGACCTCATAAGTGTGTCAGTTATTTTATTGGAAGATCCATTATGTGAATGGATTGTTGGAGATGACGATGAGCCTTTGTTGCCAACACATGAAGAATGGCCAGAATAGCTTGAAAAAGAATTATCAGTTGAAGACCGGGAGGTCAATGTTGCCACCACACTACATCTACTTCTGTTATTGACACAGATTTTCCATAAAATTGATCACAAACACCTATGTATCAAACACCGATGAAACTTTTTCCTGAGGTGTATTTTGATTTTGATTTCAGCCAAATCAATATGAAGCATGGCCAACCTTCGAACTACTCCGAATTTGATATCAATCAATTCGAATCCATTTACCAGTAAATACAATGTCGCATTCCAGAATAATTATTTTCTATTTGATGTTTATGTGATTTTTAATGGTTTGGTGTGATGTTTAATTTGTCGATGTAGTGTGGTGTGTTGTTTCAATATTGTAATAAGTAATAACTTACTTTGGTTTTTCCTTTATTATCCTTTTAAATATAAAAAATAACATCTATAATTGTGTTATTTGTAAAATAACTAGTAAAATAACGTCGGTTGTTATAATTAAAAATTAATATTTATATATACAAGAAAACCAAAACATAACACCCTTAACCGTTTTTTCATGTCATCTAGTCAAAAGTAACACCATTATAACGTTATAACGGTAACGGCTTTCCCCTGTTTCACCGTTATAACGTACCCTTTTAAATCTGCTGGATAGTGGATACTATAACACTCTCTCTCTCTCTCTCTCCCCAAAAATGGATTATTTCGACGAAGAATCGAGGCCAAAGTTTCTCTTTCAATCAAAATTCTCCTCAATGCCAATCACACCACAAAAACCCCAACAAATCAACAAAACCCTTACCGCGATTTGCATCTCAACATCTACTCTCCTCACCCTCCTCTCAATCTTCTTTCTCCAATCCGAAACCCCAAAATTTCTCACTCTCTGGATCTCCCTATCTCTCCTCATTGGCCCCTTTGCTCCAATCTCCATCACTGGAGGTGATATTCGTGTTGGTCATGGTGATCTTCTCCCAGAACCAGTGGATCTCGACAATGGGGTGTTGTCAGATGGGTTAGTAGAGGAACCCAGAAAGCGCAGAGGGAAATCGAAGAAACCCGAAGAGTTGTCGATGCCGATGGCGACGCAGAGAGTTGGGGTTGGGGGAAATGGTGGAACAGGAGAGAAGAGGGTGAGTTCTGAGGTGAAGAGTAATGGGTCAATGGGGATTATCGAAGAACAAGAATGGGGCGATGTGGATTTGGATTTGCTTAAGAAGCAGATATCAAAACACCCTGTGGGAGAACCGAGGCGATGGGAGTTGATTACAAAAGCTTTTGGAGGGAGGCATAAGTTAGAGAGTGTGATTAAGACTGCAAAGTCGTTTTCGGAAAAGAAACTTGGAGATGGGGATTCATTTTCGCAGTTTTTGAAACAAAGGAAGCCGTTGGATAAGCGAGCGGAAGCGAGTAATGGGGAGGTGATGGATAATGAGGTTAGGAAAGAGAGTGATTGGAGCTCTGGAGAAGATATTGCTCTTCTTAATGCATTGAAGGTTTTCCCCAAAGATGTAGCAATGAGATGGGATAAGATCGCGGCTGCGGTTCCTGGGAAAACTAAGGCGTGTTGTATGAAAAGAGTTTCAGAGTTAAAGAGGGATTTTCGAAGCTCGAAAGCGTGAAATGACATTGGGTCTTGGTTTTGCTTCGCATTTTTGGAGTACTAAAGGAGGTAAGGAGTTTATTACTGGTATCTGATCATAATTTGTTGTCAAAGAGAAGAAGAAAAAAGAATCATCTGATCACATTACTTAATTGTTTGTTAGAAAATGAATGTTTATTGGTGATTTTATTGCACCTCATGATAGCTGACAGATCAATTTATAGCGAATAAATGCAAGAGAATATAGTTTTTTTCTCATCAATTTTCTCTTTGATTTGATATTACGTTGTACTACATGAATAACTTGCATTGGTTATTGGCAATTAGTTCTACAGTTGCTGTTGTTGAATACATTACATGGTGTTATTGATGGTTTCAGTTAATGAAAGTTCTAGCACAGTTATCCATGTGAATCCTGATTGAAATCAGACAAACCCCACTTCAACTTTAAGGATGCCAATGATTTATCAAAGGTTTTTGTATTTCTATAGTAGTATTTTGTAGTAGTTCCATTGGAAGAAATTTACGGTGTAAAATGATATAAAAGTACAAAAAGTACCAAAATAATAAGATAAAAAGATCAACTCATGAACAAATCTCGCAACACTAGGATTCTGAACTCTCTTTGCGTCCAATACAAATAGATTTAGGGTCAGATAAATGGCATCTAGATGAGATTCCAGCGGGGAGATTAAAGTAGCTTGTTACTGGAAACTCTTCTCTTTGGAGTTACAAGGGTGAACCAACCCATCACGGACAATATAAATTGTATGTCAAGGTTGGCATGTGTCTGTCACCTTTTGAGGCTTAACTCATGCTGACCATTTGACTCTGAGTAGAAATTTTCAGCATCTTACTTTTGCCAGCTTCAACAATAGCATTAAGATCTGTTTCGACTTTTTTCCCTGGTATTTTTTTAGGTTAGCTTGCTTGTACAGAATATTTGTACCATATAGTGTTAGATTGACTTCAATGCAAGAACTGAGGCAAGACAAGCTGGTTAAAAAAATGAAAAGTTGTTTGGATTAGGTATGCTATGCTCTGAATACGCAGTCAGTTGTCTGCCTATTCCTATTTTATTTTATTTTTTTGCTAGGCAAACTGGGGTTAGGCAGGATTGGAGGACCAGGTATTATTTGAGTAAAACCGAGTTATATCATCCTTAAATAGGTTTTCCCTTAGCTTCCTCTAATTTGTAACAGAGATCTTGAGGAAAGGATTTAGTGTTAATATAATTTCACCAAAAGCAGTTAAGAAAGCAGCCATTAGGTCAACACAGCTATTAGCTTTCCTGTAGACACGATGGATATCAAAGACTTTAAACTATGTCTGCATTTTGTTAGTGTCCTGGATCATGTAATGGCATTCCCAAGGATCAGTGGTCTGTTAATTTATGAAAACTATCATAACTGTGGAACCTGTAGCAAGCCTTAGCTTCTTAATACCTCTTTGAAGGACAATCTTCATCCCTGCATGTGTAGCTTGCTTTTCGTTGTAGTGATATCCTTAGGTTTTGTTCTTTCAGCAAAGCCTACCTCACATTTACCATAGTGATCCCTTGATAGGCCCTTCCATAACCCCACTATATAGGAGTTGGATCCATCTGAGTGCATCCATTCATCAAATGGTTGGGGCTCCCATTTTCAAAGCTTGAAAGAGTGATTTTTGAATGATTCCTGAATTGCCCAGTTAGTACAGTCCTCTCTGTTGTCTTCAATTTTACTTTGAGCTGGGTTTCTTTAAGATTATCTTTGAGCAGAACATAGCTAGGTTTTTGAGAGTTCCTGAAAACGATGTTGTTCCTGCTTGAAGGCTTGCTATCCATTCCATTCTCTGCATGAAGTTTTGAGCTTGAGTAATTTTTCTACACCTTGTCATAGTGACCCCCGAATTTCCTTTGCAAGGACGCACTGCCTCCCATGCCATTGTCTGCCTATTCTCCTTTGGCAATTCTTTGCTTTAACATATTTGAATTATCAGCTTCATCTCATTGGTTGCAAGTTGTAACTTTGTCAAGTCGTTCTCATTTTATTATTATTATGGAAGCATGACTTGAATATTATACCTTTGATATGCCGTTCAATTGATTTATGGGGGCTTTAGCATTTGTAATTTTTCAATTTTGTTCTTTATGAACTTGAGAATTTGGTTGCTTCAACTATCTTTTGGTTTTCTCTCATCTGTAGCAGGTTATGTTAGAACTGAAATTTTCATATCAATGGATTAGTTTTTCAAGATAGATTTAACAGGTAAAATGAGTTGTGGCTTTTGAGTAGTATAATGAAGGGAATTCTCTGTTCTTACAAGCGCATTTACAGTTACCCTGGTGATGTTATATATTGAGATGTTATGCTTATTAGATTCTCTTTAACATTTGAGGAATGACAAAGATCCTTTAGCAGTGAAAAGTTGGAAAGACAAGATTGTTGCAGTTTATATGTGGTACCAAAAATATTTCTGGGATCCTAATGCCTTTTAGCAGTGCACCTGCGCACCCCTATATATTGTCTGTAGGAGTCCTTCATATCTTCCCCCCTTCTTCTTGCATGGTCCCATTTCACTCCTCTCTTTGGGGTTGTCTTTTGTCATGACATCCTTTTTTCATCCAATCTCTCTGTATTTCCTTCTGTAACACCCCATTAGCAAACTCTATCGGCCCTCAGTATGTTTTGTTCCTGAACTCCATCACACAGTTACATATGACTGACATTTCTTGATTCTGCCAAGGGCTACAAATATACATGTCTTAATATAACTGTAGTTTACAGTGAAGCTAAAGATTACAAACTGTGATTCATGGATCCTTTTCAATCCTCTACTTAGAAATGATTTATTTCAAACATTCGCTTTCATGAGACTAAATAGTTACCTTATTGGACTGAATAGAGCAGTTTTATACTTTCTGTGTTTTTTTTTTTGTGTAGTTGTCAAAGATGGTGAAAAATCAATATTTATTTGGGACTGAAACTTAAATAGTTAAAGGTAATCCTCTCTCAACATTGTGCTTGAGCAGATGACTACTGGGAGACTATTCTTGCTAAACGATTTTTGATTTACAACTCAAAAGCAAATCAACTCCTACAAGCTCGACAACTTACCGCCATGACTACTGGGAGGATCAGCCAGTCTTTAAGAGCGATAATATTGACTTGCAGGTTAACACCATGGTTATTGGAAGGGCTTGGAATCAGCCAAAGTCTGTTAGAGACATTTTAATACTCAGGTCTCAAACTACAACACCTAAAAGCTACGAGTTGGCAAATATCAAACCATCCAAACTATAAAATGTAGGACACAGACCATCAAAAGTTTCCTAACTAGTTTTAAGATATTAATCATCCTCGCTTAAACAAATTAACCCAAACCCGACAAGCTTAGCGCCTTAGCCATTACCTAGTCGAGTTTGGGCTTAGACTTAACACATCAACTCTCTGATTGATGTATCAATTAACCTACGGAACAGAGGCCCAAAGGTTCATATACTTACGTCATAAATATTCCCAATATATATCATATAATCTCAATGATAATGTTGTTCACAATGTAGCCAAAATAAGGTTAATAATTGTCATGTTCCCCCAACTCAATTACATGTGCCCTGTAATGTACTTAACAATGTCTAAAATGTGATGATACTCATGAAAAAGACCCGAGTGTTCCCCTCTAAGCCATTTCAGCTCACCCTATTGCTTCCCGCGAGATTGTTGCACGGGCTTCCTCCAACAATGAGATCAAATTTCCCGAAAGAATGCATAAGCTCCGCCAATTTGTCCGCAGTCACCTTCTGGATATCCACTAACCACGAAAGATACTGTTGTTGACCTCTGAGATCTCGACAGTAACTACATTCTTCAAAGGAATCCCAAGCCGGTCAAGCGCAACTTCTGCACCTCCAATACCAGAGAACAGAGATAGAGCAGAAATGCCGTTTGGGAACATTCTTTTCAATACAGAGAAATGGAGCGCCACGGTATCAACCTGAATGAAGTTAATTTATGGATTTATTAGATAATGATGAAGACAGTACTCCTAAAAGAGTGTACAGAGTACTAAGCAGGCCAAAGTTAGAGCATACAAACCTGAAATGAATTACCAAGAGATCTGTATCTGTCTGTTTTACTAAACCCCCTAGTATGATTAATTGGGTAGCTTAGCAGCAACTCAATCTCATGAGGTTCAAGAACTGAAACCCTGTTTTTCCCAGTCCATATGAGGTTCCACTTTCTGCATTCACCAAGAACGTACTTTTGGGTTCTTAGTGGTGGGTCCTCGTCTTTCCAGATCGCAAGAGCATTATGTATCTTGCTCGTTGTTGTAACACTACCATGACAAGTTTGCAAGCAATTTAACTTAGATCTGTGGTCCCATGATGGCCACCACTTCCTTGTATGAGGCAACACTTCCTGAATTGGCAAGAGAGGAAACCTGTTGTGAATAGGAAGGTTGCGAATGTACACTCATTTCCTCGCGGCTGCGAAGAAATAGAGCGAGTCTACAAATTCAGGCTCAATATTGTTCAAGAAGCGAGAAATAGTAGTCCAAACCCCTTTAGGTGTATGAGCCACATTTTCATAGTAAAAAAACGGAGGGCCGATAGCTGACTGGGGAAGGGTCCTGTGTGACACGTAATGGATGACTCGGGACCCCAAACCCTACCATGAGCTTTGAAAGGCGAACTCTCTCCTGGTACTCAGGCATAGGCAGATTTTCTCGCTTCTTGTAAGATTCTTTTTGCTTCGTTCTCTAAATTTTTTGCTTATTTCCCCATATTTCCTCTGCTTCAAAGAGTTTCTTCCTCTTTCTGATTGCAGAAACACAATCAGTGTGACTGTGACAGCTCGGTCTTAGCTACAAAGCATGAAAATTTTCATCTAAATAGCATTCACTAATATAAAAATCTAAACATTATTTGAATACACATTATATAGAAGCAAATGACGCTCGCTTGAACGTCAGGAATATTCTGACAAGGTGGTTCTTGTTGATCAACGTCGGTTGTACTTGCCCGAGCAGCAGATATAAAATCCATCAGTTCTGCAATTTCAGTATCTGGACCTGCAAATATTAGAAAAGATGGAACAACGTAAAAACAGGAAGTACTTTTAAAAGGGGGACTTACGAAAAATGTAAGTAACTTCTATAAGGCTGAAATCTGAGTTTAAGCTAACATATAGATGCACAACAATCGTGTCTGGAAAAAGATTTCTCCTCCAAGATTCTCGGTGATATATTTGGACGTTAAGGCAATCAATGAAAGGGAGGGATACATGCCACCACCATAACACGTAATACCAAACACGCCATATTAAGGACGTCAAATTAAAGAGGAATTGGTTCGACAAATTAGTACAATGCACACAAATTGTTTGCATTGTAGTCCTTAGCTATTGTTGAATACACACCAGATGCTTCAATTGCTAATGAAGCTTCATCCATAAGGAAACCCATCTTAACTAAATGCAACATTGTCTTCTCCTTGTCTGGCATATCTTCAACTTTCTCCTGCAGGAAATAATTCGTTATTCAGACCACTTATAAATGTTTAAAAGCATTATTCGATTACAAAATCAGAATAGATGAAATAAATGGAATTATCAGTTGAGCAAAGGACATTTTGGTGCAAAGGACTTGTCAGTTAAGCATTCTCCAATTACCGTCTTTTAAACAAAAATAAAGAATCCTAGCAGCAATATAATGATTATAGTAATAGTAATAGTAATAGTAATAATAATAATAGTAAAATAATAATAATAATAATAATAATAATAATAATAATAAATAAATAATAATAATAAATAATAAAGAAAAAATCTTTTTCCTGGTGAAACATGTCTTCTTTTTAGACTTGTGCTTATTTCATTTCAGCATTCACTATATTTAACTGCTTGCCTTTATTAGTACCATGTCCCCAAACTACTATTTGATAATTGATACGACTCAGGTGTCTCCAGATGCTAAAAGGATGATTCACTTTGTTTACTTGCACACTCTTGTGACTATCATTTAATGCAGCCATTTTCTGATAGGACAATGATCCCGCATATTCTTGCACAGTACTATGTATAAGAAACAAGAAATGGTACCCCTCTTTTTGGGAAAGTAACGAGAGATGGTACCAAACTTCTTTAGGAGTATAAGTGACATTTTGATGATAAAAATAGGAAGGGCCAAATATTGACTGTGGAGTGGGGATGCGAATATTCTATTCTGATATTCAGTCATAGGTAGTTTCCTTGCTTACTAATTATTGTTTGTTTGCTTCCCTGAAATGCTTATTTCCCCATATTTCTTCTGCTTTGAAGAGTAATTTATCTTCTTTATTGCATAAAGACCACCATTGTGATAGCTTGGTCTTGCCTACAAAACCCTGATAAATTGTTTTAAAGAGCATTCACTAGTATAATAATCTAAAGACATACATGCAAATATCGCTCAAATATGGTTCACCTGATCATCATAAAAACTCCGACGAGGGGTTTCTTGTTGATCAGTGGAAGTTGTATTCATCTGAGTAGCAGATATAAAATCCATCAGTTCTGAAATTTCAGTATCTGGGCCTGCAAATATTAGACAAAAAAATATAAAAACAGGGAAATATTCTTAACTATGTAACATGGGCACTCCATATTCCAAAAAAAATCCGTGTCCAAACGTGTCGGACACACCGACACTCGTGTCGACATTCTAATGGACACTTCTTGCTTAGATCATAACCTTTTTGATATAGCTTTTAGAAAGTTTTTAATTCTTATACATGTTATTCAACCATACTAACTAGTATCATTGTTTTTTGTTTGTTATTAGTCGTAAATTAACCCATAAGTTAATATAACCCATAAGTGTTGGGACTTGTTTGTTATTAGTCGTAAAAATATGCCGTAAATTAACCCATAAGTTAATATAACCCTTAAGTGTTGGGACTTGTTTGTTATTAGTCGTAAAAATATGCCGTAAATTAACCCATAAGTGGGTTAGATAGGTTAAGTAACCAACATAAGCATAGTAGAAAATAAGAAATAAAAATTTTACATCCGTGTCCCCGTTTTTACATATTTTTGGGTCGCCGTGTTTGACACCCTGTATCTGTGTCGTTGTTACCTAGATTCTTAAAGGGTGGGGACTTTACAAAAGATTAGTAAAAAAAATTGTAAGGCTCAAATCTGAAATCTGATGCATCGCCAATTTGTCTGAACAAATATTTTTCCTCCGAGATTCTAGGCGAGATACTAGATTTGGGTCTTAAGGCCAACGAAAGGAAGGGATACATGCCACTGCCACAACAAATAATACCAAAAACATTATATTAAGACCATTAATTGAAAGGGGAATTTGGTTGGAAAAATAAAACTTAAAATACCACCATCGAAAAACTAATGCACACAAGCTTTAAAACATTATAGTCCTTAGATTTGTTGATAAATACACACCAGATGCTTCTACCATTAATGAAGCTTCATCTATTGGGAAGCCCATTTCCACCAAGTACAACAATTTCTTCTCCTTGTTCGACAGATTTGCAATGTGAAAAATATAGTTAATGCAACCCAAATGTACATGCTAATTATAGCCAAAGTAAATATCATCTCGCTACGCAATTTCAATCGCAACCTTCAAATTAATGGCCTCAAAGTGAATATTTAACTGAGGACGCAATAGAAGAATTGCATGTAGCATACACACAGAAGCTTGAGTTATGACTTTAACAAGTGTTAGAAACTACGTTTGCGGAAGCTTAAAATCACTCAATTGGAAAACTAGGGTTTCTAGAGTTTACCCATAAACTCTCACAAAATAAATTAACCACCCTCCTCTAGACAACTCTTAACATATATAGCTAAAAAATGTTACATGCACTTGTGGGTGTACGACCAATGAGACCCACTATCTATCAACTTTCCCCTCCTAAGAAGAATTCGACCACGAGTTCTGCAGCTAGGTGAATGTAGTCTTCATAGAAAATGAGATCTATCCGTGCGAATGACTCCCTTGAAATCCGTGAATCATCCTCATTTGTATGATCGACCCATCTGATCAAGAACTCAACATTACTTGCATCATTTACTCGCTGATCGAGTATCTCGTCAATCTCATTACGCTGATGTACTCCAGGTATAGGTGTCACTGGATGTAGAGGAATATATTCATAAAACTGGGATAGGAGCTTGACATTTACCACCTTCGATTGAGCTCCCGGAATATCAAGCTCATAGGCATTCTCTCCAATACGTTGAATAATGTATAACATAACCAAGTGCCCCGGTGAGAAAATTGATAGATTTTAGAAGATAAACAGAAAGGAGAGAAAATTGAAGAACACAAAAGACTACATTGGATTGAGTTAGGTTACAGCATATACAACTTGACTACTTATAACCTACAATATAAAGAGAAAAGACAAAAGTGCCCTTGGGCATTACACCACCTACATCTATCTCTAACATCCCCCGTCAAACTCTAGATGGTATTACAAATAACATCGAGAGTTTGTAAGTAAGAATTATAATACTTCACAAAATTCAAATTTGATGCGATATCCAAGCAAATGCTACTCGACCTCAAATGATATTCTGACTAGAAATAACAAGAACCACAACCCATAAATAACTTAATACTCAACTCTCCAAATCCGATGCACAACTAAAGTAAGAACATGTAACTCAACCAGATGCGACCAACTGTCGCCAGAACCTAAACAGATGCGAAGTAACCACTAGATCCTACACAGATGCGACCTAACCGCCAGAGAAGCAAGCTAACTGCCAGATTCTACCAAATACGAATTAACCGTCAGATACTAAACAGATGCGTACTAATGCCAAATCCTATCCAAAAATAAACCATACAAACTAACCGTGATACCCTCCAAATCAAGACAGAGTCCATAGTCAACGTATCCAAATCAAATGCAAGGGACATAAAACAAATCGAACTCGATTTTCTCCATAATCCGAAGTCAATTAAATCGAGTTATCCAATATTTCCTGCACATAATCACAACATAACAAAACCCTAAGTAGAATATAGATTTCAAAAACCCAAAACTTTAATTGAACCCTTGAAATTGCAAATCTGATTGCAAGTGTTAACTGTTCATCTTAAATCACTTCACAGATTTCAGATCAAAACCTGAACACCATATGAAAACCAATGCAAGAAAGCCTTAAGCACAAGGCAAATAACAGAACTCATTACCTCCGAGTAATAGCTGCAACATGGACAAGATCACACCCTTTTGCAAATGAAAGCTCTAAGATACTCCATCTCACATGCAAAGCCATAAGAAATAAAATCTCAAACACACAAAAGCAACCCAGCAAGCAAATCAGACACTATCAAAACTCTGAAATCCCAATCACAAAGTGAAATCATAATCCTTTAAGTCATCACCCGAAAGTTTATACCAACAGCTTGAAGTTCACCAGAACCTTTAATATCACCCCCAAACTTTGCAATAAGACCCCCATAACCTGTAGTAGCAGCCCGAAATTTGTAGCAGCAGCCTGAAATTTGTAGCAACATCTACGAAATTGCACTAACAACCCATAAATAACAACATACTTCATTTACTAGTACTTTCTCTCTGTTGTTCACCATGGCTGTGATTTCTAAGTAACTCAAGGTCAAGGAACTGGGATATTCTGGTTCTTAAAGGTCACAGACAAAGAAAACTTATCGCAGGAAATCAAACGCAGCTTCTAATCGTCAGTCTTTTGGCTTAACTTTAACCCATCTACGATCTCAAAACTCGAATACCAAATTGCAGCATAGAAAATAAACAAGAAATACATAAAAAAACCTACCATCGAATAGATTTCTACTTCAATTGGATACCATTTAGCAAATCGAAGACTACACAATCGAAACGGAAACTAGCAAATCAAAGCAACGACTGAAAAAAACAATCTCAACAATGATTATTCTTCACTTCTCAAACGATTTCAAATGACACCCCGAAATACATGCAACAACACCCCAATTTTCACACAAATATCATACGATTTCAGAATTTCAGAAATCTCAAACGATGGATCGAAATCTACCGGCATCTCAAAACACTAACGAAATTAGTCACAAACCCACACACATAGAACCCCAATCATCTATTTAATTATCCCAATCAGCTTGAATAATAAAAGCAAAACTCTAAATCAAATACAAAATCAACCAATTCGGCAAACTTAGAAACCAGCAGCCAAAACCCTCAAATCAGATTTCAGATCATCTTCTTCTGTACTCGAATCAGATTGCGGCGCAGATGCAGACTGAATCGAACTAGCTCTGATATCATGATAGATCTTAGAAGATAAAAAGAAAGGAGAGAAAATTGAAGAACGCATAAGACTACATTGGATTGAGTTAGGTTACAGCATATACAGCTTGACTACTTATAGCCTACAATATAAAGAGAAAAGACAAAAGTGCCCTTAGGCATTATAACACTTCATCTATTTCTAACAAAAATAACCTCCCGCCTATGCCGATCAACCCTTTGTTTGACTCCTACATACACCTCTTCTAAATGTTGTTGAGCCTCCTCATGTATAGCTCTGATAGACTCAGCAAACTCTGCAGCACTATCCGACGTTGGTACTAGCTGGGGAATAGGTATCAAGTCCAACGCCATATCCGGAGTATAGCCTGTCACAATTTGAAAATGAGATAATCCCGTCGAACTGTTGAAAGCAAACTCAACCTATTATAGTGTAAAATCCCACTTTGTATGTCTGTCTCATGTAATACAACACAATAAATCATCAAGACTGTGGTTGACCATCTCCGTCTGCCATCTATCTGAGGATGAAAAGCTGTTGAGAATTTGAGTTTGCAGTGTAACCATCTCCATAAGGTCTGCCAAAAGTGTCACGAAAACCACCATGTAATTGATTGGGACACCCCATGTAAACGTACTACTTCCCGAAAGAACTGTCGAGCCGTGTGCTACATTCTCTGTCTTGGTGCAAGGGATAAAGTGAGCAATCTTAGAGAACCTATCAATTACAAGAAACACAATCAAATTTTTGTGTCCTCGGTAACTCTGCAACAAAATTCATCGAAATGTCCCGCCAAGGGATGGCTGGAATCAGTAAAGGTGGGTAAAGACCTGTGTTCTGCTATCTCCCCTTGGCCTTCGCACAAGAATAACACCTAATAAAGGTGTTTACATCTCTTCACATCGTATCCCAGAAGTACTTATCTCTCATCAATGCCATGGTCTTGACGAGCCCAAAGTGCCCTCCAAGACCTCCCGTATGTATATATGTAATCAGTCACTCTCGTATGGAAGAAACTGAGATACAAAGGGTTGTGACCTTGAATAAGTACCCATCCAGATAGTGTAAACATCAGAAACCCCTGGTTTTGACTACATGAGTAAAAAATCGGCCTAAAGAACACATATGATGGGTACAAGTCACGTAACTCGGAAAATTTGAATATTAAGGAATGAAGAGTGACTAACAAGTGAGTTGCCCTGCTGTTTTGTCAACAAACCTGTTCCCTTTACCCTAAATATGTTGAGTGTGAAAATTGAAACTCTAGAGATAGCTGAACCACTTCGCCTGCCTATCTGTCAAGGTCCTTTACTGGTTGTGCATATGTCGCAGCGCCTCATGAGAAGAATGGATCTCCCGATGAATGAGATAATATCTCCAATGTCGTACTACTGCTAACAACTCGATGTCATAGGTGTTGTAATTCAACTATGCTCCTGATCATTTCTTACAGAAGTAAGCGACAGGCCTCTCAGAGTGAGACAACGTTGCCTCAATTCCCGTCTTACAAGCATCGGTAGTAACCTCAAAAACCAGCCCTGAGAAGTCTTGTAATACAAGAACATGAGTCGCAGTGAGCTTCTACTTAACCAATCACAAGGCCGCATCAGCCTCTGTTGACCACTCAAAAGGTATGCTCCCTATTAGGGAAGTAATAGGGGCCATAATATTGCTGAATCCATCTATAAACCGTTTGTAAAATGTAGTCAACCCATGAAAACTCGTAGTAGGAACTGGCCAATTCATGATCGTATCCACTTTTTCTTCGTCAACCCAAATCCCTTTCGAAGAAATAAGATACCCCAAAAAATATACCAAGTCAACTGGGAAAAAACACTTCTTTAACTGGAGAAATAATCGGTGTTGTCGTAAGGCTTGTAACATCCTCTCCACATGAATAATATGTTCCTCTCTCGTGTAGTTATGAATGAGAATGTCATCGAAGTATATCACTGTGAACCTCTGTGAACCTCTCTGGGATACAGTCTCGCAGAACCTATCATCAGTCGCATAAATATGGAAGAAGTGTTAGACAACCCAAAAGGTATAATCAACCACTCGTAGAGACCATCCATGGTCTTAAATGTTGTCTTTTATTCATCCCCATGACGCATTCGAATCTGATGGTACCCACTCTTGAGATCAACTTCAGAAAAGCACTTCACCCCATAAAGATCGTCAATAATATCCTCTAACCGTGGAATAAGAAATCTGTACTTCACCATGATTTTATTGACCGCCCTGCAATCAATACATATACGATAACTCTCGTCCTTTTTGGGGACCAATAGAGCTGGAACAACTACTTGGGACATACTCTTTTTCAAGATCTCTTTTGCACATAACTCCGCAAGCTGCTTCTGTAATTCTGTATGCTCTGCAAGGCCATACGATAATGGGGAAAATTAGGCAACGAAGCCCCTGGGATTAAATCAATGTTCTGCTGAATATCTTGTAACGGTGGGAGCTCTGCGGTTTGGGTTATAGAAAAACGTCAGGAAATCAGTCAAGTAACGGCTGTAACTCGTCAGGAACTATTGTAGGAGCTGTCGACATCGAGCACACCAAAGCTTAGGCAAATCTTTGTTCTCTCGCTTCTGATAGGAAACTACTTGGCTTTGCAACTTAAGTCTCTTCGGGCAATAGACCCGCCTAATTCACAATTAAACTAACCTAAAACTCGCCTTTGAATTAAACTTAATCGCTTAAAAATAATGGTCAGAAACCTAAGATTTATGAGTTTTACCCCAAACCTTACACAACTTTCTAAGGCTAAGCCTTTCTCTCTAAAACCAATATAAGAAATAAACTAAGCTTATGCTCTCTTTTATAAGAGAAGAGACCTAGCACAAATAGAAATAACTACATAAAAAAAGATGTGCACGCGACGTGCTACTCGTGGTCGTCCACGATTCCTATCACCTTTAGTAACACGTGTTGGCCCCACCGTACCCTTCCATTTCGCGGTCTACCCTGACGTAACCCCGTCCCTTGCCACCGGCCCCACCGGGACCATTCCCATCGCGGTCTGCCTCGGCGTGTCTCCATCGATTGTTGCCGGTCCAGTTGGTGTTCTCTCTCCGACCGCCGGACCTGTTGACTGCTCGGGGATTCCTTCTTCTTCGATCGTTCCCGAATTCGGATCGGAGTCGCGGTTGGAATTATCGAGAATAGCCTGTGAGTTTTCGTTGTCAATCGGGGTTGTTCCCAAGCCCAATACTTTTCGAATTCGTGGTATAGGTTTTGGGGGTGGTGTTGATTTTCTTTGGTTGGACTTCATGATGTTCGGAATCGCCAATCAAGTGAACTTCTCGCATCAAGGTTGCGACCCTATCGTGGAACTTTGATCGAGAAAATTTCAACACGTCTCTGTCTTCCCTACCTAGCACAAATAGAATCACTAACCGGAAAAGTAGATCTCTTTCTCATGCACATGCAGGAATGTTGCAACTCATTAAATTACTTCTATACAACACTGATGAAATTTACTGGACTACTGTCTTTATTCTGCTTAAAGGGGTGATGATACACATTGAAAGTATATGTTCAAAATACTTGTGGCATGGTAATGAAAATAAAATAACCATTGGGCTCTTGGCCCAGTGGTGGTAGTACCTCTCCACCCAGTGAGAGGTCGTGGGTTCGAAACCTCATGGGGTTGGAGACACAGGGTTGCGGATTCCTATAAAAAACCAGCTTAAAAAAAATAAAAAAATAAAAAAATAAAATGGTAATGAAAATAAGAGATGTGTCCCTATAGGTTGAAGTGAACTTTGTTATCCTTGGACTGAAGGTGGTTGGGCCTAGGGAGTTTTGTAAGTGGAATGAGGCAGCCACAATGAAACACATTTCGAGATTTGCATCTAAATCAGAAATTACTTGGGTTAGGTGGGTGGAGAGATAATTTCTTATAAAACCCTGATGGTATTTTGATTGAAAGATTCCCTGATTGCCTCAAATATGATTCTTACTCTCAATGAATACTAAGGTCAGTACAATGATTATGGATGGCAAATGGCAGATTCCCCAGCACCTTCACAACAATATTAGAGAGATCTGTAATATCTTACGTGAACTATCTGAGAACCCTAGAGCTGCTGACCTAATTGTGGGCACCCAGCAGCACTCACGGAACTTTCAATGTAGCTGATACATTCAACAAAATAAGGAATACGATAGTGGCAAACTGGAGCAAGCTGTGTTGGAACCTTTAGTCACAAGAGAAGCTAATTCAAAGAGGTGTGCTTCCCTTCTCTGTGTATTATATGTAGAAATACCAATGAAAGTACATAACTGTTTATGAATTATGACTATGCAACTCAGCTATGGGGTAAACTGTTATTGCTTTGTTAGTCTAGAAGATACAAATTGTTGGATTTGATGATGAAATTGAGTGGTTATTGGGTTTTAATGACACTCAACTTCGAACCACATTCCGCTAATCAATATATAGCAATAAGAAAAGAAAAAAAAATGCATAGAGAAAAACTCAACGAAAAGAAAACTACCTCACTTCCAAAACATATATCTAGACTTGAGAAGTCATCAAGTGAAATCTGCTCGTTTTCTGGGAAATGAGGATCATAAGGAATACACTCGTATTGCGGAGGAGACTCTTCTAGAGCCTGCAATAGTCACTTGATGACTTGAGAAGTCATCAAGTGAAATCTGCTCGTTTTCTGGGAAATGAGGATCATAAGGAACACACTCGTATTGCGGAGGAGACTCTTCTAGAGCCTGCAATAGTCAATAAATTTTTTGGAAGTTAGTGTATACCGCTGAAATGCAAACAAAATATTTTTTTTTTCCGCAACTAACATATAACATATAAGGAGATATGTCGGACTATTGCAAAAGTAAATGGTTACATTTTATGATAAGTTAGAATCTATCTATCTTGGAAATGTGAAATATTAATCAACATCACAGTCTGTGTATTATTAACTTTATAAACAATGCATGTCAACAACACATGGTTCCTTTTACGTCAATAATTTTTTCAATAAATGAGGAGATATCATTAATCAAGAAAAAGCCTAAGATCAAACATGAGAACACTCCCCATAAAATAAACAACCCAAAAGAGAATACTAAAAGTGAAACTTTACGGCTCACAAAAGAACTATATAGAACATTATAATAAGGCACGAGTAAGTCACTTCCTTTGAAGATTCTCAAGTAATAAATACCAATACGGCAGTGCATTACTGCCAAATTTATAGTCTCACAATGTAATTCAAAAGCTAAACACATGCACTACCAACTAAAGGCATATTTGATTGTTGCATCTTAGTAGCCAGTGTGATCAAGGTAATTAATGCGTGTTGCGATACAAATGCGGCCATGGTTAGCAATATGCAACATTGATCTTGCGACCACAATGCGACTGTTGTGACACATTAGGTGAATATTGCATATAGTAATGTATGCACCCACTAAATGCATAATAATTAATCTTATATGAATTTGTTTATTTCGTATTTAAGAAATTTAGATGATATTAATTGCGTTTGGCTTTTAAGTTTTATCGAGATTTAATATATTCGAGTTATGGGTTATCGAATGAGTTTCCTTCATCGAATTTTAAAATATGTGATCTATGACATATGAGTTTCATAATCGAGGTTCTAGTTTTACGTATATTTCGTAGAATCTCTTACTCAATGTTTGAGCTTAAATTCTCTCATGTCTTCGCAACAGACTTTGCAACGCATCATGTGTTGTGGCGTGTTGCGACATGTTGCAATAAATTGCGACGCAATTGCGTTACTGTGTATCAGAGGCGCTGCGAGGTGTGTTGCGTTACGCCCAAGTATAGCATCAGTAGCAATTGCGCTCGCAACACTCGCATCAGACTACCTTGTCAGTGATCAAGATAGAATTTTAGAAAAGGTACTAGTAAATATTAAAATGCTCTGCAGGAGTAAGATAGTCTTGTAAATCCCTGGAGCAGTCTAAGTTAGCAAAAGAAGTGGTTGAGAGGATAAGAGCTGCCTAAAATAGATACTTTTGGGGGGAAAGACCAATTAAACTGCTATTTTAGGCAGTTTTCTTCATCTTCTCCCATGGAAACCCTTGATCAATAAGGTTCTTGGGAGATAGCTCTTTGGTAAGGATGGATCTATGGTCCATGGAAGCAGCCTCACTGGTGATAGCTTATTACAAACGTGAGTCTTTGACTTTTGCTGACCTTTTTAAACCTAAATTGTTGGATATGGATTCCTTACCCATGCCAGGGGTGAGAGGGGAGTTACCAGCCTTTTTTTTTCTTCCTGAGAATGGGTTTCAAAGAGGGGTGCAAAGATATCAATTTAGTTTAATTGGGAGACTGGATTTAGGCAAAATCAAACTGGCTGTAGCGAGGTCTGGAGCTATGGGCCTTGGTATAACAAATAGCTTTCTTGCAGAATGCAAAGCCATCATCTAGGGGGTCAGCGGTGCTGCTTTTAATTGATGGATTATATAGCTTGGGTGGAGTCAAATTCTGCAGCTGCAGTTATGGCCTTCAAAGCTGGCAAAATTCATTGGCCTCTAATAACTGCGTAGAATGAAGCAATTACTAACAACCAACAAGTAAGATTTTCTGCTACATAGAGAGAAGCAAACTTCAGTTCTGATTCACTTGCAGGTTAAGGCCCAGAGCTTCATGAGGAAGTTAAGCTGATCAATGTGGAGAGACCTCATTACTTGCACAAGATAGAGGAAACCTACAAAAGGAATATTTTAGATTCTGTTGATTTGTGTTTCTGGGCTGTCCTTACACCTTTTATGTGTACTTTTATTTGCTTTTTAGTGCTGATAATAAGTGAGTTTGGGCATGTTCTTTCTCACTTTTTTTTGTACTAATTGTTGTATTTTGGTGTTATTGGTTATTAATGTAATCTAATTTAGCAACAAAAAAAATTAAAAAATAGAATTTTAGTCTGAGAAAAACTAAAATGCTGATAGCTCAAAATTCTTGACGGTTCCAAGTGACATGGAAACAACAACATGTACAAAACTATACGAGTAACTCGATAAATGTAAATAATTGATTTCAAGTTTCACGACACACCAAAACTGTTGGGAACTAAACATCTCAGCTAAATAATAAAAACCTAATATAGATGAGGTCCATTAATGGTTTATTTAGTCGATACTTAACTAACTTACTGAGTAAGCAAATTAGTTGGATCAGAATTTCTTTTGGAATAAAGCACTCCATAGAGTAAGCAATATATAAGAAATGTAGATACATTAAGTAACTTACTTGGTAGGAAAGGATAGGTTCCAATAATACATCCGCATTCTCTTCTTCTGTAGGCAGAAAATATAAATGTAAAAACCCTTTGAACATCTTATCTTATAAGGTCCTAAATTATATTGCTTTCGCCACTGTGTTCACAGAGAAGCCCATTCCGACAAAATGAGACATTATCTTGGAGCGTGGAGCTGCTGACGAACTCGCCTAAAAAAAAGTGAAAACTTAAGGAATTTCATGCAGCCTTAACCCTATTTTCTGCCTTTCAAAAAAAAAACCCCTATTTTCTTTTGTTTTGACAAGATACATAACCCTATTATCATTATGGTTCACGCGTTATTTGAAGCACTCATTTCATTTTAAGATATAAAAAGATAATTAATTTTTGAAACACCAAAGAAAACACTAGAAATAGGGATGCTATAGAAAATACCACTGATATACAAAAGGATAAATGAGAGAAAAGTCAATTTTATCCAAGTAATTCTAAAGATCTCCTAATTACTATGAGCTAAAAGAATATTTTTTAGGCGAGAGGTGAATGAGAGAATCACTTGATTGGATATTTGCTTTCTCATTCTATCAGGAATTGCTTCCTCTAATTTTTTGTGATGGTTGGTCCATTAGTTTCACTTCTCGGGTGCATGCTTATTGAGAATATATCTTCTCTCTCTTCGAAAGAATGTCATATGCGGGCGGTGCCAATAACATTATTTTCGTGTATTGATATGTGATGAGGTTTCTTTTCTAAATGCTAGGGAGCTAATTAAAAGGAGAAGAGACAGTGGAAATATAAAGAGCTTTAGAAAACAAGCCTTAAGAAGAAAATAACTCAGAAACTTCTCATTATGAGATCCTAGAATTATGAAATATATGATATGTTTATGTGGTTACATCGAATGACGCAAAGTGGGCAGTGGAAACAAACACTTTTCGATCAATGTCAAGATCCATCAAAAGAAAGCTCAATAAAACTAGGGTTATCTCTCTCAAGAACACAAGAAGCATAAGTCTTTTTCTTGTCAAAATCAACTACTAAACAAACCCTAATCTATTTTCTTATAATCTGTAAGAGCATTATTGGAAGCAAATAAAGCAACTAGAAAGATATATACCATGGAAAACCCCCTCCACAAATTAAAAGTACAAGAAACGGTAAAATTTGTTAGCAGGGCTATTATGTTCTTTTAGACCCACATTCATTATTCATAGAAATAGTTCAATATCCCTCTCCTATATATAGAGAGTATGATGTAACCTAAGTAATAAGATTTATCTCCCTCTAATCTATTTCTACATGGTATCAGAGCGAGTTGCACTCGACTCTCTCTTTGAAGAACGACGATTATCACTGTTTCTTTGGTAACGTTGTTTTGATCGCTACTTAAGCTTCAATAATTTTTAGTTTTTTTAACCGATCGCGAGATGCGATAGATGTTGATATGAATCTTAAATCTGTTTGGTTTATTTGAGGTAATCGATCGCGTTGATCGATCGTGATGAGTTGAGTTCGAGTTTGACCGTTTCGTCAATTGGAACGAGTAAAGATGTCCAGTCCTTTAACTCTGTTTATGATAATCTGAATATGAAGATTATCTCATAACTACTAGATGGCTTGAATTATGTTTGATGGGCGCAATACGTGAAATAGTTTGTTGCTGGCCGTGGAAAGATGGAGTTTCTTCTTGGCATAGAAAAAGAACCAGCAAAATCATATCTGAAATATGCAAAGTGGTTTTCGGATAATTCGATGGTGAGAACTTGGTTGATTACTATGCAGCCGACGATTTCCGCTAGGTACTTATTCACGAACAATGCACATTTGATTTAGGAATTACTTCGTAAAGTATATTCTCAGCGAGAGAATAATGCTAGGATTTTCCAACTTTCTAATGAGATTGAGAATTTTAATCAAGGTATTCAGACTTTGGGGATGTATTATGCGAGACTTCGATCGAGTTGGGAAGAATTATTTCATTATGATAGCTTCATCAAGTGGCCAGCTAGCGCACCAAGGGAAAATGTTCATACTCCACCTACGGCAGCAGAGATTTATGCGAAGATTGTGGAGAAGACTCGGGTGTTTTAGATTCTTGCAGGGCTCAATCCCGACATTGAGCATGCACAAGTTCATCTACTTGATAGGACTCTTTTCCCAACTCTTGAGGAGGCACACACATATTGTTTCTCCGATCAAAGTCGTTGGTCACATATGCCTCCTATCTTCGAAATCCCTTCAGAGACTTCTGTTATGGCTATTCGTTATGCTTATCCGGTATCACTTTCTTCATAGATATCATCATCTAGTATTTCTCCATTATCAGCGGCTTCTGGTAACTCTCACCCCCCGAGGAAGAAGTGTGATTATTGTGGTAAGTGGGAACATCTAAAGACAACTTGTCATACTTTGTATAGCCGTACTGCTGGTTATCAACCCCGCACATCTCAGTCCTCAACATAGTTATCTGCCGACTCAAGTGCACCAGATTCTTCGGTCTTTAGTGTTCTCTCTTAGGATAAAATCAACAGGCTCCGACAACTTCTCTTAATGTTTTTCCACACCAACATTTTCTCATGCAGGTAACTTCAAATCCGTAAATAGTATTTAAGCATCTTCGACTTCGCCTTGGATTGTTAACTCGGGTGCCACCGATAATAGGATTGGTATGTCTTATCTTTTCCGGTCTTATGATTCTAGTTCACGGCGACGGATTGTTCGTCTTGCCAATGAAACTGAGACTCCTATTACAGGGAAAAGTTGTATCCCGATTACAGATTCCCATTCTTTACCCGATGTCCTTCACGTCCCTCAGTTGGATACTAAACTTCTTTCTATTAGTAAAATTACCAGAAATAAAAACTGCAGTATAACCTTCTTTCCTAAGTATGTTGTTTTTCAGGATCTGGTGTCACGGAAGATGATTGGCAGTAGACGTAAAGAGGGTGGTCTTTATTTTCTGGATGGACCTGTCTCTTCTATTTCTCCTCAAACTCTCCAGTTAAAGTTTGTGTCTACTAGTGAAAATGTAAAGAGGGTGCTATGTTGACATCACCGTTAGGGTAATATTTTCTTTGAATATCCACGTTATTTGTTTCCGTCTTTCTTTTCCAAAGTATCCATGTCTAATTTATCTTGTGAGACATGTGAACTGGCTAAACAGTGTTGCAGCACGTATTCGCTGAGTATTAATAAAACTTCATCTTATTTTGATATTGTGTATTTGGATGTTTGGGGTCCTGCCTCGTTACGTCTGCCCCTATTACCTCTGGTTTAGGATTTTATTACTTTGTGTTGTTCATTAACGATATTTCGAGGTGTACTTGGGTTTATTTGATAAAATCCAAGGATGAGGTATCCTCTATTTTTCAGACATTCACCGCAATGGTTCGTACTCGGAGAATTTATGTCCCAAGGTCTTTGCAAATTTTGCAATGTCAATGTCATTGAGCATCAAACCTCTAATACGAAAACTCCACAACAAAATGACAAATCGAAAATGAAAAATCTTCACATTCTTGATCTTGCTCGTGTTATGTCTATTGGCATGAATGTTCCCTCGCGTTTTTGGTCTGACGTTGTTCTTACGGCGGTGTTTCTTATCAACCGGTCTCCATCTCGAGTTTTTGGTTTTCGCACCTCGTATTATATTATTTATCCTGATCGTATCGTTCCGCTTTTTAGATTCCACTTCGTGTTTTTCGGTGTCTGTTTCGTCCAAGTCATTGGGCCAGCCTCTAAACTAGATTCTCGTGCCTTAAAATGTGTGTTCTTGGGTCACTCTCAAGCTCATAAGGGTTATAGGTGCCTCCATCCCTCATCTTGTCGACATTTCACCTCTATGGACGTTACTTTTTTTGAACACACTCCATTCATTGTGGGCGGTGTTCTATCTCAGGGGGGAGTGTTTTCCAATTCATCCTCTTCCGTTAGAAGATTTGTCCTTTCCTCCTTCAAATCCACTTTTGTTGAGTGTTCTGTGTGAGTCTACAATCTCACCTCTAGTTTCACCTTTAGTATCTTGTCCTTTATAGGTTTATACTTGATGACATCCAAGACGCTAGCGTCCTACACCAGACTACTGCCACCTGCTACCAATTTACCTTTGTCACGTATTGAACCTTCTCCTACCTCTTTTATACCAGCTACTACTTATGATGATTCGCCTGTTTCTCATAATGATGATGATAAACTTATTGCTATTCGGAAAGAGAAGCGTAATACAGGGAAGCCTGGAAGATATTCAGATACAGCAGTTTATTCTATCGCAGATTATACTTCAGATCATCGTTTATCTCCTACTTACAAAGCTTTTCTAGCTTCTCTCTCTTTGGTTAATATACCACATACAGTGGCATATGCATTAGCCAAACCTCATTGGAAGGCTGCGATGTTGGAAGAATTATATGCATTAGAGATCAATAATACATGGTCATTGGTTTATCTCCCGCCTAGACGTATAGCAATCGAATGCAAATGGGTGTTTATAGTTACAGAAAATCCAGATGGAACGGTAAGCAGATACAAGGCTCGGTTATTTGCCAAGGGGTATGCACACATACATGGTATCGATTATCAGGAAACGCTTACTCCTGTGGCCAAGATGAATACTATTTCGAGTCGTCCTCTCTTTGCTGCATCAAAATTGTGGCCTTTTTTCCAAATGGATGTGAAGAATGTTTTCCTGAATGGAACATGGCAGAAAGAGGTCTATAAGTCTCCACCTCCAAGTTTTTGTCCTGCTTCTGCTTTCGGCTTGGTATGTAACTTAAAAAAGTTCATCTATAGGCTTAAGCAGTCTCCTCGTACTTGGGCTGATACATTTGGTATCGCTATGATTGACCTTGGTTATGTTCTGAATAGTGTTGACCATACCTTGTTTCTTCAATATTCTAGGGTAAGATTGTTGCATTGCTTGTCCATGTTGACTACATTGTTATTACAGGAGATGATATTCAGGGTATTAGTGACCTTAAATCTTATCTCTGTACCCGCATTCAAGTGAAGGATCTCGGTCCCTTGCGTTATTTCCTTGGGATTGAAGTTGCTCGTTCTAGTTTCGGTATTTTTATCTCTCAGAGAAAGTACATTCTTGATCTTCTCTCTGCTTCAGGACAACTTGCGTGTCGTCCTGCTGATACACCTCTAGAACATAATCATCGCCTGACCGACATTGAGGGGGAGTTATTGGGGGACATTGGTCAGTACCAGCGGCTTTTTGGGAAGCTCCTCATCTTTCTCTTACCCGTCCTGACCCCAAAAACTTGTACATAAACTGACTAAGAACTTCAACCGCATATGCAATTCGTGTTCTTCGATATCTCAAGGGGTGTCCTAGTCGTGGTACTTTATTTCGAGATCATGGTCATTCTCGAGTTGAGGCTTGGACTGATGCTGATGCTGACTATGCAGGTTCATTATTCGATCGTCGTTCCACTTTTGGGTATTGTACCACTATTGGTGGTAATTTGGTTACAAGGCGGAGTAAGAAACAAGATGTTTCCAGGTCTAGTGCAAAAGCCGAATAACGGAATACAAGGCCATTGTAGGAGCACGCTCCCGCTAACCACGAGGTAGAAGGTCGCTGAAGCGCTCTCCGGTCAGGCCGTCCCGCGACCCCCCAGCTAACGAGCTAACGACAAGCAGGTCTTAGGCTGGGACTCGCCTAAACGACCATAGAGCCGTTGTGAGCACAAGCAACGACGAGCCATCCATTAGCCCCTCTGCCCATGTGGAAATACAGAAGCCTATAACCCTAAAGGGACATCTTAAGAATTGCACAAAGCACGTGAGCAGGGACACTCCTAGGTCAAACTCTCCCTATAAGTAGAGGTATAGAGGTAACCTAAAGAGATCTTCTTCTTCTGCCTTATCCTCTTCTTCAAGAGAGAGAACTAGCTAAGTCAAGGGACAGAGAAAAACCCGGAGAGAGTCGAGTGGTGCCCTCCTCCAGTGGAAAGTATCAAGCCCAAAACGATTATACACTCATTGTTGTCCCTGAGAGGAACCACAGGACTACAATTGGCGCCGTCTGCATTCCCATCTTCAACCTCTACCGAGCAACGATGGTGGTTTATACCCGAAACCAGTCCAAAGAGCAGGCTATGGCCGAGATGTGAGCCGTGTTGTTACAGTTACAGGAGCAGATGTCCACTAAGGAGGACCAAATCCGCAAACTCCAACAGGCCAACGATGAACTTCGCGATACCCTCGTCGCTGAACCTCGGCAGCCGCCCGGCGAACCGGCGGTCTCCGTTTCTATCAGCGAGTCTACGCCACACGAAGCTCTACCCGATGACAATATTTTGCCCCCAGTTTACGGTCCGGTATACGAGCACCAGCCCACGCCACTTCACCACCCGTACCCACCGCCTCGAGGACCGCCAGTAACCCCGGTCTTCCATCGCCCCACTACACCGCTCCCCCCCCCATGCACACCATGTGACAGGCCCAACTCAACAATGACCCGTTTACCAACTTAGCCGCAATGACCCGCCGCCACCCGGTCCTTACGCCCCGCAGTACGGCGGAATGCGATCCCCTGCTCTTGTAGCCGACTTCGGAGCCTGCCATGACGACGGCTATACCCACCCCCCACAGTGGCACCAACCATACAACCCTGATAACCCCTCTTACCGACCTGGACACGGCTACCAACCCCACACTCAACGACATCTCGCCTACAACGACCGATTCCACGATCGGTACCCCGTCACGCCTCCTTACGAGCAGCATCACGAGAGCTACTACGACGAGTCCTCCCCCAAAGGTGGGGCCGCCTCCAGACGGGACACCGACATCAACGACCAGCTGCTATTAGCAGCCGCCTCCGTAGAGGCACTAATAAAAAATATGCAAGGTAGTGATCCTACTAGGCGGTTAACCAAGGAGACCCTCCGCCGGATCCACAACACACCTTTCACGGCGACCATCCGAAGCTATGTCCTGGGCCAGAGCTACTCCCGGCTAAAGATAGAGGCCTTTACCAGGAGTCAGGACCCCGGCCAACATCTCTTCAAATACAGCATCGACCTACAACATCAAACTGATGAGCACATGTGCCGCCTGTTCCCCTCGACCTTGTCTGACGAGGCCCTCGCCTGGTTTCAGTCTTAAACCTAACTCTATCTCCACGGTTGAGCAACTCTCGCTAGCTTTCATCGAAAAGTACCTACACAACCAACAATCCAAGAAACAGTTAGCAGAATTGTTTTCTTTGAAGCAGCAGGTCGGCGAAACCATCGACTCCTTCCTCTCAAGGTTTAAGAGCGAGCTCACCCTCATTGAACGGGTCAACGCCCCAACTGCCTGTCTCGCCTTCATGGGCGCCTTGCCTTCCTGGTTCTAAATTCCGCGAAGCCTTGCACATGAAGCGCCCTGAAACACTCGAGAATCTTTAAGAGAAGGTTCGCAAATACCAGAACGTGGAGGCGAACGTGGAGGCAGACAATCGAGCTTCCGCTTCGCAAACAGCCACCCTTCTCAGTACTGCCTCCGCACCCTCGCCTGTCGCTCGCCCTGACACTTTTAAGCACCCGAGGGATCTGCAACGCGACCCTGATGACGGCAAAAACAAAAGGCGCATGGGACGCGATCCCCGAGATAAAACAGAGCCCTCACGGGATGGAAGACCTAGAGCCCCAAGGTGGGAACGGTATTCCCTTAGCAACCTTACTTTCAAACGGGCGAACCTCTTCGTCATCATCAAGAATGACCCCGACTACAGGAAACCGCGTCCAAAGCCTGATAGCCCCGGACGCCCATATTGCGCACACCACAACATCCATGACCACACTAACGAGGAGTGCTATGATCTCATCAATATGACTGAAACTTGGTTCCGCAAGGGTGTTATACCCAGTACCTCAAGCGGCCAATCCCACCGGCCGATAGACTTCCTCACAAACCCCTCGACCAGCCCGCAACAACCGTACAGGCACAGGGGCATGTGGCAGTGTACGAAATGATCCTGGGAGATCTCAACAAAGCACCATCACGACATGCAGTTTCCAACTCCACAAGGCAGTGTTATCGCCTAACCGAGAACTAACGTACGGCTTACGAAATTGAGGCAGGCACCGAGATGCCAGACGAACAAGCAATCTATTTCACCGACAACGACCTTGGTTCAGTCTCCCATCCACATGATGACGCTTTAGTCATTTGGCTCGTAATAGGGGGTGTCCTCGTTAAGCGCATGCTGGTAGACTCGGGCAGTGGCGCCAACATCCTATATTATGACGCCCTTAGAAACATGAACATACAAGATTGCCTGACACCATCCAAAATAGAGATCTCAGGCTTTAACGGGTCCCTTGGATGGGCCACGGGGGAGATCGTCAGTCAAGTACTGGCCGGTCCAGTCGTGGTACCCACTACGTTTGTCGCCATCAACAGCCCCACAGTCCATTACAACGGCATCCTGGAACGCAACTGGATCCACGTTATGAAGGCAGCCCCCTCTTCCTATCATCAGGTAATACGCTTCCCCACAAAATTTAGCCCGTACCAGATACGAGGTTGCCAGGTCGTGACCCATATTTGCTACGCCAACTCTCTAAAAAATTTGGTAGACCGTGAGAAGTCCTTGAAAATGGGGAAGCGTATCGCCATTGAGGACTAACAACGAACGGGGAACAAGCCCATGACGGTGGACTCGCCTCCCGTTCCTCGCTGCCCTAACATGCCAATAAAAACAGATACACAATCCTTTGATCAGAACGATACAATTATAGGCACGTTCAGCAAAAACTGGACGCCGCCTCTCGTGGAGCCGGTCGATAAGATTAACCTCGACGGCCCCACGAGAACAACGTATATTGGTTCCTTGTTGACAGGTGACGAGCGCTCGGACCTTATCACCCTTCTCCAACAGTACAAAGACATTTTCGCATGGTCGTTTGCCGAAATGTCGGGTATAGACCCCGACGTGGTCTGTCATCACTTGCACGTAAATGACAAAGCTACCCCCGTCAAGCAGAAACCGCGCCGAACAACCCCAAGGTTACGAGGAGCCATAAACGACGAAATCCAAAAGTTACTAAGGGAGGGGTTTATCTGACCCGTGGACTGCCCACAATGGGTCACCAATGTGGTGGCCGTCACTAAGAAAAACGGGAAAACACGGGTCTGCATCGATTTCACCGACCCCAATAGACACTGTCCGAAGGATAACTTTCCTATGCCTCTCATCACCAGACTAGTCGATTCCACAGCCGGGCACGATCGATTGTCTTTCATGGACGGTTACTCCGGGTACAACCAAATACCATTGGCAGCCGAGGACTAAGAATGCACTTCCTTCACCACCGAGCAGAACCTGTACTGTTATACCGTAATGCCCTTCGGCCTGAAGAACGCAGGATCCACTTACCAACGCCTCGTCATCGCCATGTTTGAAGATCAATTGGGGAAAACAATTGAAGTCTACATTGACGACATGCTCGTCAAGAGCAGGCTGGGCTCTGACCATCTCAACGACCTTAAGGCCGTCTTCACAAAGTTGCGATCCTATAAGATGCGATTAAACCCTGAGAAATGCAGCTTTGGAGTTTCCTCGGGAAAGTTCCTCGGGCACCTAGTCACTTAACGGGGAATTGAGGCCGACCCTGATCAGACCCGCGCCCTCGCCCTCGCCTGTATGCTCTCACCACGGATGCTGAAGCAAGTTCAAAGCCTCGTAGGAAAAATCGCCGCACTCGGCCGCTTTATTTACAAAGCCTTCTACAAATGCCGTCCTCTATTCCAATGTATCCGTGAGAACAAAAACTGCCACTCGAACAATGAATGCAAGGCCGCCTTCCAGGACATGTTGCGATACTTGGCCACCCCCAATCCTCAGTATACCAAAAGAACACGAGCTGCTGGGCTTGTATCTCGGAAACACAAATGAATCTATCAGCGCAGTCCTCATCCATACGGATAACCGAACCGAGAAACCTGTATACTTTGTCAGTAAAACCCTCTTGGGAGCAGAAATCCGATACTCTACAGTATTAAAACAAGTCGTTGCCCTGGTATACGCCTCACAGAAGTTACGGCCATACTTCCAAGCCCATCAAATTAAGATCGTCACCACCCAACCTTTACGAGAGGTATTCGCAAAAAAAGATAAAACTCGCCGCATCGCAAAATGGGCAATCACTCTAGGAGAATTTGACATACGCTTTGAGCCAAGGCTCGCTGTCAAAGGACAGGCAGTCGTCGACCTCCCGCTTGATGATGACAACTGGCACAACAACGAGAATGACGACCACGGCTCTCCTCCAGATGATGACGAGCCGGCCTACACTAAGGGATGGCGGCTATACACATACGGATCCGTTAACCCGAGTGGCTCGGGTTTGGGGATATTGCTGGTTACTCCTACAAATGATAAAATTGAGAAAGCCATACGGGTTAACTTCCCCCTCATTAACAACGAAGCAGAATACGAGGCCTTATTATGCATGGTAGATTCAGCGTTGGCCCTGGGCGTGGAAGATATTTCCATCTTTACCGACTCGCAGCTAGTTGTTAACCAACAAAGCAAGACGTTCCAGGCCAACGGCCGAATGTCCGACTATATAGAAATCCTGAAACAATGACTGAGCAAGTTCAGAATGGTCAACCTCAAGCACATTCACCACGGCGAGAATAGGCACTCTGACGCCCTCGCATATTTGGCAGGAATCATCGGTGACAGGCTCAAGGTTATTTAGGTGGAGGTCCTTGACAAACCTAGTATACTTGAGCATCCGGTAACAGCCATGCAAACTGACAGCTTAGTCACCCCCACAGACACCGATTGGCGCCAACCGTTTCTCGACTTCCTCTGGGTACACCACATACTCCCCGCAAACCGGTCGGCCGCCGAGAGCCTCCGTAACAGAGCAAGAAAATACACAGTCATTAATGACGAACTCTACTGGACAAGCCTATACGCTCCACACCTCACATGTATCGCTGGGAAAGGGTACAAAGGGTCATCACAGAAATTCACGAAGGCGTCTGCGGGGCACACACGGCGGGTCACTCCATGGCTGATTGGGCTCAAACACAAGGATTGCACTGGTCCACAATGCGACAAAACTTCATAACGTATGCGCAAAAGTGCGACAAATGTCAGTTCCACGAGCACCTTATCCACGCCCCTGCCATCGACTTCCACACAGTCTCTAGTCCTTGGCAATTCGCAAAATGGGGATTGAACATAGTCGGGGTACTCCCCATGGCGAGCGGGAGGCGCCAATGGTTGCTGGTTGCGACGGACTATTTTACCAAATGGGTCGAAGCGATACCCCTCCCTCGTATTAGGGAGGAAGAGGTGATCACCTTCTTATGGAAGCACATCATCACACGGTTCGGTGTCCCCGCAGTTGTGATGACCGACAATGGTACACAATACGTGGGCAGCAAGGTCGCAGAGTTTGTTCGACCTTACAACATAAAAATCATGCCCTCTAGCCCCAGATACCCCCAGGGAAATGGACAGGCCGAGGCCACAAATAAGACAATAATCAATGGAATTAGTAAACGCCTGAACATGTTCAAAGGCCGATGGGTCGACAAGCTGCCCCACGTCTTGTGGTCCTACCGTACGACGCCACGTAAGAGTATGGGCTTTCACTGCAATTCTAAACAATGAACAACCAAAGTTTTTCTCACTCAACAGTAAGTCCTCTTATATAGGGGTACACGGGGAGGCGGTTATCATTAATACCCGGACCCACCACAATGATGTGACACGTCACCAGCAGTGGCAGCTACAGCACGCCACACGTTTTCCCAAATCATAATTACTCCTCCCTTCCCAAGGTACTGACAGACATGATGTCACACACCCCCCAACACAACGACCGACGAATCCACGACCATACCACCTCAGCTTTCCCTCACTACGAGCAAGAACTGAGGGAGGGGGGGGGGGGCGATTGTAGGAGCACGCTCCCGCTAACCACGAGGTGGAAGGCCGTTGAAGCGCTCTCCGATCAAGCCGCCCCGCGACCCCCTAACGACAAGCAGGTCTTGGGCTGGGACTCGCCTAAACGACCATAGAGCCGTTGCGAGCACAAGCAACGACGAGCCATCCATTAGCCCCTCTGCCGACGTGGAAATGCAGAAGCTTACGACCCTGAAGGGACATCTTAGGAATTGCACAAAGCACGTGAGCAGAGGCACTCCAGTTCAAACCCTCCCTATAAGTAGAGGTGTAGAGGTAACCTAAAAAGATCTTCTGCCTCATCCTCTTCTTCTTCAAGAAAGAACTAGCTAAGTCAAGGGAACAGAGAGAAACCTGGAGAGAGTCGAGTGGTGCCCTCCTCCAGTGGAAAGTATCAAGCCCGAAATGATTATACACTCATTGTTGTCCCTGAGAGGAACCACAGGACTACAGGACTACAACCATGGCTCAAGGTTGTGTGAGTTGATATGGCTTAAGCTTCTTCTACAAGAGCTTCGAATACCGGTCTCTCTTCCTATGACGCTCAATTGTGACAACAAATTTGCTATTAGCATTTTGGCTAATCCGGTGCAGCATGATCATACCACACATTGAGGTTGATCGGTACTTCCAGCATGAGAAGCTTAAATCTGGACAGATTCAGACTCTATGTTTCGACTTCACAGCAGCTTGCAGATTTTCTCACAAAGACATTAATAGCAGATTATTTTCAGATGCTTTGTCAAGCTGGGCATGTGCGATATTCATGCTCCAGCTTCTTCAGGGGGAGTGTTAGTAAGGCTATTATGTTCTTTTAGTCCCACATTGGTTATTCATAGAAGTAGTTTAATATCTCTCTCCTGTATATAGAGAGTATGATGTAACTTAAGTAATTAATTCAATAATAAGATTTTTCTCCTTCTAATCTATTTCTACAAAATTAAGGGAATTTATGTCCAGGATTTGGGGCGCACCTGAAGCAGCTTGAGAATTTGCTCCTCAAAGAACAGATATTTATTTTTTGGCAAATTTAGTTTTTGGCAAAAAATTGGGACACTCTTTCGGGTAAATATTGTGGCGCCCCAAATTCCATTTCTATGGGGTTTCTCATGGCTTTTCCAGGTGTCCTTTCAGACCCCCGAATCGAATGCTCCTGCATCACTGCATGCACGATGCTTCATAATCACACCTATAGTACCATACTATTTAACACATAAATAAGAAGTCACCAAAGGGCGCATTACATAAAGAACTAGAGACCTCTTACAAAAGAGGAAGAGAACGATTTATTATTGAAATAATCCTGTGAGAAATATGAAGCTCAGTCCCCTCCAATTTGTCTCATTTTAGTTTCTTCGAAATGCACTATAAGTACTGTACTCTACCCTCTAAGACTCACAGCTGGCCACTTGCAGAAAGTGATAATGAGTGGAAATGGCATACTTCAAGAGAAGATACTCTTCCATTGACATCTCAAATTAACAAAATCTAAAATAAGTAGGATCAGATTCTTTAGTCTTATGCAGAAAAGAAGAATTTCTCAAATACCATTCCTTTGAAAGTCAAGGCAAACTGCTCCCTCTTCTAGCTGCTATATCTGCATTGAAGCTGCTTTCACTCCATGTATGAGTGAGTCTCATATATGAAAAAGATGTCTAAAATTCTCGCATTCAGGGATAAGCGAATGGACATTCTTTCTATCGAAGCTTGCACAAGAGGGCAGAGAGTGATTACTCGCAAATTTTAGACCCGCCCTGCTTGAAAGCTTGTGTGAAAGCATTGAAAATTGCAGCACATTATGCCATAAAATCTGTAGTAATCCTAAAGTAGGGATTGAGTCACTCAAAAATGATCTTCCCGTGGGCTAATCTCAGGAACCACCTGATGAGTTACTCCTAAAAATGCTGGGACTAAGGATATGCATTTAATAAATAGTCAGAGTTCCCCATTAGCTCTAGAGAATTGGGTACCTAGCTACATCAGATACAAGCTTAACTGCCAAAATATTCTACTTTACACGAAATGAAATAAAGTAAATATTAGATGTCTTGCGATAAGTATTAACTTTGGCGATCCTCCTTGACGAGGCAATCAACACAAAGAACGCAAGTTTGGAGAAATCTGTGAAATTTAAATGTTGTTAGGCAGGATGCAATCTAGAGAGAGTATCATAGAAGGGGTTAAGCGAGAAGTCTTTCTTGTGGGGAACAAAAAACACTTACTCTCAATCAAATAGGAGAGGGTCAACAAACTGACCAGTAAAGTGCTTCTCATTTCAAAAATGTATTCAGTAAACAAAGTCGATCTCATCCTATTCCTAAGCTTAGAAATGGAGCATAAAACCAGGAACTCTACTATAAGGAAAGCAGTACAAAGACAACCTTAATGTATGCCCAATCCCACAACAAAGCTCAAAATGTCCATTAATTAAACCTGGACACTAAAATGTCTTCTTCAGACACTGTACTTGTAAACGGGGATCTTGTAAACCTCATGTAAGATACAACAGAATGGACCCATGCATGCTATCAGTGGGTGATGTAAACGTTCTTACCAAAGACACTTGACTTTTCCAAAATCAGACCTATAGCTTTTCAAGAAGTGGAATTATGCTATTATGAAGGGGACATTTCATGAATAAATTTTTTTTATAATTTTTTTATGAATGAATTAAAGTAGTTAGAATATGTGAACCCCACGCAATGATACAACAAACAGTGAGTAATTTGAAATATCTCACCAAAAGGGTAGTGTTTTTCAGTAATGTGATATTTGTTGGCCTTTTAAAGAATGGCATTATGCCAATGTTAAGGAGAAATTTTGGAGAAGTAAAATTGGGATAGTCATCCGTAACTCGTTAGTGCTTTCATTGTTCAGCAGGTCGAATTCTTACCAGTATATATAGATAAATGGGGTAAAATGAGATTTTGCAAGGCACTTCAATAATGGAATTCACTTGGATTGAAACTGAGCAAATTATCAGAGTTTGTTGTAATAGTTTTATAAGAAATAAATATGGTAAGGATGGACTGGTAGAAGTTTTTCTAAATACAGCTTAGGAAATAGTGTAGCTTGTACCTTGAAGAGGCCTGGTGGTTGTTACTAACTATATTGCAGAAGAAAACAAAGCCATCACAGAGCTATCCATTTTGTATTTCACAAATGGTATAACATTAGTTTGGCTGAACTCGGATTCAGAAGCTCCGATTCTTTCAAGACAATGTGCATAAGATGGGCAGGATTGGGATTGTTGAAGGTTTACGCCACTTCTATAGCACTCTCAAAATTTTCCTTTTAGATAAGTGGATTTTCTAGCAAACATCATGGTTTATAAAAGGCACTGAGTCTTACGCCTCCGAGTCTCATTGCCTCATGAAGATTTTCGTATTGAGGTTCACTAATTACTACGGCTTAAATCCCAAAATCGATTTTCAATCCTTCATTTCTTACTTTCTCTTGAAAATATTGGGTTTAATAGCAATCTCTACAAAATACCCTACAGTTTCATTTCTTACAAAACGTTACAAAAAAGGAAAGTTTTTATGAAAGAAGAGTGAGGCTTATGACTCGCACCACCTTCCGCCTCACAATGCACTTACCTCCTTCACCACCTCCTCCTCCTCCTCCCCCTTTTCAAAACTTGCTAAGCATGCTTGCTCACTAAAGGAAGAGCAATTTTTAGTTCACAATAGGTAGGCAGAGTTCTTAATCACTGTTGAAAAGACTAGACATGACTCAATGTAGGAACTGTACTTAGAAGCCTTAAGCAGATGAATTACCCACTGTAATGTGTCAACCTAGTTGCGACGTTACTTAGAGGGTTTGGTTTGCATCTCGAATTCCCAATACCCCAGTAAAGGATTTGCAATATAATCAAACTTCCCTTTCATATATTTTAGCAATCTTCAAAGTTCAAACTAACCATCTTGTAGTGGAACACAAAGTTAGTTGTCGTTTCTTAATAGCTCATTGTATTTTGCGTCTAGGGTCTTGCAAGTTTATTTATGATATTTAATTAATTTGAAGTTAAGAGTACCATATTATTCAATATAAAAGTTGATCATCAATTAGGAGATTGTAGTTAACTGTTATAAACAAAGATATTCAGCAACATGTTTTAGTGTTATTCCATGTCGATCAAATGTGAGCGATTTATCCTTTCAGACAATCAGTTCCTTTTTCAAGTGTATTTACATAACGAGCTTATACAAATCCTATGCAAAACATGTAAATTAAAGAAAAATAAAAATAGAAAGGAAGATTTGAGTGATATAGAACTTGTGAAATAAAGCTCACCTCGTCATTGCCCGTGAGTGCAAACCTATTGCTCCAACAGTCTAATGACTCACTATCATGCAATTCCCCCTACATACTTCCAAACAAAATACATTATATAAAGGATTCTTGGTATTTATAATAAAATTTGTGAAAACCGAAAATAACACTCACCATTTCTCAAATCCTGAATCTCCTTTTAACTGAAAACTCACAAACTGTTTTATAAAATAAAACAAAATGAGTATCCAGTAAGGAGTTTGTACTAGAAACTTGAAAGAAATAAAGCATTTTAAAGAAACACAAACATTGACCATAAGCAAACCGCCCATGCTAGTAAATCAACAAGAAATTACTGCTGATCATCCTCTATAAACAGTAACTTCTTCAAATTGCAGACTACTAGATCTTGTATACAATAAAACCCTTCTATAGTAATCCCCTATATAGTAATAACCTCTCTAAAATAATAATAAAATTGGTCCCAACTTGGTGCGAAAGGATATTGTAATAACCCCTCGATTTGATTAAGTAGGGGAAGGGTTGCATTTGGCCTTGGAGTGACCTTGCAAGAGGTCCAGTAGATCGGTTTCAAATGGAGGTTGAGATCACTTGTCTCATCAGGTCGATACGTCACTGGTGAAAGAGGAGAGTGAAAGATGGGGGCATAGTATCATAATATTATTACTATTTTTTTTGTAGTCATGTATTAAAATACGGTGCCATCGATTTTACATAGTAATAAAAGAGTGAAATTACAGAGACCATGACGTAATATATTACACCTTAGTGTTCATCTATAGACTTCTAAAAAATACTTATTCATAGTTGATAGGTTGTAGGGTCGTCTCCACGCACGCACGTCGGGTTGTTTCCACGCATTTCACCCGGCCACTCTCTATTTTAGTAATAATGCTTTATTCTATTTAGAAATTCCTATTATGAGTCTTATTAGGGTTTTCTATTCTAAATTGTGTTTCCTAATTGCTTTCTAATTGTGATGAGCCTCCGTATGCCTATAAAAGTAGAGCTCCTCTAGCTTTATTTCTTAATATTAGTTTTAAGGAGAGAAAGGCTTAGCTTTAGGTAGAAAGATCTAGCTTATTTTCAGTCTTTAAATCAATCAAAATAGTTTGTCTTTTTGTTAATCGCTTCCGCATTAGTAGTTTTCTATTAATAGTACTTTGAACGAATGAGTTGGTCAAATCTATAGACAAATCCCTTTTATCTCCGAATAGGATATATGCACTATATATATTCTCCAATAATCAAGTATTTAAACCCACTTTTTATACAGTAATAACCCCATTACAATAATACTGTGGGGGCAGTCCCCACAACATTACTATAGAGGGGTTTTACTGTAAAAAGAAGAGAACATCACACCATTAGATTAATGGGGATAAAATTGGAGGACATTTACGATTTACTTCTACAACTAGATAAGGTGTAATGACCTATTTTCATAGAAGTCATGCAGTGAGCCAACTCCAATAGATTTTCAATTATGTGATTTATTATACGTAATGACTAAATATATTGTCATTTATTCATAGTATTCAAGGTGGCAGGTGCACAGATTCCAAGCTCGTGACCCATCCATAAGTACTAATGACAAATTCGAGTTGTCAGACCACGAAAACAACACAACTTGAATTTTACAAGAATTTGGTCTCGAGGTCACTATGGCCATCAAGGCTTTGTATAAACACAACTATCGCTTTCATTTCCTTTGGACCAGAACAGGACAATAACATTAGAAGTTTAGAGGTTAAAGAGAGAAAGGCGAGAGAAAAAATGGAGGGGAAAAAATGAGGGGAGACTAAATGCATGTGAGGGATTCGTTTACTTCACTTCAAAATTTGTTCGTGGGTGCAGATATTTGAGAAATCGAGTGAGGTACGACCAACCTATGCCTAGTACTTCGCTTTTATTTGAAGCTCTTAACTCATTCTCGTAATTGGTGGCTTTAGTGGAGTATTAGGGATGTTAGTCTAAAAAAGAAACTAATTAGGGTAAAACTTAACTGACGGAGAGGTTCTCATCACTTATGTTAATAGATGAATTATAGAAAATCCTAGGAGGGATAATAAACTTATATTTATATTTATATTTATAGATGAATAATAGAAAACCCTAGAAGGGGTAATAAAGAAAAGCAATAATAGCCTTGCTAACACTCCCCCTCAAGCTGGAGCTTGAATATCACACATGCCTAGCTCGGGCAAAAATACAGTATAAGGGATAAAAAGTTATTGTGACACTCTACCCGAAGTGGGTGCACTGGAAAGGCTCCTAACCCAACTGCAACGATGGTTGTACTCGTGGTTTAGTCTACATCGCTTAAGATTTTATTGGGCGTAAGGTCCATAAGGTCCACTTTCTTGATTCATTTTTAGTGGATGAAATGTTTAATTGCTAATCAGCTAACACCTAACATTCCCTGGGTAGAATAGGACCACACTCCGACCGAACTAATGAAACTACTATATCCACTACTAATTAAAGTCATATGAATACATAACAAATGATAGACGTACAACCGCAACTAAGGAGCCCCCCAGGGTACTACCATGTCTGGCTGACTATCATCTCTTAGGTCCAATATTAAGAGGCAGTAGACCCACTAATATGATGTCAACTTTCTTGCCTTCATTCCAACACTCGTCCCAAATCTATGACTCTAATTGACTTGGTCTAAGCCCCGGCCACGACTGCATCTAGTAGAAGTCCCTGAGACTTTGCTGTGAATATAATTCATGTACAGGCAGGACCTCGTTGATATTGCAGAACTCTTAAGAGTACAATAATGAGGCACCTCACCATTCTGTGATCAGTTCGAGCTTGTCGAGTTATTCTGGTATTTATCTGTGCTGTGCAGAAAGCTTCTCGTGAGCATCCTAAACGGTCACGGGTACAGACGAGCTCATCCACAGACAGGCCCGCCGCAAGCTCATTTTATTACTTATTTCATGTTTTGACTCAAACATCAATTTGTAATTTGTCGTATTAAATCACTGATCAGGTTTGTTAATAAGCTGTAAATCTAACTCTCCGCTAGAACCTTAACGTTTAATACTACTCCATGTTTGGGCTAGCCGCCCTACGAAGGTTGTGAGTCTTACGACGTACTGAAAATAGAAGAAAAACAGTGATTGAAACTCATATTGAAAGGTGATTCCGAAGTCTCACGTTCACAGGGATTTCATTAAGTCTACTTTTATCCCTATAGATTTCTCTTTAAGTCAATATTTCTTAGTTTTTGTGTTAGTCAATTGCATCGCAAATAAATTTTAGGAAAGAGTTGTTGATCATTGAAAATCATTTAAAAGAAGAGTGTTTCATTATTTGAAAACATTCCTTGGTTTATTCATTATTTCTAAAAAATAATAACCCCAAGTCCCTAACACTAAAACCCCATATTCATACATTTGTTCTCTTTTTAAACTTACAAAATTAAACTTCATCCCCCTAAGCATCCCTAAAACTCAACTAACAGTCTAAGACCACCATTTAATAAAAAGTGGGGGAAGAGCTTCAAAACAAAACGATAAAAAAAATCTTATAGAGGTCAAATCTTACTTGATTTCTCTGATTTTTAGTACCCAAAGACCGTTTTCGAAGAGGAGGAAGCAAGTCCTTCGCATGCATCCACCATTACTATCGTCCTGTCCTTGCACTTGAGCATTTCGTTCCCCTCATTATTCTCTCTCTCTCTCTCTCTGGTTTCACTCTCTAAACCTTTTAAAAACTCTTTTGCTTTTGTGCTCTTTGGCCCGGAGGAGTGGTAAAGCTTGGGCCTTTATGGGTCAATGTAGTTCACGTGTTTAGGCCCATATTAATGTACTATAAGGTGGCGTTTGTTTTTTCGACTTACACTCAGAGGTTTGAGTCTGACTCCAGTCGGTGATTTGGACTGACTAGAGTCACTTAGTGTCGTTTGTTTTCTGGACTGACTACACTCAGACTCAGATAAAACATCTGACTGAGCTTCTCTCCCCTCAGATCCAATAAACCAACTGAGTGGGAAGTCTGAGTCTAAGTGTAAATTTTGTCCCCAAATTGTCCTCACAACAAATCAAAATTATGAAAACAAAAATCAAATTATACTTCTCTTTAGACAGAAATCGAGCTCACCACTTCTACTTCAGCTCTCAAATCACCTCATCACCATAGCTCATCACCTCTATTTCAGCTCTCAGATCACCTCTACATTCACCTATGTTGCTCATCACCTCAGAAACTACCACATAAACCTAAACTGGACTTGAGAACTGTGGAGAGTGTGATTTGTTGGGGTTTATGTTTGTTTTAATCTTGAGTTAAGCTCAGATTACCTACGTTGTTGTTGTTGCAGAGGAGCTAAGCTCAGATCACCAATCGCCCCAAGGTGAGATTCTCTGTGTGTAAATTTGTTTGTTGATTTGATAATGATGTTGTTGTTGTTCATGATGAAGAGGGTGTGATTTGCTGAGGTTCTTTGATAATCTGATTTTGTTACACCCATTCACGTCTTTGATTGTTGTTGTTCATGGGTTTGATTCTAATTACACCCATTCACGTCTTTCATCCAATTATCAACCCCTTTTCTTCAATTCAACCAACGATCACTCACTTCGTCTTCATCAATAACAAAGACTTTTGCAAACGTAATTCTTGATCTATGTTTTTCATGATCTAAGATGATTGCAATGATGGGTTTAATTTGTTGTGTGTTATGTTGTTAGATAACACTCTGTTTTAGAAGACTTTGATGTTGTTTATATGATCAAAATCTTTTTTTTTTTTTTTTATCTTTAGTTAATTGTAATCTATAATCAAGTCTCATGCATGTTGTTTTTGTGGGAATTGATTTATAATGATTAATCCAAGTTTGATTTGAGCTTATTCATGAAGAAAAACATCCTTTTTGTTGGAGAAAATTCTTTGGTTTTCCTATTTCTTCACTTTGAGGATATTCTTTGTTTGTTTTAGCTTAAAAGCTATATTTCTTCTTAGGGGGTTTGATTCTGATCTAACATGATGCATCATTGAATGTGTTATAATTGAGATTGCATGGTTTTCCAGGTGTGTATGTTTATTTGTTTTTTTGATTTTGAGATAACTATGATTTCACATGTAACATGTTTTTATGAGAATCAAAGTTTCTGTTGCCCTTAAATCTCAAACATCAGTTTTAAATGGTAATCTAGTTTCTATAAAAAAAATCTATAGTTTTAAGTGTAGGGAGCTAACTCTGTTCAGAGGGGGAGTTAGTTCTCACAACGTAGAATCGATCTTCAGTCAGAGGATACGAGCAATTGGCCTAAAGTAAGATCTATCTAAAGACAAATACTTGCGTAGAGGCCCGAATGTGACTCTCTACGACCTTTGATGAGGATTTTTAAGACATATAGTATTATTGAAGAGTAAATAACAGGGTTCGAGTACATGGTGGTCAAATGTAAAATGCAAGAGGCTGGAGATGATTTTTCTAACCCCTGCTTGGTTTCCCCTCTCCTCTATTTATAGAGACATAGGGAGCTGAGTCACCAAGTGTGGGTCAGGATTACATGATTACACTGTCAGGAAAACCCGGTGAGTTATGGGCGCCGGTCTTGTGGGTACTATTACTGCTGCATTTATAGGTGATGGCTCTGATCGGCGCGGTGGTTGGACCTGTCACTGTAGATGCACAGGCCAATCAATGCGCTGCCTTATCTGATGTAGTAGTTGTCTGTCTTGTCTAACTTCGACCGTGTGTTAGTGAGGTCGAAGGGTTTCTGTCGTAGGATGTGAATCCCTTTTCGAAGCTTTGTCTGGTAGGCTGGCTATCTGTCTTGTCATACTTCGACCATATATAGATATGGTCGAAGGATGTCTGCTACAATGTACTGATCTGTCCCCGAAGCTTTGTCTGGTGTTGAAGGTTCGTCTCTGGGGGATCTCTGGGGAGCCTATTTTTAGGGATTGAGTGGGCTTCGATATATTCACGTAGGCTTTGAAGTGGGCTTCGGCCGTCTGTCGAAGGCTACGAGTAGGCTACTTCATTCACCCCCTCTCAGCGAAGGTCTCGAAGCCAGGTGGAGAGGTGTTCGCTGAGAAAACTGTTCGATCTTGGAATCTGAGTTGTTTGACAGTCTTATTTTTCGGGAAAGTAATAAAAAGGGGTTTTTAAGATATGCAGGTGGTTATAGTGTAATAAATACATTGAAGCCTATAAGTATAGGTTATTGTGGAGGTATACTGTATCTTCTTCCATCTGTAATAGTCTTCTGCTCTTTTTCAATACTCTTAACATTTGGATGGATACCATGCTGAACACGAGTTACCAGAAGATGATGGAGTTCGCTCGCGATCGTCGAGTGGGGCGAAAGATGGCAAAACTGCATATTAAGTTTTTTGGGCAATATGACCTGAACTGGGACATATCGGACCTTGTGGAGGCAGGGCCTGAGGAGTTCTTCAATGGTGATTCATATTCTTATTTGTGGGAATAACTGAGGTTTCATTTTACGACTGCTGAGAGGCCCTATCTCTTTCTGATGGCTCTTGCCAAAAGTTTCGTTTGTACAGATGAGGTCATCGAGGAGCGAAACACGACAAGTGGAGCTGGTCCATCCGGAAGTAGGGCTTCGGGTTGATGGTGGAAATATTTGTATTTCTGTAGGCTTCTATTTTGTTGTATGGGAGGGGGTTGTTTTTGCGTTTGGAGTGGTAGTAAAAATGTAATTTGTTTGTTGGATTTGCTATTTGGAATGGACAAAGTATTTTCTGCGTACTTATATTGCTGTATCTGATTGATAATGTAGACGTATGTAAGTGAATACTCTTATACGCGTGAGGTATAAAGATGATTGAAGGTTATTGTTATCTGGGTTATGATGATCAGGACGAGATATAGTCGAAGATATGATGAAATGCTGTTTGTAATAATCGATGGTTATAATGGTCGAATGCATAATGTGGGTGACGTGCTTGACTAGAGGTCCTCGGGAATGAGGTTTGAATGCATGTACCGATGAATCAGTTATGTCTAGGAAGTTGGAAATGTTGCATGTTGACTTTTTGAGGTTGGAAATGTAAAGTTGTCATTAATTTAGTTACGGGAGAGGGAAAGTCGTGGTGGATTTGTAGGTATAAAAGGGGATAGGTTGGAGGGAACTTCTTCATCTGTCCTGCATCTTTCTCTCTATCTCTTACTTTGATTGTTGATTAACATGGCTGAAAATGTACCGGTTTAGAAAGATCTAGCGGCGGTGAGGGCCAGGAGGATCCAGGAGGCTTTGTTGGGTCTTCAACGGAGGTTCGGAATAGAGGAGGATATTGATGCTGAAATGCCAGACCTCTTTGAAGCGGAACCCAGGGCACCATTTTATGACATGCCCTTCGCGTACTAGTAGGGCATAGTGTAGATGATGGGGCCGTTTCCCGGCCGTCGACTGTCTCTTCTCAAGGGCTTCACAGAGGATATAGTGGACCAAGAAGATGCAGATGCAGCGACCGTTATTAAAGAGGGGCAGCCCGCTAATAGCTAGGGTCATATGTAATGTGGTGGTGTTGTTGCTTTCTTTTAGTCTATTTCTGTTGTCTCTTGTTTTGTTTTGTACGAGGTTTGTAATGTTAGCTGCTTTTCTGAATGAAAATGATTCCTTTGAATAACTTGTTTTGCCGAACTGTGGGTAATAGTAATACAATCTAATATTGAATGGATAATACAGCTGTCGAAATGTATAGTTCGTGTAGTTCAAAGATAAAAATGAATTCGTCGAAGGGAAAAGTAAACTGTGGCGAAGCTAAAAAATTTATTTGTAAGCCTGAGGTTTTTGATTGGTCGAACTTATGATTGTATTCGGTCGAAGGGTCGAAACTTTTGAGTTAAGGGATGTGTTGGATGTCGAAGGTCGATGTATTTAGATGAATTTGTTTGAGGCTAGATACTGAGGATTGTTCGAGACGTGAAGTGGTCGAATACTCGAGTACAAGAGTATTTCAAAGTTTGAGTTTGATTTGACTAACTATTCTGACAGCCTAGACGACTGGTCTGTCAGACTGGTATGAGCGCCTGGGGCGGTATGCAAAAGTAATAATGCTGTATTTCTTGTATGACAGAAAAAAGGTTATGATGTGACTGTTTGGACTTGATTGTTTAGCTTCTAGTAGGGGAAAAGAAGGTTTGAGAAGCTTCGAGTTTTATGAGCAGATGGTAGTAAGGTGTCGTTCGCACGTGGGAGGTGCGAGGGGTAAATTGGTCAAGCCACATTAGATTCAAAAAACCAGGGTAGTGGGGTTGTGGTAATGATAGTGTTTAGGAAATCGATGCGGTTTAGTTTTTTTTTTTAAAGATATATAAGTGGGAGAAGATTGATTGCTGTACTGTGAGAATCTAAAAGTTGGAAGAAGAGAACATACGTTATTTCAAACTTGGGGGGTTCTGCTGCTTTTGTTGGTTTGATCTTGCTGATCCAAGGGTAGTGTTGCTAACCACTGGTAAGTCACTTGGTCTCTATCATGTTTATTTTGTTTTGTTCTCTGTCTGAGAGGGTGGGTAGGAGATTTTACGTTTGAGGTTTAAGGGTTATTTCTAGGAGTAAGAAGGCTTGTTAGGACTGGGTTTCGACCTAGTCTGGAATTTGGTGAGTTTTTTTTTAGAGGAGGTATTGTGTATGAGATTTGAGGTTGGGATAAGTATCTGGAAGGGATAGATGGGATAAGGGTGATAAACACGGGATTGTCGAATTTTCCACCCTAATTGTATGCCTCTTCTTTTGTAGGCAAAAATGCGTAACCGTCGGGCTTCAAGGCGGAGACTGGTGGATGAAGAGGTCGATTTTAGTACTTTTGGTCGAGACCCAATGGACAGGGGTAGCGATTTAGAGGTGTTAGATGTGGCAACCGAGGCCCCGTTATCGATGATTCTACCGGCTGAAGATGTTCTGGTCACGAGACATCGAAAGACGACAGTGACCGAAGATAGTGATGAAGAGGAAACAGTATGGGGGGAGGAATGCGATGTAGGACTTTCGGGTGGTGGGGAGGGAGGTAAGGTGCAGAGGGGCGATAGTGAGGATTCGACTGAGTCGGATAAGGTCGAAGGTGACGTTTCGGCTAAAGATAGAATTAGGTTAGACGGGTTTGCTGCGAAATTAGAACTCTCGATGGTGGGGGTGTTTCTTGGTGCTGCTGGGGCAGGGTTGACCTTCAGATTGGACCCAGGGGAAGGGATTATGGCTTATAGGGGCCAAATTCGATTGGGACTGGAGCTTCCTCTTCGACGACTGGTGAAAGAAGTGCTGAATTTCTGGGGGGGGGGGGTGGCTCCGGTGCAGATGAACAATAATTTTTATGAGATGATGTGGGTGATTGAGGGGATGAATGTGAAATCGGTTGGTGAGAGTCGAAGTTTAATTAAGTGGTTCGACATTATCACCTTTTATTCGAGGAAGGCTAGTCAAAATCCGGGGACCTATCACATCCAATGTCACCCAGAGAAACCTTGGTTCTTTAATCTATGCCCGGCAGGCCGGGGGTGGAATAAAGATTTACTGATAGTAAGGGGTAATTACGAGAATGTAGACGAGAATGACCCTTATAAATTGTATTATAGGGTATATAACGAAAGTAAGTTTACTGCCGAAGGGTTTGTTGTTGATGTATTTCTAAAATAAGTGATAACTGTGTGTTTTGCTTTACTCTGCAGGTCCGAAGAATTCGTCTTGGGATAATCCGGTGAATTATATTGATACTCTGCTTGAGTCTAGTAAAGACTGAGTAAATTCGGTATTTGACAGTCTTAAGATCAAAAGGCAAAGGAGAAAAAATGTGGATTCCCAGCTTCGAGACGTACCCGCTATGCCGAAGCGACCAAAGAGAAAAAGAGGGGTAGGTGTTTCGAAGGAGCAAAAGGAAATGGGAGGGGAAGAGTTACCGAGGAACTACCAGTTTGTGTCGAGGTCGCAGAGGGATGCGAAGCAGGCGGCGCCAGCGCCAGTGCCCGAAGGGGGTGGAGAGGCATTGAGGATAAAACCAAAATAGGTGTCTTCTCAAGCCGAAAAAGGGAAGGGCCGGGTAGCTCCCGAAGCCCCTAAGGTACAGAAATCGAAGGCTATTCAACATAAGAGGCGTAAGGTAGTTGGGGAGGATGATACAGTGGAGGAAGATGAAGAAATGACAGAGGCTGAACGGCAGGAGTAGGCTTTGGCAAAGCAGGCTTTGATGGTCGAGCTCTCAGAAGATGACCCTGGCAAAGCTTCGAAGGAGATAAAGAAGCACATGTCTCAGGTAACTATCTATAGCTTTCTGTAGTGATATTTCGAGATTATTTGCAAATTGTTCGAGTTTCGAGGTTCACTGATATCTTGAGTATTTTTAGCAGAGGGTAAATACTTGCAACAAGGCGATGAAGTCGGTAAAGGAGAAGTTACGGCAAGCGAAGAAAAACCTGGATCTTTCTCGTGGGAAAGATGTATCATGGGTGTCTCAAGTCAGGAAGCTGAAGTATGAAATAAATGTGCTTACTGACTCTTATGATGAGAGGCTCGAGCAGCAGCGGTCAAGGTTGTAGCGAGAGTGGTCGGCCAAGCTGAAGGCGTGTGAGAAGGCAAAAGCGGAACAGTAGGTGGGTTTCCAGTGGTAGTATGATAAGGAATGCATGGAGAATGTGAGGTTGAAGAAGTTTATAAATGTATGGGGTATGATACCGATACATTGCAACCTTATCCTGTGTCTCCAGATCTTGTTGAGGGGGATGAGTTGCAGATGAGGGGAGGGGAGGTGAACATTGTTGAGGAGGCAATTGGAAGTACTAGGGGTGGTGCTGAAATTTCTCTTCTGGGCGCGCCCATTGGTGGCACTGCTGATGGTCTGGCGGTCGAAGGATCGAATAAGGCTGCTGAGGTTGGTGGTACTGGGGTGTCTGTGGAGCAAGAAAGTACAACTGCGCCCATATGAGGTATTTGGGGTTAGGTTCTTATGTCTTCTTCTGCTGGTTGTAATGTTGAGTTGTACTATGCGTGAACGATGTTGTTTTTTTGTTGGTTTCTGAACTTGGTAGGGTTTTCTTTTGCTCTTGTTATCTATTGAATTTCTGAAGTTGATGCTGAACATATTGATGCGTATTTTCTGAACATACTGATTTTGAACTTCTGATTCGATATCTGTCTTGCGGATGGATTATGTTATCTCTCTGACTTTGAATTGTTGGAATTTGAATGCACGTTTTATTGATTATGCTTGTTTTGGATTCTTGATGATTAATCTTTGAATTATGCTGCAACTATTCACGTAATGGATAATATGTTGAATGTACTTTGTGCTGGATAGATTTGCAGATAGTATTTTTGTAAACGGCTGCTGTTTAGGATTGTAGAAGTTTGGTCTATTGGAATAGAAATTCAATATGTTTGAAGTTAAAATTGATCTGTTTGATGTAGAAACTCAATCTATTTGAGGTAGAAATTTGAGCTGTTTGAAGTTGAAATTTGAGCTGCTTGATGTAGAAACTAGATCTGTTTGAAGTTTGAAATTTGATCTGTTTGATGTAGAAACTCGATCTGTTCGAAGTAGAAATTCGAGCTGTTTGAAGTTAAAATTTGATATGTTTGATGTAGAAACTCGATCTGTTTGAAGTAGAAATTCTAGCTGTTTGAAGTTAAAATTTGGGCTATTCGAATGACTATAGTGTGATCGAAGCCTGAAGAGTATCGAAGATACGTAGATTGAATTCTAGATGTTTTGCTGGACATCGAAGGTCGAAGCCACAACGATGTTAAAATTTTGAAAAATTTCCAGGTCGCCTCCGAGTATCAGTCGGGCCGAGGGGACGTGATACTTAGAGGAAACCCAAAAATTTACTGGACTTTAAAGGCCTGAGCCACAGCGAAGCAATATCTGAACGCCTCTAACGCATTCCCGAGGGTCCGGTCTTTCGACCATCCTTGCCCCCCAAGTTTGCTCGAATGTTGGAAACTTGAGCAATTCAAGGTCGCCCCAAGTACCAGTCGGGGCGATAGTGGACATGATACCCGGGGTAAACTAAGAAAAGGACTGAACTTCGACAGTTTCAGAGCCTGGATGAAGTATATGTGATCGCCCCCAATACATCCTCGAGGGTCCGATCTTTCGACCTTCCTTGCCCCTCGAGTTTGTTCAAAATTGGAGACTTGAGCAATTCATGGCCGCCCCCAAGTATCAGTAGGGGCGAGGGTGGACATGATACCTAGGTTTAACCAAGAAAAGGACTGGACTTCGAAGGCCTAAGCCACAACGAAACAATATCTGATTGCCCCCAATGCATCCCGAGGGTCCGGTCTTTCGACCTTCCTTGCCCCTCGAGTTTGCTCGAAATTGGAGACTTGAGCAATTCATGGTGGCACCCAAGTATTAGTCGAGACGAAGTTGGACATGATACCTAAGTTAAACCAAGAAATACAAAATGAAAATGGAGACGAAGTCTGGGTGGAACAATCTTGTTTATTGAATATGCTGGATTACATTAGTTGTACATGATTAGAGATAAGGCTTGTTATAGGAGACCAACAGCATTGTATTCCAGGGGTTTGGTAGAGGCTCTTCGTCTTCTGTCATTAAGTAATAAGAATCCTTGTCTATTTTATCGTTGACGACGTAGGGTCTTTCCCAAGATTCGGCTTACTTGCCGGCATTCCGAGGTTTCGAAGATTGATTGATATGTCGAAGTACTAGATCTCTAATGTTGAAACTTCTTGGTCGAACTCTTGTTGTAGGATTTTTGAAGTGAAGTGTAGTAGCGGCCAAGGTTGGTGATAGCTCGGTCTCTGGTCTCATCGATCCATAACATGTTGCAAGCAAATTTGAATTCATTATCTTCGTCTGGGAGGTTAGGGTCTCGGGTAGGTACTTTGAATGGGTTGGTAGTACAGCTTTGATCCTATACGTTAAGAGGAAAGGGGTGCATCCTATGAATTTTCTTGGTATTGTGCGATAGGCCCAAAGGACGTGTTATAACTCTTGAACCCATCATCCTTTCTTTGCATCGACTCTCTTCTTAAGACTGTCGATAATTGTTTTGTTGATTGCTTCGACTTGACCATTACCCTGGGGATAGTAAGGTGTTGAGGGTGAGAGAATGATGTTGTGTTTTTTCAGGAAGTTTCTGACTTTACTACCGACGAATTGGGGACCATTGTCGCATCAAATCATATGGGGGCAGCCGAAGCGAGTGATGATGTTTTCCCATAAAAATTTGATAACTTCTTCTTTTCTAGTTTGGCAAAGAGGAACAGCTTCGACCCATTTAGTAAAGTAATCGGTTACAACGAGGATATTTTCTTTACTACCCGATGCTTTTGGGAAGGGTCCAATGAGATCGATGACCCATCTTTTGAATGGCCAAGAAACTTGACTGAAATTGAGGTCTTGAGAAGGACAATGGATGTCGTGAGCGTAACGCTGGCATTTGTCACATTGTTTTGCATAGTCTGAAGCTTATTTTTTCATATCGGGCCAAAATAATCCTTGGGTAACAGCTCGAAGGGCCATAGAATGACCACTAGTATGAGCACCGTAAGTTCCTTTGTGAAGTTCAACTAAGATTTGAGAGCCTTCGGCTTGGGATATGCATCGAAGGAGGACGCCATTTTGGAATTTTTGATATAGTTGGTTTTTATGGATAGTATATTTGCGGCAATTTTATAGCAATGACCGTTTGGCTTTGGGATCATCTGGGAGGGTGGCGTTGTAGAGGTAGTGAAGAAACGGTGTTCGCCAATCGTCTGGATCGTGACTCTCGCCCCCAGTATTGATGGTATTGATTTCCATTTGGTCGATACTTGGGCGTTCGTGTACTTCGATATGGAGTGTCCGAGATTCTGATTGTCCGAGCATAGCTGCTATGTAGGCGAGGGCATCTACATGTCTATTTTCTCCTCGAGGGTATTATGTGATTGTGGATTTTTTGAGGAACTGGTCCATGCGCTGTCACACAAAAAGAGCGTAATCAGCCATGCGACTGTTAGCTTGGTTTTCTCTTGTATAGTGTCTCTGAACATGTTGGGAATCAGTAAAGACTCCAAGTTTGGAAATTCCGAGGTCGAGTGCGAGGTCGAGGCCGTGGATCAAGGCTTCATACTCTGCTTCGTTATTAGAACATTTGAAGGCAAGTTTGACTGCTTTTTCTATGCAATCATTAGTGGGTGCTACCAAGACAATACCAATTCCTGAGCCATTAGGTCCTGCTGATCCGTCTGTGAATAAATGTCAGCCAGTGAGAGGGTCCCAGGGATCTACTATTTTGGGTTGGTCTTCTGATAAATCGTCTTTATGTTCTTCCCAATTAACATCTTCGACTGGGAAGTTAGCTAGAAATCTGCTACTGCTTGGCCTTTCTGGGATATTTGCTTCTCGATGGTAATGTCGTGTTCGCCAAGATATACGGACCACTGTTGCGCTCGTCTAGATTTTTCTTTTTTGCTGAGTACTTCTCGAAGGGGATAACTGGTAATAACACGGATGGGATGAGCCTGAAATATGGTTGAGCTTACGGGCTGAATATGCAAGTGTGAGGAGTAAACGCTAGAGTTTTGAATATCGAGTTTCTGCGGGGGTTAGGGTTTTGCTGATGAAATATACAGGTTTTTTGATTTTGGAATCAAGTCGAATGAGCACTGAACTGTGAGAAGTTTTTGTGGCAGCAAGTATAAAGAAAGTGTTTCTCCTTCGATAGGTGTGCTGATGATTGGTGGACGACCAAGATAAGTTAAGTTCAAGGAAGGCTTGTTCGCACTCAGGGGTCCAGACAATCTTGGGATTGTTTTCTTTTTTGCTTTGTGGATTCCTTGATCGCGCAGGAGGGAAAAGAGCCAAGCACATCGATATGAGGATTTTAAAATAAAATGATTAAGGGTGGCTATCCTGCCCGCCACTTTTTGGACGTCTTCTTTGTTCGGGGCGAAGGCATTTCTATGGGGGCTCGAATGTGGGTGGGGTCAATCTCTATCCCGCGTTTACTGATAAGGTGACCCAAATTTTTTCCAGATGACACGCCAAATTAGCACTTATCTGGGTTGAGTTTTTCATATTATACGTGCAAACTATTGAGAAGATTTCTGAGAGGTTTTGGATATGGGTGTTTTTCTGAAGGCTCTGCATAACATATCGTCGATGTAGACTTCGACAGATTTGCCAAGCAAGGGTTTGAACATGGATGTGACAAGGCGTTGGTAGGTGGCACCGGCATTTTTAAGGCCGAAGGCATAACATTGAAACAGTAAAGGCCTTGTTCAGTTATAAATGATGTTTTAAGTTTATCTTCGCTTTGGGGAGGAGGGGTACCTGTTGTAACCCGAAACTGCGTCCATCATAGATAGACATTCGTGTCCAGCAGTGGCATCGAGGAGTGCTGAGATAGTTGGGAGGGGAAACTGTCCTTTGGAGTATGCTTGTTGAGGTCTGTGAAGTCGACGCAGATTCTGATCTTGCCATTCTTCTTAGGCACTGCCACGATGTTTGATATCATTCCGCGTACTCACTTCTCTTATTTAACTAGCGGCTATGAGCTTGTCAATTTCACGGTTCACAGCTTCTCGAAGTCGTGGTGCCAGTGTACGCTTCTTTTGTTTTACTGCTATGGAATAGGGGATGAGATCGAGGTGGTGACAAGCCAGGTTGGAGTTGACGCCAGACATTTCTTGAAATGTCCAGGCAAAGATGTTTTTGTTTGTTCGAAGGAACTCAGAAAGTTTGAGACGTTTTGACTTGTTAAGGAGCGTCCTAATAAATGTACCCCGACCGGGACCGCCGAGTTCGATATAAGCAGTAGGCTCGATGGGTTGGGTGGTATCTGTCGAAGTCGAGGATAGAAAGATGATGTGATTGCTATGAGCGACTGACAAGTTTTCGTGTTTTGTCGATCTCTGGATGCTCGCATGATCGTGCAAGGCATTGAGATCCTTTTAAATTCCAAGTACCTTCGTGATTGCTGAATCGAAGGGTCTAATGATAGGTCGAAGGTATAGCTCGCATGGCGTGAGGCCAATCTCGTCTTAGTATATCGAGGTATTCAGACTTCTTGTCGATGACGATGAAGTTGGTTTGAAGGGTAATGGGGCCTGTAGTGACGGGTTGACTGATACAGCCAATAGTGACTTCTGTTGATCTATTGAAACCTTCGAGTTCGATGTTGGCTGCGGTTATGAGGTCTGTTTTTCATGGTTGGATTGTTTGGAGAAAAGGGGACATCAGCTGCACTCCCAAAATCTATGAGCATTGTATGGAGAACGAGGTTCTTGATCTTAATCATGATGACTAATAGATCGGAATGGGGGAAACGAACATGTGAGGTGTCACAGTCGATGAAAGAAATACCTTCGAGTCGAGGGTAGGAGCTTGATTATGGCAGAAGGGTGAGAAATTTCTCCTGATAGGTGAGCTTGTATCATTCTTCGATGCGCTTTCGTTTGCTCTTGGAAAGTCTACTGTCAATGTTGTTGACTTCGATGAGCTTGACTCTGGAGATGTGCACCTCGGCTGGGTCAGTAGTAGGGGTGGATAGGGATTTGAGGTAGGACCCATCGAGGTAGCTGGTAGATCAGCGATATACTGGTGCAAACGTTCTGCTCTAAAAATAAGTTCAAGAGAGCGCTGAAGGGTGAAGCATTTATTGGTATGGTGACAGTTGCACTTATGGTTGGCGCAGTAAGGTTAGCCTGGTCTTACTTCGATGGGAAAATGGATGCGCCAAATGGGGTCTGCCTGTATGTGTGGTAGATTGGTGTTGAGGGGGACAGTGAGTGTAGGTAAAATAGGCCTTGGTCGCTTCTTGCAAGCTTCGGTGTTGTTATCAATGATGGGGCGTTTGCGTCTCTCAGTCTCCTGTAAGAAGGAGTGATCAGGGGTATGGAAACAGTGGGTGTGTTGCCGAGGTTTATTAAAATTTGCTATTTGCGAAGGCTGCCTCTGTTTGTGGGACTCTTCAAGGCGCTCGCGATCGATATAGCCGTGACCATCAAGAGCATCTCTTCGAGTATTTTGGTTTGTGGAGGACTAGGTGCTCTTTTACTCGGCTGTGGTCGGGCAGGGTATTCGAATATGGAAAATAGTATTCGAGCAGTCGAGATTCTCTATTTTCCGGGATTCGCCGAAGAATCTTTTGGTGAAGGCTTCGAGGTTTTCTCTACCGGATTTTTTGAAATTGAAAAGAGCGTCGACTCTGACCTCTCTGTCCTTATTAAAGGAGAACTGAGCGATGAAAAGTTGTGAAAGTTGCTCGAAGCTACGAATCGAGCCATTTGAGAGATTGTGGTACCAACGAAGGGGATTATCGGTAAGGTTTGTTGGAAAAAGGCGACATAGTAGGTAGTCAGCCGTGGAGTAAAGGCTCAGGGCATTTTGGAATTCGAGGATGTAGGATTTTGGGTCTGTGTTACGATATTTGCCAAATTTGGGAGCACAAAAGTTAGAGGGTATTTCGATAGCCAAAAATTTAGGGCAGATCGGGTTATTGAGGCGGCTCTAGGTGTCGGTAGCTGGACTCGCGGTAGCGCGAATTACTGGTTTTACTTTTTGGTCGAAGTCCTGCTGTGTAACGCATGCAGGATGAGGGGAAGATTGATGAAGTCGAAGGTTGTTGGGTTGAGTATGTGGTATAAAATCAGTGCTGTGTTCCCCGAGCCGTTCTCGAGCAGGATGACGTCTGGGGTTTCTGGAGAAGCGAAGGGTTGAGTCAGAAGAGTCTTCTGTGGGATGAATCCCGAGGTGGATAGAGCCGGTTGGGGGAATGGTATGGGGAATACCTTCGGCCCTAGTATTAGCTGGGGGTAACTCAAGGTTTTGTGAAGGGCCTAGGCGGGTGCGGGCAGATATGCGCGATGGGTCGGGTGCCTAGGACGGACGAGCGGGTTCGAAGGGCTGCAATCTCTGTAGCTCTCGAACGGTGTTGTGCAGGCCGTCAATCACTCAGTTTTGTCTGTTTTTGTCATCGAGACGACAATTCCGTTCGGTTTTGAATGCAAACAGTGGCTTTCTTGCTTCTGATTCAGTGGTTATGGTGGCGCTTCTTTGCCTGAGCGACTTGTTGAGATAATAAGGCTATTTGGGCAGCGACTCCGTCGGTGGAATTTCTAGCCTGGGTAGAATTGGAACGGTGTGTGGGTGTCATTGAGGGTTAATCTGCTAAAGTGGAAAACAAAAGGAGGTGAAATAGGAAGGGGGATTGGTAGGGTGAGAACCACAGACGGCGCCAATGTAGAGAGCTAACTCCGTTCAGAGGGGGAGTTAGTTCTCACAACGTAGAATCAATCTTCAGTCAGAGGATACGAGCAATTGGCCTAAAGTAAGATCTATCTAAGATAAATACTTACGTAGGGGCCCGAATGTGACTCTCTACGACCTCTGATGAGGATTTTTAAGACATATAGTATTACTGAAGAGTAAATAACAGGGTTCGAGTACAGGGTGGTCAAAGGTAAAATGCAAGAGGCTGGAGATGATTTTTCTAACCCCTGCTTGGTTTCCCCTCTCCTCTATTATAAAGACACAGGGAGCTGAGTTACCAAGTGTGGGTCAGGATTACATGATTACAGTGTCAGGAAAACCCAGCTAGCTATGGGCGCCGGTCTTGTCGGTACTGTTACTGTTGCATTTATTGGTGATGGCTCTGATCGGCGCGGTGGTTGGACCTGTCACTGTAGATGCACGGGCCAATCAATGCGCTGTCTTATCTGATGTAGTAGTTATCTGTCTTGTCTTACTTCAACCGTGTGTTAGTGAGGTCGAAGGGTTTCTGTCGTATGATGTGAATCCCTTTTCGAAGCTTTGTCTTGTAGGCTGGCTATCTGTCTTGTCATACTTCGACCATATGTAGATATGGTCGAAGGATGTCTGCTATAATGTACTGATCTGTCCCGAAGCTTTGTCTGGTGTTGAAGGTTCGTCTCCGGGGGATCTCTGGGGAGCCTATTTTAGGGATTGAGTGGGCTTCGATACATTCGCGTAGGCTATGAAGTGGGCTTCAGCCGTCTCTCGAAGGCTACGAGTAGAAATTGTGAACTCCTGAACTTAATGCATCCTTGAAGCTCGCGCGGCTCAATGAAATTCGGATGGGCCAGTGGACATGGCCACTGTCTCTAGCAGTGTTGTACAGAACCTGGAGGAGTGGAAGGTTGTAAAATGGAGGGTTGCGTCTCGTTTTGTTACGTCGGATAGTGTGGACGATAGCAGTAAGAGGAGGAAGGTAATTTCTCCTACAAAGTCGTAGGTGGTACTAGATGAAAATGATAAGATCGCTGAGGGGCGGACTTGAGGCCGCGTTTTGAGGTTGAAGCCGGTCTCTTGGAGGATCAATGTCGAGCTAAAGCTCGAGAGAAATGGGTGTTTGTTATGGGTGATGAGTTTAAGAAGGTCAGTAAATAGTGGATTTTGTCGAGCTGTTTTGTTGCTCGAGCTGACATATTTCTTTTTGTAGTTTGCTCGCACTCTGAGGGAGGTCCACTTGGTTTCTAGGATAGGTCGATTGAGCTAGAAAGAGGATCTCCCAGGTCGAGGGGGAGAAAACCAGTTGGAAGGGAACCTGACTCGGAGAGGGAAATTTTCCAGTTGGCGGGAGAAAGAAAGAGAAGCTGCTGCCCTAAAGCTGAAGGAAGTTAGGGCCAAAGTGAAGCTGAAACGGAGCGATGGTTACCGCGTCTGCTACATCTCGGAACAACCTTGCAGGGAAGCTCTACCCTGAGGTATACAAAGGCGGAGATTATAGCATTCAGCGAAGGGAATATGAGGAGATGGAAATATGGATAAAGAGGAGGTTGAGGAAAGGGAGGATGGCCTGAATGTTGTTGAAAAGACCACTGCCGATGACCAGGAATTATTAATCAGGTAGGATGATCGTGTAATGTAACATTGGTTGTGAAACATGAACTCGAGTTTTGTAATATTTTATTGCTGTTTGATGCAACAACATTTTGCTTACAAAATTCCGTATTGTAGGAGATAGAAAGCTCGCGCCTCAGAGTTGTGGACTTAGAGGGCTTGCTTGAAGTGGAGAAAGATCCTCTGCTGAATTGCAGGTTAGATAATTCAGATAAATTATTAACTAGATAAACATGAATTTAATAGAAGAAAGGATATGTACCTTGCATGTTTATTCTAGTTCAGATGTTTGCGTATGTACCCTCTGTCTTACGACGAAACTTGTTATTTTCAGTAGGCCAAGGAGGAATTGGTTGTCTCGAGCTTGTAGATGTCTGTATTGCAAGTTTATCAGTATGCTTTGTCATCTATTTCTCCATTAGGTACTGATGTTGTGAGTCCCTGCTAACTTTTATGCAGAAGGAGCTAGATGTTGCTAGAGAGAGAGAAGAGTAGGCTCTTTTGTATAATGCTGAGTATGCAGAAGAATATGAGGTTTTGTTTTTCCCAGTATGAAGATCGATTGGATGATAATGTGAAGCTTTCTTTAAAGCTCGAAGAGCTAAGTGACAAGTCGAGGAAAAGACTGCAACAATTTTAAGCAGGGATTTGCTTTAAACCAACTTACCAGCGAACTTGCTGAGTTGAAGGAAAAGGCTGTGTCAGTTTCTCGCATGAGGCTGAATTAGCCGAATACCATATTAGAGCATTAAATGAAGAGATATCTGATATGAAATGTAACATTCGTGCTCTGAATGAGTAGTTGTTGAATAGAGAGATCGAGCTGGATACTGCGCGAACTAACTTCGCTGTGTCTGAGGCTGATTTTGAAAAATTGAGCAGTAGTATTGTGGGAAAAGATTGAGAATTGTGTAACTCTGTACAAATACGTGATAGTTTGATTACCAGGTTAGATCGTTTGAAGGCTGATTACTTCGTTTAAAAGGGAGAGAGGCTTAGAACAGGGCTATTTAGCAGAGATTAATGCCAAGAACAAAAGTTTGGTGAATGATTTGACCTACGCTCGTGGAAATGTGAGGAGGGTTGTGCAATGTGAGATGGAGATGAATGAAGAATTAATCAACTCTGCGCGCGAATTTCTGAATCAGAGCGGGAGTTACGTGTACGTGTACGTGTAATAAAGTATCAGAAAGATCTAAAATTTGAATTGGATAAAAGGGATGGTAGTCGAGAAATTGCTTCGTCGAAAAGAAGTGTTAGTGGAGAATATGCGTATTGATCTCACAAACTCTCGGCAGAAGTCGATAGATCTTACAAGACAGATGAGTGAACGTATTGATCAATTTACAGCTGATTGGCTGAATCGAAAGCTCGTCATTTGAAGGATAACAAGCGCGCTGCTGTTACTCACCAGGCCTTTAAGGAACTAGTAGTTCACGAACAAGAAAAATATGATGGTGAAGCTTTGCATCGACGACAATTAAGCGCATTGGTTGCATTTTTGTCGTGGAAATAAAATTCCTGTAGGTTGAGAGAAATTTGATGCAAGATTGCTTCTCTGGAAGGACTTGTGTATGTAAACTCGATATCTCGAGCATAGATCCAATTGGTGTTATGGATCGTGGTATTGGGACCACGGCGGCTGAACAAATAGCTCGAGGGAAAGAAATTGTTGCTGAATGAGCTCCAGAATATATGGCATCCAGGGCTGAAATAAGGGGAAGCTTGAGTGTAGTCTTACCTACTCCTGTTGTGGGAGGAAGGTCGACTGCTCTCCCATCAAGAAAATCCAGCAGAGTTAAGAAGAAATAGAATTGAACTCTGATAACGAGTACCTTTTGTATGTAGCAGATGTTGATGCTTTAGTGTTCGATGTAGGACTTTGAGAGGAGCATTGTAATTTGAAATGCTGATATGAGAAGATAATATTTCTACACCTACAGTAGATGTTATTCTCCGGTTTGACCCATTGAATTAGAAGAAGTCCGTAGGTGTATAAGTAAGTATTATCTGTGCTTCAACCCTTGGACTTCAGGGAGGCTTAGCGGTAGCGAGCTAGTATTATCTTTGCTCGTACTTTTGGCGGTCACCGCAGGCTAAGAGGTTCTTTATGGCATCTTCCTCGGATTTGTGTTCCTCAGGGGTTCGGCTAGTATCATCTATGCCTTGATACCATATTGGAGAGCTGTGCTTATCGGCAGCGAGCAACGTCTCACTCGTGCTTTAGGCCTGATCCCGCAGGCTGAGGCTCTTTATGGCCCCAGCACCGGAGATTTTTGTATCCTTGGGGGTTCGGCTAGTATTATCTATGCCTTGATACCATATTGTATATTAGAGCTTAACGGTAGCGAGCAAGTTTTTTCCTCACTCATGCTTTAGGCTTGTTATCTTCAGGCTAAGAGGTTCGTTATGGCCCTCACCTTCGGATATATGAGTATCCTCTGGAGTTAGGCTAGTATTATCTATACCATTACCAATGTTGGATGCTGAAGCTTAGCGGCAGCAAGCAAGTTTTTTCCTCATTCATGCTTTAGGCTTGTTATCTTCAGGCTAAGAGGTTCGTTATGGCCCCCGCCTTCGGATGTATAAGTATCTTCAGGAGTTAGGCTAGTATTATCTATACCATTGCCAATGTTGGATGTTGGAGCTTAGCAGCAGCGAGCAAGTTTTTTCCTCACTCGTGCTTTAGGCTTGTTATCTTCAGGCTAAGAGGTTCGTTATGGCCCCCGCCTTCGGATGCATGAGTATCCTCAGGAGTTAGGCTAGTATTATCTATGCCATTACCAATGTTGAATATGGTTTACCTTTAGGGATCGAGCTAGGATAAACTGCGTTTTTTCCCCTTGGATGGAGATGAAGTGGAACTGTATAGCAGGGATTCTTGCGATAAAAAAGAGATTTCATTGATTGAAAGAGTGTGTACGTACATTGGAGGTGAAATCTTGAGGTGGATTGAACGGTGCTGAATGACGGAGGAGTTGTTTAGCGTTAATATAACTTCAATCTTCTTGTATTCCATGGATTTGGAATTTTGTCACCAGCTTCCGTCATGAGATAGTATGAACCCAGACCAATTCGACTTATGACCATGAAAGGACCTTCCTAGTTTTTTGCTAGTTTCCCAGCATGTGGATCTTTTTTGTTATCTGGGATTTCTAGAAGGACCCAATCGTTGATAGCGAACTCCTGAGTGCGAACTCGTTTGTTGTATGAATTTGCTAGTGTTTGATGATATCGACCAAGATTTGCAATAGCTCGATCTCGTGTCTCATCGATCCAATTGAGGCTGCAAGCTAATTCGAACTCATTTTCTTTGTCTGTGAGATCGTGGTCTCTCACAGGATGGTGGTACTTCGTTGGGATGACTACTTCAGTTTCATAGGCAAGCAGAAAAGGAGAGCACTGCGTTGACTTCCTGGGCGTAGTTCGATAAGCCCATAAGACGTGAGGTAATTCACGTATCCAATTGCCCTTCTTCTGTAACATAAGGCACTTTTTGAGACCATCTACGGTGATCTTGTTTGTGATCTCCGCCTGTCCGTTTCCCTGGGGGTAGTATGGTTTGATGGAAAATGGATTATGTTGTGTTTGTTGAGAAATGCGATAACCTTTTCTCCAACGAACTGAGGACCGTTATCGATACGGATCAAATGCGGACAACCAAATCTTGTGATGATATGCTGCCAAATAAAAGAAATGACCTCTTCATCTCGAGTTTTGCATAGAGGAACTGCTTCGACCCATTTAGTGAAGTAATCCATGGCAACAAGGAGAAATTTCTTATTATCCGGTGTATTGGGAATTCACCAACTAAATCGAGTTCCCATCGCTTGATCGACCAGTACACCTTACTGGCATGGAGTTCGAGGGCAGGGGCCCGAATTTGATTTCCATGACACTGACATGCATCGCATTTTCTTGAGTATTCTTCTGCTTGCTTCCGCATCCCTGACCAGAACACTCCTTGGGTAATAGCTCTGTTAGCAAGAGCTCGTCCTGCGGTATGGGATCCACAAATTCCTTCATGTAGATCTCGAAGCATATTGTCGGCAAGTTCCTTAGAGAGGCACTTGAGGTACGGACCAGTGACCGAGCGTTTATAAAGATCGCTGTTTGGTTGCACTGTATAGCGTTTTAAATTCTCGATGATATGTCTGTGCTGCTGTGGATCATCTGGAAGTGGCCTGTTGTATGAGTTATCCTGACCGAGATAAGTAACGAAAGGTTTCCTCCAATCATCTTCCGCGATCTTATCGCCCCCAGTGTTAATCGCATATACCGTAGTGCGATTAATACTGGGGCTAGAAATAACCTCGATTTGAAGGTGTCGTGATTTTGTACCCAATATTCTGGCTAAGTAAGCCAAGGAGTCAGCGTGGCGATTCTCTCCTCAAGGGAGGTATTCGAGAGTAGCTTTGTGAAATTTGTTTAGTTTTTCTACAACCAGTGCTGCATAATCGACCATGATGCCATTTTTCCTGTAATGTTCTGAGTAGTGATGAATGATTAAGAGAGTCTGTATAGGCTGAGATTTCAGTGATTCCAAGTTTGAGAGCCATGTCCAGACCGTGAATGAGTGCCTCATACTCTGTAACATTGTTCGAGGCTTCGAAGTCGAGATGGATGGATTTCTCGATTTTGTCGTTGGAAGGTGTAATGAGAACGATCTCAATTCTCGACCCTGCGGGTCATGTTGAACCATCGGTGTGGAGCCTCCACCCTTTTTGAGATATCCATGATGTTCGATTATCAAAAGATTTGGAGGGTGAAATCTCATCTACTGCATCTTCGGCAAGATCTGGATCATGTTCTTCCCAGTAAGTATCTGAAACTGGAATGTCTGCTAGAAAATTAGCAACTACTTGACCCTTTTTGGAAATTCACTGCTCGAATTTGATTTTGTGCTCCCCCAAACTGACGGACCACTGCTGTACTATTCTAGATTTCTCTTTCTTAGACAATACTTCCCAAAGTGGGTAGTTCGTCATGACTTTGACAGGATGTGCTTGAAAATAGTATTTGAGTTTTTGTGTGGTGTAAACGAGAGTTAAAAGTAATCTTTCATTTTAGAGTACCTCGTTTCCGCTAGAGTAAGTGTCTTCTGATGAAGAAGATCAGTTTCTCAATTTTTCCTTTGAGCCGAATGAGAACTGAGCAGAGAGATGTATCTGTAACTGTAAGGTACATATCAGTTCCTCATTGCCTATCGGAGTGCTCATGATTGGAGCCCTGGGAATCTTGCTACTCTTTTTTATTATAAGTTATTTTGAGGTCCGGGACGTTCAATTTCGTGTGATACGAATTTTTTCCTATCCCTAATGGGTGGTCCCACTTATTAGAGAGCTTTTTGGGTGATGAAATCCTGCAAGTCTCTAATAGTTTTTACCTTTACTAATGTTGAAATGAAAAAGACTATTTAGCACAACAATAAGTCCATCCAACCACAACCAATTTTATATTAGTGCAGCGTATATTTACATAGTCCATATGACTTTATATGTCCTAGTGCTGGGGAGGAGCAGATATGTACCTATTCTCCATCTCGGACTCAAGCTCCATCTTCGAGCATCATACATTTACTCGACCTCGTCAAAATAAATGTGAAACATTTATGGCACATTATGAAAACAACTACGGAGTTCTATTCATCATTTTTTACCTCTACATCAATAGATCGAGTCAACAAGTACATGATCATGAATGAAACTGCTTCAAGACAGCAAGATCAAACCATTACACAATAAGTTCAAAGGCTATTAAATATATATTGCAACGTACATCACTAAGAATAATAATGGTCATCTAACGGTCATATTATAAGACCTATAAATAGGACCAGAAAATTCTTGATGAAGGATGGATAAATCTTCATTAAAACACTTTATAAAGAACTGTTCTGAATTTCCTAATTGTAGGGGCCTACCCCTCGATCTTACCTAAATCAAGTTTTTTCCAGTTTGAATTACTTCCATGTTAGACTCACACATTCTACGCAGGACTTTAACAGTTAACATTTCCACCTAGTTTAGGAACTGACGAAGAATGTGGGTCAAACTCAAATTGAAAAACCTAAACAAGTCAAAGATACCTGTCTCTCAAGAACTCAACAGGTACCCAATCAACCGCAACTAACCACATTGTTCGGAGAATGTGCATCAGCACGATGAAGAACTGCATAGAAGGCCTATATAAAGAAGAAGTTCCAAAAGAGACAGGGGCCAGAAAAATACATAAGAAATTACCAAGAAAACAACATTTTCTAGATTCTTAAAACATCAAACTTCTTATTTACAAGATCAAGTATTTCTAAGTGGAGAGATCACTTGTAATAAGATATCAGCCTCAAGCAATAAAAGTCACTATTACAAAAAACCTCAACCCGAGGTCGTGGTTATTTTACCTATTTAAAGGTTTTCAACGCTAAATTACCTGTGTCATTTCTTATTTTACATTAGTTTGTATCATAGGTACATTGGTGTAAGAGCTAATTCCAAGCCAATTCGATCTTACGGAATTAGGACATTATATTTGGCGCCATCTGTGGGAGCAAAGGAATTTTCACGATATCCTAAGGCATATAATCACTCTACTACAAATTTCAATCATGGTCACTTCCAGACGGCCAACAACCGGAATTCAGCTCGATCCTTCAGTTTAGCCAAAACACTTACAGAGTTACGGGAGAATCTCAGCAGCAAAATAGAGAAACGCAATAAGCTTGAATGTTAATTAACTCTTGACTGAGAGTTTTGTTAGAAGGATCTCAAAGCCGAGCAACAAGCTTGTTTGACAGCGTTCAAACGACATGAAGACCAGATGACAAACATGCAGACTTCCTTACAAGCTCTGCAAAACACTCAACAGGCTCCTCCAACAAGAGATTGCGATCAAGTACGAGAAACCTCTTGGGTTTCTACACGGGAAAGATTGGGACCTCGGGGAGCCACTGACAAAGCTATTTTTATAAATATTCAGCACGAACCTCAGTCTTCCATTCATTGGGTGGTAAAGTTCAGTCTAAGATCAGCCGAGGTCACCGATTTTCTATACGTTAGGAGGAAGAACAATGACTTGAACCTCAAGTTGCAGTGCGAGATCGTTTGAGTGAAGGTATCAGTACTCACAATCCGCAACAACCTCGTCAAATTACTCAACCGACACGTATGCCACTATATCACACAATAGTATATGGATCAACGAATTAAAGAGATGATCGAAGCACAAGTTCTGGACATTACAGACTACCTTACCAAGTTATAAGGGAGTCCAATTTCCAAGAACTATTCGATATGGAAATAACAAAGGTTTCCATACTCCAAAGATTTCACAAGTACATGGGTACCAATCAGAAGGAGTGCATTCAACAATACCGTGATTCGTTGGGGTTGTATTCTAATCTCAATTACATCTTCTACTGTTTGTTCACAACAAGTCTACAGGAGGAGCCACTCCAGTGGTTTCACTCTCTGCCTGAAGACTCCATACACACATTTGACCAGCAAAATAAATAATTCATCAAGACGTATACTCATAACAGAGACAAAGAAGAGAATTTGTATTTTCTTATCCGTCTTAAACTGTCACATGAAGAGAAGCTCGAAGCCTTTGCGAAGAAGTTTTTGGAGCTCGTACGTAAAGTAAACAACCTAAATCAGAAAACAACTGTCACTGCTTTCATAAACGGGCTCCACTCGATTGCAAGGCCAAAAAAACCTCTTATAAAGCAATGATGGTATTTATGAAATTAAGGGTAGTTAAAATCTTTCTCGAGCTTGCAAAAATAACGTCTCAGCAATTCTAGATACCATCGATAGATATGTTGCATAACAATTACAAAAAGTTTATCACATTGATGATCAGCCTTCCGTAGAGAAGCCTACAGAATACATCAATATTGATGGACCTAGCAAAGGTAGTTTCATTGGCACTAAGATGATTTAGCGCTATAAGGATACTCTCGTTCAGTTCTTGCAACTAAATTGAGATGTTTTTGTATAGACTTTCAATTAGATGCCTGGGGTCGATCCAGCCATGGCATAACACAAATTAGCCATTAACATCAATGCCACAATGGTCAAGCAGAAATAGCAGCGACTTTTACCTCGGCTTCGAGATGAAGTTAACATAGAAATTGAGAAATCGATCAAAGTGGTGTTCATTTGAGAAGCCAAATATTCAGATTGGATATTCAACATTGTTATTGTCCCAAAGAAGAATGGAAAGGTATGAATTTGTGTAGATTTCATCGATCTAAACAAACACATTCCAAAATAGCTTCCCTCTTCCTAACATTTATCAAATCATTAATTCTACAGTAGGTCACAAACTCTTATCTATGATGGACGCTGCTTCTGGATATAATTAGATTCTACTATTGGAAAAAGATCATGAAAATACCACTTTCATCACTGAAAGAGGACTTTGCTGCTATAAAGTCATGCCCTCCAAACTCAAAAATACAGGCGCAACTTATCAACGATATATGATAGCTATGTTCAAAGTACATCTTGGGAAAGTCATCGAAGTCTACATTGATGATCTCTTGTATAAGAGCGTATAGTCAGCCAACCACATCACAGATCTAAACACAATATTCAACATTCTTTGATCATACAGGATGCGTCTCAATCCTGATAAATATTAATTTGAAGAATATTCAAGCCAATTTTTTGGCCATCTCATCAGCAAGAAAGGGATTAAGGCCAATTCAGATCAGATTTGGGCTTCCCTCAACATGCCATCTCCAAATACGATGAAAGACGTTCAGAAACTCGCCTACAAGATTACCGTTATCAACCAATTTGTTTGAAAATATTTAGACTGCTGTCGTTGGCTGTTCCTACTACTCTGCAGTTGTACCTTAAAAGGAAAAGTTTAGCCAAATACAGAGGTTCAATGGATATCAGAATGCGAGGCAACTTTTTAGGATCTCAAAACGTACTTGGGAAGGTCTCCCATCATGAGTACCTCAGTAGATAATGAGGAACTGATTATCTACCTAGTAATTATAGATACTTCAATCAACTCGGTCCTCATTCGACTTGAAGGGAAAATTAGGAAACCCTCACTCTAACAGAAATGAGATATTCTAAAATCGAGAAACTTCTTCCCACTCTTGTTTATACTTTGCAGAAACTCAAGAATTACTTCCAAGCTCATTCAGTCAAAGTCATGACAAACCACCCACTTTTCAAAGATCGGTCCAAAAGTGTAAAATTAAGACGAGTACAACAATGGCCAGTTAGCCTGGGAGAACATGATATCAAGTTTGAACAACGTCATTTCAAAAAGGGTCATGCCATTATTGATTTTATCACGGATTTTCCAGTGAAAGATCTCGAGTAGGAGGAGCACAATCCTGACCTTACAGAGGAAATTCCAGAGGATCCACCCCTCAAAGAATTTGACAAGCGAGCTGAATAGATTACATGGAATTGGTGGAGACTTCTTATAAATGGATCAGCAGGACCCGCAGGGTAAGGGATCATAAACGTATTAATTTCCCCTTCTAACGATAGAATCGAGAAATCAATCTTCTTGGATTTTGATGCCTCCATCAATGTCATAGAATATGAAGTACTCATTCATGAACTCGACCTCGCATATCAGCTCAGTGTTCTAGAAGTTTCAATTTACATAGATTCACTACTCATCATCCACCATTATTCTGTGCAATATAAGAAGAATGGCAAGATGATCGAATACACAGCCCTCGTTCCAGATAGGATGAGCAAGTTCGCACAAACAACTCTCGATTATCTCACTCGAGGAAGAAATAGGCTCGCTGATTCCTTGGCATATCTAGCCGGGGTCTTGGGATTAGAAGCTAGATTTCTCTAGATTAAAGTAATTTCAACCCCCAAGCATTGATCGTATTTTTGTATGCACGATCAATACTGGGGGCGATAAAGGGGAAGACGAAGATTGACGAAAGCCCTTCTTAGTCTATCTCTGTATCGACAACAAATACAACAGACCACTTCCAAGATATTCGAAGGAGCGCCGACAGCTGATCAACAACTCAAAGTGCTATACAAATAAAAATGGTACCCTATGTCGCCGTTCAGTCACGAGGCCTTACCTCAACTGCCTTTCCAGAAAGAAAGCGGACGAGTTGCTCTATGATTTACATAAAAGGACCTGTAGCTTCCAAGCCGCAGGTCAATCACTAGCAAACAGAGCCATTATACAAGGGGTATTATGGTCGGGAATGCACAAGCAAGCAGAAGAATACTCACTTAAATTTGATGCATTTCAACAACATGGACAAACGATACGCACCCCTGCGCTCGAACTACATCCAAGCAAGTTGTTTTGGCCATTCAAAAGATGAGCATTCGACTCGTTGATAAATTTCCTAATTCTTCAGGTAACCACCGACACCTACTTGTAGTTAAAGATTAATTTACAAATAGGTAAAAGCAGCTCTACTCTGTGGAACCAGAGAAGAAGAGGTCATCTCTTTTATCTGGGAATACATCATTACTCAGTTTGGGTGCCCTCACCTAATTTGAATCGATAACGGACAATAATTTTTTGGAGAAAAGTAATAGCTATCCTCAACCATCACAATATCATCCACTAAACATCCAATCCTTACTACCCTCAAGGCAATGGCCAAGCCAAAATCACCAAAACCATTATGGATGGACTCATATAAGGTTACACTCATAGAAAAAATGGAATTGGGTTTACGAATTGCCTCATGTCTTATGGGCATATCACAAAACTCTACATCAATCAACTGACTGCACTCCATTCTTCTAGCCTATGGAACCAAAGCCGTCATTCCCACAGAATACCATCATCCAGTCAAAGATCATGAGCTAACTTACGAGGAAAATGAGTTCTTATTGGCCTGCAACTTTAATTTGATCGATGAAACCATGGAATACGCCATCGCTAACCTAGGTCGATATCACCATATGCTGGCCAGTTCATACAACAAACAAGTCAGAAACCATACCTTCCAAATTGGCGATCTCATCCTCAGAAAGATCCCTCAACACAAAAAAGAGCCCCATCATGGGAAACTGGCAAAAAATTGGGAGGGTCCATTCCTTATCATAGGTCCCTCAAGCCTGAGATCATATTACCTCATGATAAATGAGGGAGTCCACATCTTAAATCCTTAGAACACTAGGTGACTGAAATGATATTATTGTTAATCCCCTTTCTACTCCATTTCAATTTCTCGCTTTTTCCATTTAATAAGTGAGATTTCCACCTCTATCCAATGTTCATCCTTTTTTATTCAATGAAAACTTCTATTTTTTTCTCCTAAACATTTCTTCGTAGACCTTACATATATTAAAGCATCGACCTCTTTGCCAGTTAAAATAAGGGTAATACTTGGTTTGGCTGACTCTACAAAATCTTTTAAGATTAAAACAAAGGTAATGTAGTAGCCTACTCGCAACCTTCTTCCCCAGTTAAGCACTCGAAGGCTACTTTGAAGCCTACTCGAATATCTCAAAGCCCATCCAATCCTTAAACAAGCCTTCCAAAGATTATCCGAAGACGAAGCCTTGATTTTAAACAAGCCTCGAAGAAGAACTCCACTCAATATCAAAAACACTTCGACCATATCCGTGCATGGTCGAAGTGTGACACGACAGACAGCCAGCTCACTAAGATAGGACGGCGGAGTTGTTGGTCCTTGTAGTTACAGTGACAGAGCATGGTGGCAGACTCTATATTTCTGGCTTCAACACCAACTCCGGGATATCTGCTCGATATCCGGAAGATATTTGGATTGTACACTTGTAATCTGACCTAACCTTGGTGAATCAGCTCATCCTATGTTCTATAAATAGAAGAGATGGGAAACCAAAGAGAGGGCCCCATACAGTTTACCTTCGATCACCTTGTAAAACCTTGTACTCAAACCTTCAACCACTTGACAGAAATAAAAGCAATGTTAAAAATCCTCATCATAGGTCATGGAGAGTCACAGTTCAGGCCTCCACGCACGCATATTGCCTATTGATTTTTTGCATTCTAGGCTATATACTTGAATTCCTTAGTTTGAAGATTAAACCCCATGGTGTAAGAGCCAACTTCCCCTCCGTAAGCAGTTAGGCCCCTAGATTTGGTGCCATCTGTGCTTTCCACCATACCTATTTCCCTTTGTTCTCAACTTTAGCAAATTATTCTAAATGGTACCCACCTCCGTTTCAGTTCAACCCATGCCGGTAACTCCGTTGACGGAGTGGCGGCCGCCCAAATAGCCTTGCTTTCTCAACAATTCAGTCAAGCCGAGGAGCGCTACCATGTACAACATCACCAGGAAGATAAAAAGCACTGGCTAGAGTTTAAAGCCGAACGGAATCGTCACCTGGACAATGCTGACACACAGAACTGGACGATTGGCGAGTTACGTAACACCAGAACTGAACGATTGACGAGTTGCAGAGACTACAACCTCTGGAAGCTGCTCGACCATCACAAGCACCAGACCCGTCACGCGTGTCTGCCTGCGCCCATCTGGGACCCATACCAAATCCCAAAGCACCCCAGTCTATATCGTTGCCGAGGGTGCTCCCCACACTATTTCCCCTACTGGCTCCATCCATCTCGGCATCCACCCCAGAGATAGTTTATCAGATTCTACCCTTCGCTTCTTAAGATATCCCAAATGCTGCCTCACCCGAGAGCACCTCGGGAAACACAGTGTAGAAATCATACTACACAATTGACCTCATCACCCTCAAACACTTCGATCACCCCCTCGCCCTGCCTATGCTGCACAACAGAACTTCAACCACAAAATACAACCTGTTGTTCGCGTCTGCGCGAGCCTAACTCCCAACTCCTGGAGTTGACTGAATAACCCCTTTTGCCCTAAACATCTCGCTACCGAGATGCCCCTTAATTTATGTGCACTCAAACTCAGCAAATGCCGCAACACAGACCCACAATCACACATTCTCAAATTCTAAAATTCCTAAGCCTCTATTCCACAGCCGACTACATGCTATGCCGCCTTTTTCCCACCGCCTTACTGACAGCCCCCTTCGATGGTATCATAATCTCCCTAATGGCTCAATCTGGAGCTTTGAACAACTTTTACAGCTTTTCGTTGCCTAGTTTACCTTTAATAAAGGCAGAGAAGTTATAGTCGATGCCCTGTTTCAATTTGAGAAAATCGAGCAGTAAAACCCTCAAAGCCTTCACTATGAGGTTTCTTGATGAATCACAGAAAGTCGAGAACC
>JACGCM010002498.1:0-25404 GCA_014058105.1 Kingdonia uniflora
TGCCAACATAGGTCGGCATCAACATATTCTAGCCAGTTCGTAGAACAAAGAGTCTAAAATCATGAGTTCCAAATGGATGATCTCCTTCAGAGAGATCCCCAAGAGCATAAAAGAGTTAAATGCTGAAAAGCTTGTAGAGAATTGGGAAGCTCCATTTCTGGCGTGGGACGAATAAGACGGATCCTACTACCTCATGACGGAGAAAGGAGTCTAAATACCAATCCCTTGGAGCACTAGGAGATTAAAATGATACTATCATTAAATCCCTAGTCAACCCATACAGGATACAACTATTATCATTCTTTGAATTCCAAAGTGAGATTACAATCTCCAACAATATGTATTCTTTTCTACTAAATGAAAAACTTTCAGTTTTTTCCCATATTATCTATAATCATAAAATCTATGCATATGTCAAGATTAAAGCAATGTAATACTAGTTTTCAATCAATGATCTCTTACAATCTCTAAGACTCAGGATAAAGGAAAGGTAAAACTAGCTTTCATCTGTCTAAAATCTACAATACAGAAGCAAAAACATTTTATTGCTTTAACATGATTTCTTGTAGGTCGCCGGTTGATCCTTCCCTGCAGTTGGAGCTTGTGAAGTCATAAAAGTATTGTGCTTGAGCTGTGACAATCTTTTTCCACACTTACTTGCTGGGTAGTTATAACACCAATTTCGGTGTCCATCAAATTCAGATAGGTACCTCGATCCACTTCAATTTAAGAAATTCAGCTTTCATACCAGGCAATCATGTAACATGTCCCTTTCAAACTTAAGCCTTTTCACTTCTTCTATAAAATAGGCAATTACTAACATCAGCTCATGCGAATGCACTCATCCGTGGAAAGACTATTTTGATTATGTACGTCCAAGTCAGTAAGACTACTACGACATTCTGAAATTTTTTGTTTAACTTTGTGTAGTACGTCTTAGCTTGCTCTGCACGTCCCTCGAGATCTGGTATGACGTTACTCATGACTTTGTCAATTCTAACAATTTACCTTGTTCCCCTTTATTTTCTTATTACGCTCGTTTAACCAGACCGAGCTAGTACTTAGCCTTCAAGCTATGAGGACTCCCGTCCTAGTGACTGCGCTCTACAATCACAAGATCGGATGGATACAATGATCTTCTAACATTTCAAGGTACACATTTTTTAACTCTCTCACTGTAAATTACAACTCCTGAGGATTAGACGGTTATATATGTCTATTGTTATTTTTAGAGTACATTTTCTAATCGAACTAAGAAAAGGTTGAACTTTTGAATCTATCCTTTCTCGTCGATCAATACTAAGCAAACTTACGCATCTATCAAGTTAGTGTTATTTTCTATTTCTTTATTTTCTTAACCTAAAACTCAGCATGAGAAGCAGCGAGAGTTGCTGCATTCATAAAACTTTTCTCTTAATAAGCTCTTTATCTAAATCCTCAATTCTGAGGTGGAAGTCATTATGCTCCTACAAATCAATATTTATAGATCAATACACCAGACCAATTTCTTTTTTTTAATATACTTCCAAGTATATTCCATCCCATAAATAGTCACATTTTACAAAATAAAGAAACACGCCACTATAATTTTACTCTACATTATCGTCCTCCCCCTGATTCTCCAACTCCATCCTCACCGAGATCTTATTCAAACCTTTCACAGCTTCCTGTGGAGTACCACCAACTTCAAGATCGTCATCCAGGTTGTGATCGTCCGCCTCCACAAAATGTCCTTCTATTATAGCTTGAACATCTTCCACAGAGTACCCGACCACTTGGAGTTTTACACCAAAATTGTTCTGCGCCATAGTCACCTCATCCGCATTCTTTTTAGCCTCCGCTTTGAGCTGGTTCATGATCACTTGAAATGTGTCTTTCAAAGACTTTACTTCAAGCTCAAACACTCTTATCTTTACATGCTGACTTTGCACCCTGTCAAATCCTTCTCCAACTGAGCCACCTTCTCTTTAAGCTCCACCATCCCGTCCTCAAAACCCAAACAAATACCTGGAGTACATGCGTAACCTACAAACATGATATATAATTATTTCAACTGTAATGGCCAAATTCCGTAAGCTTGAAGTGGCTGGGAATTTACTATCACACCAATGAACCTGTGACAATAATCTAATACAAAATTAGAAATAATACAAATAGTTTTAGCGTGGAAAACTTTGAATAGGTAAAAAACCACGACCTCGAGTGGAGGCTTTTTGTAAAAATCGATTTATTGTGTGATGTTAATATCTTATTACAAGTGATCTCTAGACATAGAAAAACTTGAACCTTGCGAATAAGAAGTTTAAATCTACAAAAAATCTAGAAAATGTTGTTTCCTTTGTGATTTCTCATGTAATTTCTGGTCCTTGTCTCTTTTGGAACTTCTTTGTTATATAGGCATTCTCTACAGCTCTTCATCGTGCTAAAGCACATTTTCTAACCAATGTGGTTAGTGGTGGTTGACTGAGTAACTGTTGAGTTCGTGTGAGATAGGTGCCTTTGACTTGTTCAGCTTTTCTTGATTCGATCTTGACCCATGTCCTCCATCAGTTTGTGGAGTAAGTGTGAATGTTGACTGGAGGAGTCATGTAGAAATATGCATGAGCCTGAGATATAAGTAGTTCGAGCTGGAGGCAACTCGACTAGTGTCAAATTGAGGGGCAGGCCCTACAATCGCCCCTTGTAGGGGCCATTACAATCTGTAACCTCCACGTCAAATGGCTCAACACAACCGATATTACGTCACGAAGGAGCATATGGATCATCGTATTAAGGAGATGATCGAAGCACAAGTTCTAGGTCCTACCAACAATCTTATCAAGTTACAAGGAAGTCCAATTGCCAAAGAAATGTTCGATATGGAGATACCGAAGGTTTCCATGCTCGGAAATACGCAAATACAAAGGTACCGACCCGAAGGAACACATCTAACAGCCCAAAAATACGCTCCCGCACTTCTGCAATCTTAATCGTCAAACACTCCTCAGCGGTATAAGAATCCTCTCAGAATAAGTCCACTCAACATTATTTTCTTCCACCTACTCTCAACTCGTTATCCCCCCTCATTTATACCCTTTCAAGCTACAAAAGTCCCTGCAGCTCGGCATGCATCTATTATCTAGTAATCGAAAACACAAAATCTCGGCAGAAATAAATATTAACATCTTTCTATCGAACTCATTCATTCCATTTCAAAATTCTTACAACTTTTTATCCTATACATTTTATTTTGATAGTAAATCTCGAACTCATCACATTATTCTTAGCCCGACTAAAGAGTAATTTTATTCTACATTTACAATAATTTGGACAGAAATTTGTTTTTATTCATTCCAATTCATATGCATATACTTTTACAAATAACAATTCTTTCACAGTACTCCAAGTTTGACTGCTTTTGCAGATATTAAGTCTTCAAAGCACTCCGAAACAGCATACATTTGACACAACAAAAAACTTCCTTCACATGAGCTTTATCGAAGTCTAGTAGAGCTTTAAATGGAAACTATTCAAGCAGAAGACTCAGTGTTGGACCCAACTCTTCAAACCGAAGGTCTTCTTAGCGCAAGAAGATAATAGAGGTGGAGAAGAAGATTTCCACTCCCCGTCTTCCTCCCCCATTACCATTGCTGCCCCTTCTATAACCACCACCATCGAAAAGGTGGTAGAGATGAAGAGGGCCCAACCTTAGAATCTATTCCGACATAAGAAATCAGCATAACTGCCTTGCAGTTGCGCCTATACCTGCATCTTGCTCCCCAACCTTGTCCTCTGCAAGCATACGGAGTTAAGCCCCACGTTCTTTGCCTGAAAAGACGGCGAAATAAAACCTCCACCTACAATAAAATTCCTCCTCAGCTTCAACCGCTTCATCTTCCGACATCCCTTGGTAAGTCGAGGGAACAGGAACGGGCGTAGGCATCTCTAAGGACTGATCACCGAAGTACTTCAACCTCAGCATTTCAGTCCCAATTCTCTCTTCAAGGACCATCATCTGGGTCTTCACCATCTTCAGAGCTTTCAGAGAATGTGGCAAACAAACAAATGTACTTTGCTTCAATCCTTGGTACAGGTACTATTTATATAATCATATATTTATTGTGCAGGTACTGTTCCCAAGCGTCATCATTTATTGCAGACGTAACTCTTTAAACCCTAACCGTCACATACTTCAACAACTCATATCATCATTAATGCACGTCATTCCCCCTAAATATGCACAATTTCCATACAATCAAATCCTTATTACTCCATTCAATATTCAAATTTTTAAACCCGAAAAACTGATAGCACTCAACCTCTTTCTCAACCAAAGCCACTTGTGACTTGGGTTGTGAGGGGGCGATTGTAGGGGACTACTCCTCGATCTGATACTAGTCGAGTTGTCTCCAGCTCGAACTTTTATTATTTCTGGCACACGCATATTTCCACATAACTCCTCCAGTCAACATTCTAACTTGCTCTACGAACTGAAGGAGGGCATAGGTCAAGCTCGTATCAAGAAAACCTGAACGAGTCAAATATCCCGTTCTAACACGAACTCAACAGTTGTTCATTCAACCGCCACTAACTACATTATTCGGAAAATGTGCTCTAACACGATGAAAAGCTCTGGAGAAGGCATGCATAAAATAGAAGTTCCAAAAGAGACAAGGATCAGAAAATCACATGAGAAACCACTTAGGAAGCAACATTTTCTAGATTCTCTGCAGATTTAAACTTCTTATTCGTAATGTTCAAGATTTTTTATGTCTAGAGATCACTTGTAATAAGATATTAGCCTCACACAATAAAAACGATATTTTACAAAAATCCTCCACTCGAGGTCGTGGTTTTTTTACCTATTAGAGGTTTTCCACGCTAAAACCACCTGTGTTATTTCTTATTTTCTATTAGATTATTGTCAATGGTTATTGGTTTGATAACGAATTCCCAGCCATTTCGAGCTTACAGAATTTGGCCATACATTTTGGCGCCATCTGATTTTGAAGAAGATGTCCTGGGCCATGGCCAATTATTGGCCAATGACCCATGGTTATCTTCATATAAGGATAAAAGCAATCCTAATTTTGAAATTTATAATTTAATTAATCGGGTAGACGCCAAAGTAGTTTGATTGAGAAATTTAATAGAGTTTGTCTGTAATTAGTAAAGGTCGGACTGCACAAATTACAACTACGCAAAATAAAGAATTGGCATTTTGAATTCCCATTAGGTAGTTTGCATGGGTTCAAGAGGTATAAGGGGATGATTTTAAATTTTATGGAGTTGGTGGGATTTTACTAAAGGAAGAAATTTATCTTGCTTATTGGTACTTGAAATTAGCTAACCTTATAGTAATTTTAAAATCACATGACAAGATAATCACTTGCATATTATTATTTTGGCCTAAAGGGTAGAATTATAGTGATGCACTAGACCTCTTGCATAAAAATTGCTTTGAAGGTTTTATTTAGCAATTTGGATATTTTTCTAACGGCTGATATAGTTAGAAATATATATTATTATGGTTGCATGAATTAATTTTTTCATGATCATGCTTTATATTTTTAAAGATCTTTGTAACATTTATCTCGTTTATCTATAGTTCTAAAACCTGCTTCCATAATAGTCAGCTGTCTGGTATTCAAACCTTTACTGGGTCAAAATTTAAACACTGGAAGCTAGATGTGGAAATTATACTTGGGTGTCTCGAACTTGATTCAGCTTTGAGAGAGGATAAGCCAACTACACCTACTGAGACTACCACAAATGTTGATAAGGTAAATATGAGAAGTGGGAAAGATTAAATTGGATGATTTTAATGATCATGATATAGTCAATTGGAGATAATATTGAAGGTAGTGTCCCAAAGACTGACAGCGCAAAAGAGTTTCTAAAATCCTAAGTGAACGATATGCTGCTCCGACAAACAGCGAGGCAAATTCATTGATTGACTCTTTGATCCATATCAAATATAATAGCCAAAGAAATGTGCGCCAACATATCATGCAAATGTCTCACATTGCGAATAAGGTGAGAGAACTTTGGGCAGAATTCAGTGACTCTTTTCTAGCCCGTATGGTACCTAATTCATTGCCACCATATTTTAGGTTTTTAAATCTTGCATACAATACTCAAGATGCTAAATGGGATTTGAATGAGCTGATTGCTAAAAGTGTTCAAGAAGATGTAATACACAATCGAATTAGAGATTAACCTTGAAGAAGAATTAGCAATGAAACAGCAATTTGGCGGGATAATTTCCCAATAGGAACTTTATTGCTCAATTGGATTGATTACAATGAATTACTCCTCAAACCCTAAGTTATAGATTAAAACTTGAATCCTCTCCATATTGCATAGCCTTGACCTTTTATGAAGGTTATAAGTTTACTAGTTGCCCATAAACAGAATAAAAATAGAAGTAGTCACGATAGTCATTTGAACGAACCCATAAGTCGTTCGAACGACTTCACCAATTAAGTCAGAAAACTGAGGTAGAACCTTTTGGTTGTTTGAAAAACTGAGGTAGAACCTTTTGGTTGTTTGAAAACTGGGAAGCCAAAGTTGTTTGAAAAACTCTAAATCCCGTTCGAACGACTCCAAATCACGTTCGAAAGACTTGCTCAAATAGGCCTAGAAAATGAGACAATTAGAATCCCATCTTTTGGTTTTTGACTCATTCGAACTGCTTCAAGGCTCGCTCGAGAAACTTTGGCAAATAAGCCTAGAATCAACAACAAAACTTTGGCTTGACTTTCCTTCTATCTCGTTTGAACGGCTCCAAGACTTGTTTAAACGATATGACATCTTTTAAGAGGTTTAATGTCTAGATACTCTTGGATCATGGCCCCCACCTTTATGAGCCTAGAGCTCCTACTTTGGCTAGAATTGGAGATGAGAGAAAATGAGATGTACCTATTTCCCTGTTGTACCATTTCGACTTACTGGGTAGTTGACTTTTCTTTCCAACTCTAAATGACTCAATATTTCCCCATCTTGGAGCAGTAACCTTCATCTCTATAATACTATCCTCCTACAACGAATTTTCACTTTCCATGCATAAATCATCAACTAACGGTAGACGAATGTCGATTATAGAGTCTTCATCTAGTAGAGACAGCTCAAATAGTTTCAAATGCTCGACATTAATCACCGAATATCTTCATAAATGGTGGCAATTCTAATTGGAATACGTTGCCACCATTCTTCTTAAGTATAGTAAACGGACCATAACGGATAAGCTTAAGCTTCTGACCTATTCCCTTTAGTCATTTCTTACTTTAATGCAACTAAGCAAGATTGCCCTCTTGAAAAGCATATTAAACCTTATGTTTGTCGTGTCGAGCCTTATAGTTCACTTGAGTCTTTTTTAATTGTTCTTCAACCACCTCATAAACTTTACATATCCTCTCAATGAAACGTTGAGCTTTAACTTGTCCCTCTTCCACCTTCCCAAATATCGTCTTATTACCAAGACTAAAAGGCATATTAAAGGGACTTTGATGCAAGTACCCATTACAAACTTAAAACGGAGACTTCAAAATGGAACCATGAATAACCCAGTTAAAAACAAACTGAAGATCTGGTAAACTCTCATCCTAAGTCTTTAAACGCTTAGAATGGAATTCTCAGTAAATCAAACCATCCTTTAATTCGTACTTGCATGTCTTGTCTCGCAGCAACTTCTGGTAAAGCACACCGAGCTCTTTGTGATCATCATATCTTGTAATATACTCATATAGAATAATGAGTTGTATCTACATAATGACCAACATAGCAAAAATAGTTAGCAATAGGGGTCGAGATAACCTATAAGTCATTTTGTTGTCTACTCCCTTCTTATATTTGATAATCAAGGTAAATTATTGTAGATACGACATCTACTGCATATGGAGAGCTTGCTATAGCTTGGACTATGCAAATAAAAACTAGAATGGGTTGTGATCGGAATATACTACAACCTCCTCGTAGACAACACTTTAGCCGACGCACCCTCTTAAACCAGTCGTACCAATAATACTAAATTGTCGCTCGTATTTACCAACCTCTTCACCTGAGTTGTCATTACTAAATTCTCTATTGTGACATCTTCCTTACAAGTATTGATATGGAACCTCTTTCCCTTAATCACAAGACGATACTTCCAAGCTCTACGGTAATAAATTGCATCTCGGCCCCAAAGATAAGAGCTACCCAAGATGACCTGAAACACATCTAAAAGAACCACCTCATACGTCACATCGTCAATAAACATTTCAGTGATCGCAAACTTGAATGGACGCTGCTTTGTGATCATCAACTCTGCATATTTTTGAATCCACCCCAAACCATACAGTTTATGGTGAGCCACAGTATTCAAACCCATCTTCTTCACCAACGCCTCAAAAATTAAGCTTTTCTTACTACCCAGATCAACAATGACTTCAACAAAGCTCTGCCTCACCTGAATACTGACATGAAAATGTTATTCTTGATTTGCCTCCTCAGTAGTAATAGTGTATTAAAATATAAGGGTATACTTCAGATTCAATTTCTCAAAATTTGGGAGGCCAACAACTGCTGCGGTTAGTGCATATTTCTTTTTCTTGCTTTTCTCCTCTTTCGGCCTAAGCTACAAGTGAAGTTCCCAACATTTATCTAAAATATGCCCACTTGCCTTACCATGACTGCAATAATTCTCTTAAGATGGAGACCCTTCTCCTTTGGGCTCACCCTTATGTTCGTTCTTCCAATTAGACTTGGACCACGACTTGTTCTTGTTGTCTTTCGTGTTACTAGTCAAGTATTTGCCTTCAATGGCAATCGCCTTCAGGGTAACGTCATCAATGTTAACTACATTAAAGAGTTTCAACCTCCTTCTAATGGACTCCGATAAACCTCCCGTGTACTACATAAACACCTCATACTTGGCGTCATCGATGTCTGAAACCAAAGCTTGGTTATGAAACTCTGTAGTAAACTCTTGTACGAATTGCCCATGTTTTAGGCATTAATGATGCCATTTAAGCCATCTTTCTTACTCATACCGAATTGGATAAAATATTTCCTAACCAACACCTTGAATTCTTTCCAACTCAAGCTTTCTATAACATGATGTTTCTTATAAGACTTCTACCACGTGAGTGCCTGATATGCAAATTTTAATGTTAATTTTTTTTTGAACATTCAAATATTCATATCCTGAAAAGTAGGTCTCTAACCTACCTAACTAGTTATCTAATTACTTAGTATCAATTGACCCGTTGAATACTGAAATTTTAATTTTAAAATCAATACGAAGATTATGAATATGATCCATGGACTTTCCAATAACCGATCGTTCTTCTATGGATTCAACATCACTAAAATCTTTATCCTCCTCCTCGTTATGCTCGTCCTTATCTTCCTCTGCAACTCCTCTATTCTTCATACATTTTTGTCGTTTTGTCGAAGTGGATGCTTTAACGAGGTTCGCGAGATATAATTTCTTTACAAATTTCCCTAGAATAGTAGTCAAGTGATCTAAGAGGATCTAGTATTTTTTAAAGATTTGTCAAAGTCGTTCAAACGACTTTAAATATCGTTCGAGCGAGTTGACATGTTCGCTAGAATTTTGGCCTAAAGCCATATTTTGCTCGAACGACTTTCAGTGTCATTAAAACAAGTTGTCTTGTCCTCCGAAATTTTGTCCCAGAGCCATATTTTCGTTCGAAAGAGTTTGGTTTCGTTCGAACGACAAGACAACTTTTCTAAGGCTTTGACCAATTAGTCGTAAAGTCGTTCGAACGACTTCCTAGTTTGTTCGAACGACTCTGGTGGTGTTTCATTTCTCAGGCATTGTTTTACCTTGAGATGCATTCTATTTTGTAATTTCGAGTTCCCTAGTATATAAAAGAAATTAGGGTTATTTTTTAGGTTATGTTTGATCTGAAAGAGTTCTGAGAGAAGCCTTGGGTTTGAAAGTTTTCTTCTTGTAATTACTTTATTTTAAGTAATCGATTTTTCTATTTTTTCCAAACCAATTGATGTTCTTCGTAATTCTCTACGAACACAAACTTTTCAATCGTATTGTAGATTAAGTGGTATCAGTTTTCCAGTTACGATCTTCGGGGGTTGATTGTGGTTTATGGTCTCTACACGCGACCGTCTCAAGCAAACGAAGGAGAAGCTAGTGAGTCCGTGGAAGATCCATCGTAAACCTAATTCGAAGAAGAAAGACAATTTGGAGATAGGCGATCCCAACGAAAGACTCATAATTTTGGAAACGACAGTTTCTACCCTAACTTCTTCTGTAGGGGAGTTAGTGGAACAATTGCGTCTCACGAACCTTGGTAAGGCTTCCACATCGGTGGAATGACGTGGTCGCTCAAAGAAGAAAGGGGCTATAGAGGTGGATGGGGACGAGGATGTTCTGTTATTCAATGATTCTAGTAATTCCGATTCCGTCAAGGAGCGCCCAGGCTTTGGTAAGTCATCGAATCTTATGTGTAATCTTCGTTTTGGTTTTAAGATTGAGATTCCAGTTTTTGATGGTTTCGTCGACGTCAAGAAATTAGATAATTAGTTAGATAGGTTGGATACCTATTTTTTAATTGATGAATATTCCAATACTTAGAAGATCTGCTTCTCAACTTTAAAATTCACAAGTCACTCACTCATGTGGTGGAGATCCTATTAGAAACGACATAACGTCGAAAGTCTGAGTTGGAAGGAATTCAAGGTTTTGGTGAGGAAACAATTCTATCCAATTGGGTATGAATAGGTAAGTTGGGAAGTAATTTTCATTGTCCGTATTCAGGTGAAGCAGAGCTTAGTCGAGGCCATCATTAATCTAGGCAGTCAGAAGAATTTAATTTCTGAGGCGGTAGTGAAGAAGATAGGTTTGACTACTGTGGCTCATCCTTAGCCGTATGGTTTGGGTTGGATTCAGAAAAATGAGAAATTGAAAATTACTAAGCATATTACGTCTAAGTTTGTGATTACTGAGAAGTTTATTGACGAAGTGACATGTGAGGTGGTTCCGTTGGACGTGTGTCAAGTCATCTTGGGTAACCCTTATCTTTGGGACTGAGATGCAATCCTTTACCGTCGTGATCGCAAGTATCATTTCGTGAAGGATGGGACAAAGTTTCATATTAATGTGTGCAAGGAACATATCACTATCAGTAATTTGTTAACGGGTGACCCAGGCGAAAAGGGAAGAACATCTTGGGAGAAAAGGGAAGAACATTTTGTAATTGTATATTTGGATGATATCTTGATATATAGTCATGCATGGGAAGAACATCTCAGGTATTTACGCAAAGTATTGGGTGTATTGCGATCACAACAGCTTTTTTTAAACAGGAAGAAGTGCGAGTTTGGGAAACGGGAGCTAATCTATTTGGGTTCTATTGTTGGTGGAGGTGAGGTTAAGGTCGATCCAGAGAAGGCCTCGGTCATTAATAATTGGCCTAGGCCCCATACAGTGACGGAAGTTAGAAATTTTATGGGTTCTTGTCAGTACTTACTGAAATTTATCTGGCATTATTCACAAATAACTGCACCGTTACATTCTTTGACGAAGACCGGGGTACAATTTGTGTAGGAAGATCACCATGAGAAGACCTTTTTGTTACTAAAGCGGAAGATTATGGATGTACCAATGTTAGCATTGCCTAATTTACAGTGGCCTTTTGAGGTCGAGACAGATACGTCAGACTATGCATTGGGGGGAATCCTTTTATAGGATGGGAAGCCGGTTGCTTACCATTCTGAGATATTTACAGGAGCTGTACGCAACTATCCTACCAACGATAAGGAGTTCTACGCACTGTTTTAATTAGTTAAGCATTGGCAGAGTTACTTATTGGGGAAGGAGGTTGTGGTACATTCTGATCATAAACCGTTACAGTTCTTATCTACGCAGTCCAAGCTTCAACAAGCTCGCCATATGAAGTGGATACCGTACCATCAACAGTTTACCTTATTGATCAAGTATAAGAAATGAGTAGATAACAAGATAGCTGATATGTTATCTCAATCCCCATTACCAACTATTTCCACTTTATTGGTAGCTATGCAGATCCAGCCGATTGTTCCTTTTGCGTACGTTTCAGGGTATGACGACGACAAGGAGTTCAGTGTGATTCACGGAAGTTGTTACAGGGAAAGACATGCATGTATATTTTGAAGGATGGTTTGATTTACAAGGGCAGTCTACTATGTATTCCTGAGGGTGGAGACCGTTTACAGTAGATTCGAGAGGCACATTGTTCCCGGGTGGAAGGTCATTTCGGGGTTGAGATGACTCTTTTGAATTTGTGGCATTATGTTTATTGGCCGAAGATATAGGTGGATATTTCTTGTTTGGTTCGTGGTTGCGTGCTATGCAACACATCGAAACCTTCTAATAGGAAGATAGGACTGCACTTACCATTGTCAGTTCCTAGTCGACCTTGGGAGAGTATTTCAATAGATTTTATGGGTGGTTTGCCCATGACCAGGTGTAAGAATGACTATTTGTTTGTAATGGTAAATCAATTCAGTAAGATGATTGCTCTTATTTCATGCCAGAAGACGGTCACAGGGGAAGGAGCAGCGCGATTATCTTTCAGAGACGTCTGGAGGTATTTCAGGCTCCCTTCTTCTATTATTTCTGATAGGGATAACCACTTTTGGGGGTATTTTTGGAGATCGTTATGGGGGATGATGGACACTAAGTTGAAGAGAATTACTACTTTTTATCCGCAATCAGACGGGCAAATAGAGGTCGTTAACCACACTTTTGTACATTTATTATGAGGATTCTATTCTAAGCATCCTAAGACTTGGGATGAGATTTAATCGTATCTTCAGTTTACGTTCAACCGGGCGATTCATAGTTCCACATTAAAGTCTCCTTTTAAAGTTTGTTTGGGGCACTTGCCGCAAAGCTCTTTTTATTTGGCATTTAGTCTTGGTGACAAGACAGTGTCAGGGAAGGTGGAGAAAGAGCAGGATGAAGCTCAGCGTTTCATTGAGAAGATCAGCAAGGTTCATGAGGCGGTTGAAGCTCAGTTGAAGATGAGTCAAGTGAAGTATAAGGCTCGCCACGACAAGCATAGGGTTGAGTGTACTTTTCTTGAGGGCGTCCTCGTTTGGTTGTATTTGGGTAAGGAACGGCTTAAGGGGAAGGTAAGAACTCAAACTTATCCGTTATGGTCCATTTTTTATTCTCAAGAAGATTAGTGACAATGCATTCCAGTTGGATTTGCCACCTTTTATGAAGATGTATTCGGTGATTAATGTCAAGTATTTGAAGCTGTTTGAGTCGTCTCTTTTAGATGAAGACTCTGCAATAGATACTCACCTACTGTCAGTTGATGACTTATGGATGGAAAGAGAAGATCCGTTATCGGAGGATGGTATTCTCGAGCGGAAGGTTCATACTACAAGACGGGGTGCTATTGATTCATTCCAAATTTGGAAGAAGGGTCAGCTACAAAGTAAGTCGAAGTGGTACAGCAGGGAATTGGGCATCGTCGCGCTCTTACATCTTCCGTTCTAGCATGAGCAGGAGCTCAAGGCTTCTAAAGAGGGGGAGCCACGATCTAGGAGAATCTAGTGCTTTTTGAAGATTTGTCAAAGTCGTTCGAACGACTTTGAGTGTCATTCGAATGAGTTGACATGTTCGCTGGAATTTTGGCCATAACAATATTTTGTTTGAACGATTTTCGGTATCGTTTGAGCGAGTTATCTTGTCCTCTAGAATTTTGGCCTAGAGCCATAATTTTGTTCGAACGAGTTTGGTTTCATTCGAATGACCAGACAACTTTTCTAGGGTTTAGGCCAATTAGTCGTAAAGTCGTTCGAACGACTTCTTAGTTCGTTTGAATGACTCGGGTGGTATTTTGTTTCTCAGACATTATTTTGCCTTGAGATGCGTTCAATTTTGTAATTTTGAGTTCCCTAGTATGTAAAGGGAACTAGGGTTATTTTCTAGGTTATGTTAGATTTGAAAGAGTTTTGAGATAAGACTAGGGTTTGAGTGTTTTCTTCTTGTAATTACTTCATTTTAAGTAATTGATTTCTTTATTTTTTCCAAACCAATTGGTGTTCTTCAAAATTCTCTACTAACACAAGCTTTTCAAAAATCACATTTTTCTTCGAGTTTGGTTTTCTATTAATCATCAATGGACTCACAAGGCTCTCCTTCATTTGCTTGAATCGGTTATGTGTAAAGACCATATACCAACTCCCCCAAAAATCATAATCGAAGCTCTGATACCACTTAATCCATAATCGAATCATTGATTATCCTTAAAAAATAATTAACAATGAAACAACGATTTGGATGGATAATTTCCTAATATAAACTTTTATTGCTCAATTGAACTGATTGCAATGAATTACTCCTCAAACCCTAATATTGAGATTAAAATATAGATCCTTTTCGTATTGCCTAATCTTACCATTTTATGAAGGTTACATGTTTCCTAGTTATAATATAAAACTAAATTGCACTTAAACGTACTAAAAATAAAAGTTGTCGTGATAGTCATTCGAACGATTCGAACGAACCCATAAGTCGTTCGAACAACTTCACTAGCTAAACCAAAAAACTAAGGTAGAACTTTTGGTCTTCAAGAAAGCCAGAGTCGTTCTAACGATTCCAAATCACATTTGAACAACTTGCCTAAATAAACTTAGAAAATGAGACAACTAGAATCATTTCTTTAGGTCCTTAACACGTTCGAACGATTCCAAGGTTCGTATGAATGACCTTACAAAATAAGCCTAGAATCAACAATAGAAATTTGGCTTTACTTTCCTTCTATCTCGCTCGAACGGCTCTAACGCTCATTCGAACGTCATGGTATCTTTTAAGAGGTTTAATGTCTAGATCCTCCTAGATCAAGAAAAACAACTTTGTAATGAAAAACTTAAATATGCTCATCTAATAAGTATAGAGGCAAAACCAAAAAAGCTTAAAAAAAATGAGACTCAGAAAGGTAAAGGCAATAGGCATGGTAAATTTACACCTAAACAGAATTATACGACTTCTAATGGTATATTTTGTGTGTTTTCAAAATTAGTAGATACGCCACTAAATTCTTGGTAGGTTGATACTGGTACAACCGTTCACATAAGTAATTTGGTGTCTGGCTATCCTAAAAGGGTTATTTGATAATTTCTAACACTTGGGGGATTTAAGAAATAAGATTTCCTCTACATCATACTCTTCTCTCACCTTACCAATTTTATGTTTTTCCCATCTCCGCAATTTATAGTTTAGGAAGTTACTTAGTTAGTACAAAGTAAGTATTACCAAATTTTTTCTAATACCCATGGCCATGGACATTTCCGTACCTTCATTATAAAATAGGGTTATTTAGCTTTTAGACCCGAAATAATGACCACAAATTGGGCTAACCCCTTATGATTGTCATTTTTAGCTTTTGGACTCTAAAACACCTCGGAAGTTGTTCTCCGATATGAAATTAATATGAAGTACCATAAATACCCCTAGATCTGTCGTGTATGATTTAATCTTAATGCCACGCTGTAATTATGAGTCCCACATATAATTATATCGTAATGATATGCTCTAAACCCACATCCACGTATGATTTTTCATCAAACAAATCCAACGGTTATGTTAAATCCGACCATTGTAATCCCAGATACGACTATAAAACCAACCCAGATCTTCATCTTCCTCTCCACTCTCACATTAACTACTTCATCTTCTTCTTTTGAAAGTAACTTCATCTTCAAAAATTTAAATGGGTGGTGTAAAACATGAAGCTGGTACACAATCAAAGGTCAGAAGTGTGTTTCGCATCTACTCAAAATAGGGTCTAAAAGTTAATTAGTTAAGATACAGGAGTTCTAAAAACTAAAATTAAAACATTAGTTTTCTTAAAGTTTTCACAGGTTGTTTATCAAATGTGCAATCTTAAGGGTCACATTGCTTCGAAATGTCCTTGGGTTTAAACAAATGTAAGAAATCTACGTGCAATGGCATCATAAAGCTGATATATCTCTTACTAAAAATAACTATGAAAGGAAGTTCTTAAAGTGTCAACACTCAATTTGCGGATTCTTTAAATGGTTATCAGATGCTATTAATCAAGCCAAGGGAGTAAAATGAGGTTCATCAAGTTCAAATCGCTATTTTAGGTGTGGTAAAAGTAACCATTGGGTGAGAGACTGCCCTTGGGTTAGATTTTCCTGCACTGCACATGGGTGTAATTACCTTATGAAAATGTTTACTTCTAAGATACAACAATCATTTGGGTAGAAGTTTCTTAAATGTGAAGATCCATTTTGTAACAATTTTATTTGGTTAACTGATCCAATAAGAGAAGAATCTATAAAGAATGTGAAAATGACAGTGAATATGCCATTAGATGAATTTGTAGTTCAATTTTCTATAAGTGACAGTGGAGAAGAAGAAGAAGAAAATGTAATGATATAAAATGACAGTATAACATCTGAAATATTGTATTTAAACAAGAAAGTACATAGCAAATAGTTTTTCAAATGACAGTTTAACATCACCAATATTAAACTTAAATTATCTTACAAAATGATCAAATTCTCTAAGGGGCCCTAACTGGTGCAGCTTTGTTAGTCACTCTATTAGATGATTCTCCTTGCTCTGAAGCATAAAACCAATGTGCAAACCCTCTGGATATCTGAGTGACTCTATATCCACCATATTGTCTTCTAACATTAGGGTCTTTCCTAGGTACTCTAAAATGTTAACCAGTTAAATGAGATGGTTGAAATGACTGTGATGGTTGATATTGTTGTGATGATTATTGTGATTGTTGTGATAGTTGAGTTGAAATAAGAGTTAAAGGTTGAGGTGGCTATGATGGTTCTTCTGCTCTCCCTCTCACTCATACTCTCCTCCTTGTTGAAGGTATCCTAAATTCAGTGCTTAATCTGTATGCCTTTGTTCCCCCTCTCCCCCATGCTAGGCTTTTCCGCAGGTTGACCTTTACAAGTTCTGTTATTGTGCCCAAATGCTTGACACTTACTGTATCTTCTTGGTTGTCTCACCATACCATTTACCTCATCAACCTCTCTTCAATTTAGTATTGTAGGTCTTCCTGCTGGTCTCAATAATGGTGGTGGTCTGATATCACTTGTAGGTTATTTCATAAGAGTAAATGTATACTATGAAAATAAAGAGAAATTAATAATTCAATAATCTAAGGGCAAAAGTAACATACTTCTCCCCACTATAATGAATCTGTAATTGGATTTACAGCTTAGTTGTATGTTGCTATGTAGGCTGCCACCCTATGGTAATGATTACAATATATTTACATAGGCCATGATAAAGTTGTAAAATAGTAAAAGGCATAATGAAATTATAATTATAACATATTAACTATAAAAGATAGCACTTACTCAACCTACTGATATTTTAGTTGATAAATTACTCTCACTACATGTACACAAGGAAATCTAGTGATCTGTCAAACATTCTAAGTGCATGTATGTTCTTCCAAGTTCAATATCCACCTTGTGCCACTGTCATTAAGGACCAGCCACTGATCTATTTCAAATCTCTCCAACCTATAGTGGCGATTGTATGTTTTCAACAACTAAATCATCATCATTGCTCTAGATACCAATCCATTATGATCCCACTCTCTTGCCTTCAATTTCCTTTCATACATGAGTGTCATCAACATCAAATTTAGCCTTTCTACCATCTTGTTTTTTAAGGCTCATCTCTAATCTTAGCAATCTAATTGTTAAATGATTATGAGAAATTATTGGTCGTATGCTCACATTTTGTAGAAGCATCAAAGTAAGACCAACACCAAGATTTATATGGCTCCCTTTCTAACCATGTTTTTGCATCAGGTTCTGCAACTCCCAGCATGTCTAAATTATCTTTCATTACAAATTTTGTGTATGCCTTTGATGCATTTCAAGCCAATGTCATCAAATAAGTACCTCTGTACAGTTGCTTGAATTTTTTGTACATGTGCCTAAAACAAAATCTATAATTGGAATGAGGGAACACTTGTGAAACTGCCTCAACAAGACCCTTTTGTCCATCAGATATGAATGTCAATTTAAATGGGTGTAAGGTGAGCTGACCTTACTCCAAAGTTAAGAACTTTATCCATGTAGCTTGACACTCACTTCTGCAAATAAACATTGTTATAGGGAAAATACCATTGTTTGCATCAAGAGATATGATGCTCAAATATTGGCCTCCATACTTGTCATTCAAGAAATATCCATCTAGACCAGAATTGGCCTAGAACCCATGGTGAACCCATCTAAAGTACCTTAAAACTAATACTCATGTTTGTAAACTTAAAATTATCATCTTCCCTACTACAAGTAGCAATACTACCAGGGTTTGATTTTTGAATCTGAACACATAGTTCTGGACATAAAGCATAACCTTTATCATATGACCCCACTATCTTCTCCATCACCATGTTCCTTGCAATCCATGCAGTGTAATATGAAACTCTTACTCCAAATCTTCTATACATAATAATATATATCTACATTGGCTTTGTTGTACTTGCATCTTTGATTAGATTCTCAATCTCCTTTGCAACCCAAATAACATTTACATTTCTATTCAATGTGCCATTCATACTACTACAATGATGTATAAAATGTCCATTTTTAAGTATCATGGTATGGCCATCATTTAACCTTGTTATGAACACCCACAAAGGACAACTTGGTCTCTCTTTACATGCATATCTAATCTTCTTACTTTCATTCATCTTTTGTCTAAATGTGAACCTCTGAGTAATTGTAAAATTCCTCATAAATGACCTACACTCAGATATATTTGGCCACTCCATCCCAATTGTTAGCATAAACTCTGGCGCTTGAGGTGGCAGAAAGGATTCCTCATCTTCATAATCTTCTTTCTCATACAAGTTTGAAGAACCCATCATAAAATCTCTATTATTAGCGAAACATTCATGATCTTCTATGTGATCCATTGTAGGAAAATCATCACCATCCGGTGATGTATGGTTACTATAATAGCCTTCTTCAATATCCACATTGTTAAATAATGAGTCCTTAGTTAAGTCTTCAAACTCATTATTCTCTAACTGCCTCATAAGCTCTTCTCTTAAGTCCATCTTGTAACTTCCTCATCAATATTATCTATATCATCCTCCTTAATTTTAACTTCTTCTTTACTGGCATAATCTTTGGTTAAATCATCAAGCTCTTCCTCAGAAAGGTAATCAGCCCTAACCTTCTTTACCTTAGATTTTTGTGATTTGGCTTTTACTTTCCTCTTTAAAGATTCATCTTTAAAAGCCTTAGAAGTATGTACTTTTAATGGTCTAGTTGTCTTCTCTGAACATCTAGTAGACTTTTTTTTCTTAATTTTTGGTTTATCATATCCTAGCTATAATAGTGATTCTTCAACATAGATTGGCACTATTTCAGGTGTTTCATATATTTTTATGAAAACTCTGTAATACCAATGAATTGGGTCTTCCTGAATGTGCCTAAATATTAACTTTGCTTCTAAATCATTACTAACTACATACAAAACACCGTCTATAATAAATAACAACCCAATTACCCCCCCCCCCTGACATGAACATTATTATCTGGACCATGTTTATAGTCTATCCTTATAGCAATTAACCCCAACAGTTCTACAAAACTAATATTTACATGCACAGTTAAGACAAAATAACTACCACCCTTGTATTGACTCACTCCGTACCCACTATTACATGGTTCATCCCACTCCCCACCATACTCAATTACTAGGTGAAATATATCATAAATTTTATCATCAGACATAGTTTCAAATGGTATAAAAGAAAATTCAAATTTTAGCTTACTTTGTATTTGTACAACTTTCTTATTTTCCTTAATCCAACAATCTTTAAATTATAATTAATTGGGAATCAAGTTGTGTTATGTTTTATGTGCCCTAAAATATCTCGTACATCACATGCTCGAAATGTGCAGGGTCTAAAAGCAAAATTTAAAAAATAGGAAATTTTGGTTGGGTGTCTAGAGTGGTTACTCGGGGGAAGAGAGAGAGTGTGAGACGTATCAATTGATATTTGTTAGCTTAAAAACTTATATAACCCCAAGTCCAACACTCTAACCTCTCCATCTCTCTCTCTCTCTTTCTCACTCTCTCTCTCAAGCCTCAAGCAACAATGTTGAATTTCCTTCCATTAACACCCCTGACATCCGACTATAGTGATAGTGACGAAGTGGGAAGCCACGACCAACCGCGTATGATGATACCTCAGACGAATATCCCGATGAGGACTTCGACGTTGAGGAGGACCGAGTTTTGGTAGAGGGTATTGGTGGTGAGGATAATGATGATGATGACAGCAATGACGACGATGATGATGATGATGATTGTAATAGCCTAATTTTGGGATTTGCATTTAGCCTTTACACCAAATGTGTTTAGAATGCTCACAAACAGTAAGTAATAGATAACACGATAATTTATCGTGGAAAACCTTTAAATAACTTAAAAACCACGACCTCTCTTGAAGATTTTAGAAAGAGAGAGATAGATCTTATTGATAGTACTAGTTAATTACAATGAGTGTTCTTTGTATTTTAGTATGGAGTGTTAGAGTGAAATATCATTCGCCCATCATTTGGAATTCTCTGGTCCTATTTATAGGTCTTATAATATGACCGTTTGATGACCATTAAGATTCTTAATGATGGACGTTACAAAATATATGTTAGATATTCTTTGACCAGATTGTGTAACGGACTGATCTTGTTTGTCTTGTAATGGCTTCATTGATGATGATGCATCTGTTGACTCGAACTATTGATGTTGAGGTTGAATAGTGATTATTGGATACTGAATATGTCCTTAGTAATGCTTCATATATGTTGATGAGGTCGAGGATGAAGCATGAGTATGAGATGCGAACTAAGTTATTACAAGACGACTCTTAACCAAGAGCACGAGAAGCATCATGGGAGAGTGGTGTTGGTTGAGAAATTCGTGTTATAACTGTTTCCTGATATTGCTATCTTGATTCTGACTGTGTTATAAATGTGCCATGTACTTTGTTGATGAAGTTAAAAGTTCGTATGTTGGTTGAAGATAAAGCATGAGTCTGAGATATGGAATAAGCCACTACAACCGCCCCCTCTCAGCCAACAATACGAGAAACATTGTAGGCGAGTGGCGTTGGTTGAGAAGTATCATCAATATTGCAGTTAATATCTGGGAATCATTTCCAATGCATATTCATAAATATTTGTTTGTGGGTTTTGGGTTTTCTAGAACCAATGGTTCTAGTCAATGTATTTACATGGGAAAACCTTCGGACATGGGAATTTAAAGAGTCGGCTTCAATGTTGATCATAGTATAAAAATAATTTGAGTTGTGTATGATGTGCCAAGTCTTCGCTCTTGACTATTTCTTATTTGTTCTTATTTCTAATTTAAAATCTTCTAATGTTGAGAGTATGATTACTACAAGGAATCAATCTTGGAGTCTAGGATTCGTAGAAAGATAGAAGAACTGCGTATCAGTATTTGGATACCAATCTTTGCATTTGCCGATACCAATTCCTATGTCACCTACCTATCACCGTATGTCATATGAAGAGGTAAGGATGCGGGGGATATTATTACCAGAGATGTTGCATTTCCACTATCTATGACATCTGAGGTAGAGCGCTGAAATGGGCTTCGGTTGCTGGCAGAGGAGGTTGTTACAACTGAAGATAAAGCAGCAGGAGTTCACCCGAGGAGTCTCGCGGTATCCTGCTAGTAAGTGGGTTATTTCTAAGAAATATGGCATTTCGTCTGTCAAAATCATACTGGGGGAGGTGGGTTATGGTGGGAGATGGTGGCGATGATGGAGGAGGTTTTTTCCATAGACCATAGATATTGGTCATGAAGAAGATCTTTCATCTGTGATTTTCCAGTTCCACTATTTCATGTCCTTGCAGCATAGGATCAAAGTTAGAAGTTACTTTAGTTTTGCATCTTCTTCCTCGTAGACTGCTGAGAGGTATTTCAAACTATTACTTGATGTTATTTTGTAAAGTAATCTTGTAGATTTTTTGGAACATTTTGTACCTGTAAAGTATCCTGTACGAGGAATTTTCAAACTTGTAATAAAATGTTATCATTCTGTTATCTCGATGCTTTGTATCGAACTTGTAGTCTTGGGTTGTAAATGAGAAGTCTGAAAAGAGGCAAGTACGGGATAGTAATTATCATGAGGTATTAGCTGGACAAAAAAATTGTAAAGATCTTAGGTGCATATTGGTAAATGGTAGTAATAGGCGAGGTTTAAAAATTAAAGGAGCTTGAAAATGTGATGATAGGAAGTAGATCACTTTTATAATATGACTAGGGTGTGTAAAGGTATATGGTTTTTCTATAATCTATTTATTCAAAATGGCTGAAAAATGTCTCGAACTGTGGAAAAATTGAAATTGATTGTAGGTATACTACTTAGACTTGCTTGATTTGGTAGTTGCCATGTTTCATATAGGTGTGTAGAAAATCTGAGGGAGATTTTTAATAATATAAAAAGAATAACCTGCATAATATTCTGGATTTTTTGTTGATATTTTGCTGCCCAAAAAATTTTCTTGCAAAATTTATCCTTCAGCCAAATCTGTAGGGTGATATGGATTTTCAAAGATCTTCTTGGTGACTATATAAAGTAGTAACTTTGGCTGTTTATGTCTAGTATCATCTGCAGGGATAGTTACTATAGAGGTAGTGCGAGTAATCATGGTGAGGACACGCTCTTAGCATGCTCGTCATGTAGCTGATAGTAGGTTCATATTTAGGTTTGTTGAACTTTGTGAGCGATATTTCCGTCGACCACCTTATGATGCTGTGTTACCGGAATGGCCATTGAATTTGATCGGACTAGATGATAAAGGCAGGCGTGCAGAGTATAATTGTTTTTTCTGGTGAATATGTTTGTATGTCTCTATTGGATACCACAATATAGAAATGATTGTTTGATAGCTCGCATGTGACAAACCTGTTGAAGAGGGATTAAGGCAGCAAGAGCAAGAGAGAGATAATTCCATGTGGGGAGGTGAACCATCCAGGTGCTTTAAATGTAATTACAGAAGCCTATAAGATCGAACAATGGAAGGTTTACAATAAATAAGTATCTGTTTTATATTAATATATTTGTGTATCTGTTATATGTAGAACGAAGCATAGTTTTTGCGTCGATATGAGATGAATAAAATAAAATATTCTATTTTACTGGTCGTGTGCCGATATTGTGGATGAAGCTATATGATATTAACAATTGTATAAATATCTTCAAATTTTGAATATTGAATATTTTAGGAATGTTGTACGATCTGGTAGAGTATAAAAGTAAGGTGATTGGAGTGGCAAATTTTTTTAATGACAGATAATAGAAATAGACGTGATGACAGTAGATGTTATCACAGAAGTCATGATGCTGCTTTAACTGAATAGATGAAACCTATAGAGACTGTAAGGGTGACTGACACGTGCTTGAAGGAGCCATCATTCCGTAAACTGAGGAGAGAGTTATAAATCTCGTATCATTTCCTCATAAATTTTAGGCAGTTGTAGCGAGAGAAAAAAGTGTGGTGCAAATCCTATCTCCAAATGGAGGAAACGTTAGAGTTCTAAGTGTGACCTGAGGGGGAAAAACTTCATCGGGTGATATAACTTTTGGAAAGCGATGGGAGCGGTCATTTCGGTTAGACATTCAGGTAATATGGAAGATTATTGTTATTCAAGTACAAGTAGGTGATATATGGCTCTGCCTTGTTTGATTTGTTGTTGCTAGTAATCTATGTGATGTTGTATGTTTATCCTTTTGGGTGAGGGATACATAGGTTTAAGATCTTGGGTAGAGATTTTTGTAGGGTATAAGCTTTGTTATAGGAATAGACTGTAAGAAAGATAAAAGTTGTTTGGAGAAGAAGATTAAATTTGTTTTATTAGGTAAAAGGTCGGGTTGTTTTTACTGTATGGAGAGTGTAATATGTAAAGTAGAGATAATGATAAAATATTTGTGTATCTGTAGGTCCAGTACGTTGTTCCAACCTAGCATTCCCAGGAGTAAACTTGTAGTATCTTCAAGTTCCGGGGAAACATCATCGTTGGGGAGGGACGAAGAGTATAATGTGATGGAAGCGACTGTAAATAGTATTGAGATTACTGTAGAGTTGAGGAAACCAGCAAAGTAGAGAAAGTGATAGATAAAGAGGATAGAAAAAAATAAGATAAAAATATTTATTTTATACTCAGAGGGAGTAGATATAGGAAAAGAAATTTTTGAAATACAAAAAGAAATTGCAGGGAGGCTAGGGAAATTATTTGGTGGACCAAGGTCGCTAGTTTAGGGCCTATATCCTTGGAAAAGGGGAGGGGAGGTATACTACCAAGTCCCTTATTTGGAGAAGTAGAAAAAGAATAGAGGGAATTAGTGAGGATATATCTATCATACTATAATAGCCTCAGGTGGGCAGGCTGAGCGATGGTTTTTATGTTATTTGAATCAGGTCGGTATGGCCTTAAAGTTCTTCTTACCTTCTTTCCAAAAAGGGATCATAAATGTATTATAGTGTTGCCTGTCCAGCTGAATGAGAATGTATATGAAATAGTGAGGCTATGTGAGGCACTGAATGATAAATAGAGAAAGAAGGGATTGCTAAGCAGTTCAAAGCTGAAGATGTGTTAAAGTTTATAAATGGAAATACGTCAAAGGTCGAAGTAGTGGTTACATGTATAGTGATTTGTCTAGGCTAATTTTTTTTTACTTTGAATCTGCGGGTAGTAGACCATGGAATAATCACCTTGTAGGTAGGGGGTAACTGTATGCAAGTTCCAAATGAACCAGCGCTCGTTCGAACCATAAATATTATATGCCCGAGGTAAATAACGTTGATCAATCTTTGTACTAACCATTATCATGTCATCGAGCTGCTAACTAATGTTTTGCTCCTTTGTTTTGTCCGAACCCAATCCTTTATCGCTGCTTATATTAACAGCTTGTTTGACTGTGTTGCTCATGACAGCGAGTTAAAGTAGGTACTTAGTGAGCTAGGATCCGTAGGATAAGAGGGTAGATTCGTATTACCCAAAGTTCTGTAAACTCACGAGAAATGAGCTATGGCTGAGGAGGAAAGCTCGCTTGACTTTGCTGATGTCCCGTCTTACCTCTTACACCTGGAAACAAGAAAAGGACTACTCAGAAGTCGAAAAAAGTCAGCTCCGCAGAGTACGCCTGCTATTGGGGTGGTGACCATAAAATAAGAGATCGTAAAACTATTTGAGGGTGTGGGAGGATAAACATGAAGTGAGTTCGGTTATTCCTGTAGATGCTGAAAGGAACTTGTTGAAGAGGAAAACGATATGAGGACGAAGGTAGCTCTCGTACTAACCCTCATGCTGTGGCTAAGATGAAAGCGCTAGAGAAGAAATACTGCCTGATG
>JACGCM010000272.1:0-97436 GCA_014058105.1 Kingdonia uniflora
GCGTCAACCTCTGGTCGTTCGGCTGAGTATGATAATTTAAAATCTGATTAGGAGAACGAAGTAGGAGTGGTTCAATTTCAAGATTTCCTTAGACAATTGGTATCATACCCTTCAAACTCCAATGTGTTTAGAGAGTTATAAATCCAAAGCTTTTATAGGGGGAAGATGGTTAAATTTTGCAGAACATGCCGATAGGCAGTTTAGAAGATTTTTAGTAGAATCTAGGTAGGAACATTTCTTTTTGTTGGCTAATTTAGAGAAAGAGAAATCAGACAGGGAAATAGACCAATCGATCTCCTTAGAGTATTATAATGGGAATGTCCAGGGTAACTTGGAAGAAGGTTTTCTATATTACCTGTCTCAGTTAGAGGACAGGTTGAGTCTACCCCTAAGTAATCTTGCAAAAAAGGATAATGAATATCATAGGGGCATGTCCTGCCCAGTTAAACGGGAACATTGGGAGTAATAAATATTTGTAAGAGTTTGAATAAGTTGTGGAAGGAGAATGAGGTGGAGAAAAGAATTTCTCCTGAAGATGTGTTGTAATTTTATGGAGTGAAGAATTATTCTACAAGTAGAAGGGTATATTTCTTTTCGAGCTCGTCTCGACCTCTTTTCTTTGATATGAATTCAACAGGTCAAATGTGGAATGGTAATGTGATTTGGGTGAAAGGCGATTGCCTTCAGAAAGATGATGAAGAACCCATAGAACTTCTGTATAGAACTGTGAAGAAAAGTAAGTATAATAACGTATAATATTGAGCTACTGATATTGAATGCTCTTTTGTTATTGGTAATGTTTTCTTTTAGACAGGTCCTCTGTCGAAGATGAAAAAAGAAGTCCCTATTAGATACTGTTGCTCAATAAAGGATTGAGCTCGAGGTAGTGCTAAAGACCTCAGTATTAATAAAGTAAACGAGCTAACAGTAGGTCTGAAAAGGCTCAGAAGTCTCAAGAAATGTGACTAATGACATGGGTTGGAGGTAACAAGTAGAGAGGAGTTAATGGCGAGAGACGAGTAGTTTTACCGAAGGCCTTTGCAGTGAATTTTGTAGATGTGCCAGAGTCTACCGCATCGAGTAAGCTAGCTCAAAAGTTTCCACAGAAGAGAATGGTAAAGCGTGCCACAACCTCTGGAACCACGGGGAGTGGTGAGGTCGAGGTAGAGGCTAGAAAGAGAAGGGTAGACCCTACTTCTAAACTGATTAGCGTGAAGGTCATAAAAAATTAACCTGGTGAGGAAGACGAGCTGAGAGCTGTCGAGGATAGGGCGAGGCTTGCAGCCTATAAGGGTGTAGAGGAGATGAAAAAAGTGGCAAGTTTGATGATTTGTATGTTTGCTAATTTGTATTGTGGGTCGATATGAAAATATGCTCGATTTGTTTCTTGCAGGCTGCTCGATTGATAAAGGGAATCTGTCTCGGGATGGAGGAGGAAAAAGTGGAGCCCAAGAGTGGGAAGGCAGAGCTCGAGATGAAGGTAGCCCGTTTGAAGTCTGATTTGATTCGGGAGGGGGAAGCGACTAGATTCTATGAAGGCTGCGCAAGAGGTCGAGATTATCGAGCTAACTGAAGAATCACGGATGAATTTGGATGAGGTGGTAGTCTAGCGTCACAGACTTGGGTGCCACCTCCTTAAAATGGGGTACTCCAAAGCTGAGGTGAATGATATTATGGCTGATACCTTCATTGAAGAGGATAAAAGATGATATGGCTGGAGTTATTAGAGGGTTGGATGGTGCCTCTCCCCAAGCTGAGTGAGAGAACCAAGTGGATGACATTGTGAACCCAGAGAATGAGAATGAGAATGAGAAGGTAGAGTAATATTACTGACTCTTTGGTTATGCGATTAGGAGGGGTTTGAGAACTGTAATTGTATGGATCATTATAGGATACATTTTTGTAGGCTAAGTGATGTTTGTAAACCTTGTTTGTAGGAACTTAAAGATATGTATCTCAGAATAAAAGAATTAGAGAATGAGCTTACTAAGGAGAAAGACGCCTCAACTCCCCTGCTTTCTTCACAAGCAGAAATACAGGTTTGAGAAGAGCAAAAAATATTTAACTTGTATACTGCATTACGTTAGAGTGACAAAGTAAAAATTAGAGCATAGAGATAGACCAAAAATGGGCTAATAGTTTAGGGGCAATGGTACTCAATTGTGTATAGATAATATTAAAGTGTTGAAAAAGTTAGAACATAGAGAATGTGTTTCTTGAAATTGGAAGTACGTGTTATTGTCATCGAACTGGGATCATACTTCGACCTTAAGTTTATAAGCAGTTTCACACAGTAGATGTCAAAAAAATAGAAATTTGTTAAAAATAGGATTCTTGTATGTATCGATTGAGTGTTCTTGAATCATACTTGATGTATTGTATCTATGATGTAGGTCGAACTTGATTCAGCCCGGTTGAGCGAAGAAGGGATACAACAATATAACCAAGAGTTTGCGGCAGAGTTTGATAGAATGAGAGAGACAAATGAAGATAGGGAGGATCAACATGTAAAAGAACATTTCAAGTTTGTCGAGGCAGCACAAATTGTTGATGACCTCACTCAAAAGAACAAGGAGAAGGATGCCAAAATTAGTTAGGGGCAAAAAGAGCTCGTGGGGACGAGGGACGAGATAACGATGCTCAAAAGCCAAAATAATGCCTTGTTGGTAAATAGTAAGGATGCGGACATGGCTCAGTATTATATTCAGTCATTAAAAATAATATATAAAGTATTATGCCATTATGTGGCCAGTCTGAAGGACCAAATGATCAGCAAAATGAACAAACAAGAGCTGATTCGAGCTAGTTTAGTGAGTTCCAAAAATGAGCTAGAGCGGTCGAAGCACAAAATGATTGAGAAAGATATTGAGCTGAAGAGAGCTCGAGATAACTTATCTAACTCCAAAATTGCGGTTGAGCAGTTGACTGCAGTTTTACCTGCTAAAGATATAAAGTTCCGGCTAGTATAAAGACGTTGTGATGAGTTGAACGAGAGGGTGACACAATTGAAGGCCAATTTGGCTAAGGCCAATTCATGTGCCAACAACCCCGAGGCACTCGAGGAAGAATAAATTTGATACCAGGGTCTTCATTGTTTAAGGGGATGTGGTTAGCCTATCAGCTCAAATCATAGAGCTTGAGGGAGATATAGCCCGTACTCAAACTCATGAACAAAATTGAAATGAGCGGTTAAGAGAGTTCCAAAGTAAGCTGGATGTTGCTCACGTCAGGGAATAGGAGTTAGAGCAGGTTATTAGAGGTAAGGATATTTTAATAAGGAAAAAAGAGGAATTGCTAAAGAAATCTTCTGCTGGGGGAGGCGTAGATAGGGATCTTGAGGAACTTCGTGCTCAGGTGGTGGAATTGAGGACGATAAACCAGGCTGAGTCAGATAAAGAAGATGGAAGGCGAGGGAGCATATCAATCTTATGTCCTGTGCAGAAAGTTGAACGGAATGGCATGAAACATGGTACAAGAAGTGGTAAGAGCGTCATCAAAAAGTGAGAGAGAATTTTGCCAAACTAGTTATTCCCGAGGTGCCTCGCCCGCAGATGTTAGCAGCTATTATCGCTTATTTTGTAGAGGAAATGAGAAGGCTTGAGTTAGAGAGAGATACCTTGTACAACTATCTATCGGCTATAGGTTGCATTTGCAGAGCTAATGTATATCGTGAAATCTGTATAAACGTCATGGAAATAGAGTTAGGTTCTTGGCCTACTAAATTGGTGGAACAAGGCAGGATTATTGTGACTGCTTGAGCTCAAGAATTTATGGCTAATCGACCTCCTGTTGCAGGGGAAAGCGTAGTTGACCTCCTATCAGCAAAAAAGAATCCTTATAAGTGGATGTACATGTAACCTATAAAAGTATCTGTCGCAGACATATTAAGAGATGAAAGCTAGTGTTACCTTTGCTTTATCTTATGTCCGGTAGAGTTCTTTGATTGAAAACTAGTATTACCTTCATTTTAATCATAGAATATGTATAAAGTTTGATTAAAAGCTAGTTTTACCTTTGCTTTAACCGGTATAATTGTCGTAACCATATTGAGAGATGAAAGCTAGTTTTACCTTTGCTTTATCTTATGCCTGGTAGAGTTCTTTGATTGGAAACAAGTATTACCTTCATTTTAATCGCAATGTATGTATAGAGTTCAATTGAAAGCTAGTTTTACTTTTGCTTTAACTAGTATAATTGTTGCAGCCATATTAAGAGATAAAAACTAGTTTTACCTTTGTTTTATCTTATGTCTGGTAGAGTTCTTTGATTAAAAAATAGTATTACCTTCGTTTTAATCGCAGAGTATGCATACAGTGCGATTAAAAGCTAGTTTTACCTTTGCTTTCATCAGAATAGAGGTCGATTAAAAGTTAGTATTACCTTTGCTTTAATCTATGTATTGTCTACGTAAGTAGAGAGTAATGTGGGAAAAAACTTGGAAGTTTTCATTGAATATAATAGAATGCATATTGAATGGAGATGAAATCTCACTTTTGGAATGGAAAGAACAATTTTTTTGAAGTGAAGAAGTGAAAGACTTAATGATAGTACCGTTTTAGTCGCCTAGTGTTCCATGGATTTGGGATTCAAACTCCTTGCTTCATCTTGAGATAATATGATCCCAGACCAGTTTGATCAATGATAAGGAATGGACCCACCCAATTTTCTTCCAGTTTCTCGGGATGTGCCTCTTTTTTATGTTGAGTGATTTCTCTGAGGACGAGATCGTCGATTTAGAAAGTATGGCTTCAGACTCTTCTGTTGTACGAACTAGCCAGCATTTGGTGATATCGACCTAGGTTGGCAATAGCGCGTTCCCTAGTTTCATCAATCCAATTCATGTTACAAGCTAATTCAAACTTATTTTCTTCGACGGTAAGCTCGTGATCTTTTATTGGATGGTGGTTTTTTGTTAGAATGACGGCTTTTGTGCCATATGCAAGGAGGAATAGGGACAACCGGTATATTATTGATGCATAGTGGTACGGTATGCCCATAGGACATGAAGAAATTCTCGTACCTAATTCCCTTTTTTATGCGATTGAAGCCTTTTTTTGAGTCCATCCACGATGGCTTAGTTTGTGATTTCAGCTTGGTCATTGCCTTGAGGGTAGTATGGATTGGATTGTGAGTAGATGATGTTGTGTTTGTTGAGGAAGGCTATGACTTTCTCTCTAAAGAATTGAAGGACATTATCGATCCAAATCAGGTGGGGGCATCCAAACCGTGTGATGATGTGTTCCCAGATAAAAGAGATGACCTCTTCTTCTCTAGTTCGACATAGTGAAACTGCTTCCACCCATTTTGTAAAATAATCTGTTGCTACGAGTAGGTATCGTCGGTTACCTGGAGTATTTGGAAATTCTCTGACGAGATTGAGCGCCCACCGCTTGAATGACTAGAATACCCTGCTTGAATGTAGTTCGAGTGCAGGGGTACGAATAATGTGTCCATGTCGTTGACACGTACGACATTTGCGTGAGTACTCCTCTGCTTGATTGCGCATATCTAGCCAAAATACTCCTTGTATAATTGCTCTGTTAGTGAGTGATCAACCTGCGGCAAAGGTGCCACAAGTCCCTTCATGTAAATCTCTGAGCATTCGGTTTGCTTTCTTTTTGGAGAGGCACTTGAGGTAAGGCCTCGTGACTAAACAGGGATATAGAAAACCGCTTTGATTTGTGTAGCTCTTTGAGTTTTTGATCAACCGCCGTTGCTCTTTTGGATCTGTTGAAAGGGGCCCTTTACATTCGTTGTCGGTGTCAAGGTAGGCAAGGAAGGGCTTTTGCCAATCGTGTTCATCATCCTCATCGCCCTCAGTATTGATCGTACATACAAAATGACGATCAATGCTGGGGGTTGATATCACTACGATTTGTTGATATCAAACTTCTGTACCCAATACCCCGGCTAGATAAGCCAAGGAATCGGCGTGTCTATTTTTGCCTCAAGGAAGATAATCGGGAGTTGCTTTCGCAAACGTTCTCATCCTATCTGCAACAAGGGCTACATATTTGATCATCTTGCCATTCTTCTTGTATTGCTCAGAGTAATGGTGGACGATGAGTAGAGAATCTATGTAGACTGAGAGCTCTAGGATACCAAACTCGAGTACGGGGTCAAGTCCATGAATGAGAGCTTCATATTCGATGACATTGTTGAAGGTTTTAAAATCTAAGCAGATTGAATTCTTAATTCTGCCGTTAAAGGGGGTAACCAATACGATTCCAATTCTTGACCCTACGAGTCCTGCTGAACTATCTGTAAGAAGTCTTTACCCTTTCCTTGTAACTCATTTAGCTTGCTCGCCAAATACTTTAGTGGGTGGATCTTTTACAATTTCTTCTACAAGGTCAGGATCGTGCTCCTCCCACTCGGGATTTTTCACAGGAAAATCTGTGAGAAAATCGGCAATGGCCTAACCCATTTTTGAATGTCGTTGTTTGAACTTAATATCATGTTTTCCCAAACTGACTGAGCATTATTGTACTTATCTGGAATTTTCTTATTTGGACAAAACTTCTTGTAGTAGGTAGTTCGTCATGACTTTGACTGAATGAGCTTGGAAGTACTGGTTAAGTTTTTGTGAAGTATAAACAAGAGTTAGATGAAGTCTCTCGATTTTAGAATACTTCGTTTCCGCTAGAGTGAGGGTCTTATTGATGAAGTAGACTGGCTTCTCGACCTTTCCTTCAAGTTGAATGAGAACTGAGCTGATAAAAGTATCTATAATTGCCAGGTAGATGATCAATTCTTCATTATTTACTAGGGTGTTCATGATGGGAGACTTCCCCAAATAGGTTTTGAGTTCCTGAAAAGGTGCCTCGCATTCTGATGTCCATTGGATATCTGCATTGGGCTGAACTTTTCCTCATTTGGTATAATCGCGGAGTAGTAGGAACAGGCAACGACAACGATCTGAAGATTTAGAAATAAATCGGTTGATGGCGGCAATCTTGCTGGTAAGTTTTGTACGTCTTTTGTCTTCTTTAGAGATGACATGTTGAGGAGAGCTTCAATTAGATCTAGATCGGCCTCAATCCACTTATTGCTGATGAGGTGGCCGAGGAATCGGCATGAATGTATTCCGAATTGATAATTATCAGGATTGAGTCACATCTGGTAAGATCGAAGAATGTTGTGTTGAGATCTGTGATGTGGCTACTTGACTGTATGCTCTTTCATAAGAGATCATCAATGTAGAGTTCCACAATTTTCTCAAGATGTGCTTTGAACATAGTAGTCATCAATTGTTGATAAGTCGTGTTTGCATTTTTGAGTCCGAAGGGCATGACTTTGTAGCAGTATAGTCCTCTTTCAGTGATGAAAGTGGTCTTTTCTTAATCTTCTTCCAAGAGAGGAATCTGATTGTATCTAGAAGCAGTATCCATCATTGATAGGTGTTGTGACCTACCGTAGAATCAAGAATTTGATGGATAATGAGAAGAGGGAAACTGTCCTTTGGAGTACGTTTATTTAGATCGGTAAAATTTACACAAACTTGGATCTTTCCATTCTTCTTTGGAATAATGACAATGTTTGATATCCAATCTGGATACTTGGCTTCACTAATGAATCCCACTTTTATAAATTTCACGATCTCAATGCTGACTTCATCTCGAAGACTAGGTGAGAGGTATCGCTATATTTATTTGGCCATCGTAGCGTTGATGTTGATGGCCAATTTGTGACATGCTTTGGTTGGATCGACCCCAGTCATCTCTTTGAAAGTTCACGCAAAGACGTCTCGATTCAGTCGTAAGAATTGAATGAGAACATCCTTATCGTGCTGGACTAGCATGGTAGCGATAAAAGTAACTCTGCTAGGTCCATCAATGTTGATGTATTATGTAGGCTCTTATGTGAAAGGCTGATCATCAAGGTAATCAACTTTCTTTAATTCCTATACAGCGTATTAGTTTGAGGTATCTAGAATGGCAGAGATGGTATTGTCATAAGCTCGAGAAACCTTTTGACTGCCTTTAATTTCATAGATACCATCATTATGTTTGAAGCAGAGTGCGTGATGATTGGTGGAAGTGATGGCTTCCATGTTATGAATCCAGCAGTGGCCTATAATCCCGAGATAATGGGATTTGACATTGATGACGTAGAAGATGACGTCGATTGTGGCTGGTCCAGTAGTAATAGGTAAGGTGATCTTGTCTACTCGTTCTTCTTTGGAACCATTAAATCCACTGATATCGGTGTCGCTCGGAATAACTTGATTGGCCAATCTCATCTGGTCGATTGTGCTCTAAAATAGAATCTCAATATCACTTCCAGTATCGATCATCATTGTATGCATGACAAACTTCTTTATCTTGAGCTCTATCACTAATGCATCATGATGTAAAAATTTTACATGACTAATGTCGCAATCCTCGAATGAGATCCCAAGCCAACGATTACTCGACTTGGGTAGAAGGTTGGCTTCTTTATCATGAGGTGTGAGATCGTAACATTCTGATAGTCTCCGGGATTGAATCTACAAGAGTTGTTGATTTGACGAATTTCGATCATGTTGTTATGGTACATATGGTAGAGATGTTTCTCCCTAACTTGATCTTTAACCAGGACTACCTCAAGTTATTTCTTTTAGCTGCCATCTTAGTAAGACTCCAGGTCGATAATGTATTTGTACATCTGCCCTTCATTGAAAAAGAATTCCAGCAAAATCTGTAAAGTATAACAGTTGTCAGTAGAATGATGATTAACCTTGTGATGCATGTAGTACGGGTGGCTTTCGATTGGTTTCAATGGTTAAGATGGATGGTATAACTTATCCTTAGATAGAATTGGAAAAATTGTAGAGATTCGAACATTCATCTTCGGAAGGACCGATTTAGGCAATGTACCGCTTTTTGAGGATTGTTAGTGTTGCCCTTAGAGCGCTTTTGATCACCCTGATCCTTATTCGGTTCATTGCTTTAATCTGAAGTTAGACCTTTAGTGGTTAAGAAGGATTTAGTAGATTTATGGCTTTTAGACATCATCCTTTCCAGGTCGACATATCCATTGACCTTGGTGATCATATCCTCCAAGGTTGCAAGTTTGTTGAGGAAGAAGTGCTCTTTGGCCTTCCAGTCGAGCTGGAGCGCGTTGGTGAAAGCAGTAACAACTGTTTTCTGATCGAGATTATCTACTTTCACGTGAGCTCCAAAAACTTCTTTCCAAGAGCCTCGAGCTTATCTCCTTGTGACTGTTTAAGACTAATAAGAGAATATAAACTCTCCTCTTTGTCTTTGTCATGAGCATACGTCTTGATGACCTATTTCTATAACTGATCGAATATGAGTATGGTATCTTCTAGTAAAGAGTAGAACCGCCAGAATGGTTCTTCATGTAGACTTGTTTCGAACAGACGGTAGAGGATGTGGTTGAGATTGGAGTACAATCCCAATGAATCATGGTATTGTTGAATGTGCCCCTTTGGATTGGTGCCCTTGTATATCGAATAGTTCTTTAGCAATTAGACTTCCCTGTATCTTAGTAAGGTCATCTGTAGTGCCTAGAACTTGCGCTTCAATTAACTTCTTGATGCGCTGATCCATATGTTCTTATGTGACGCATTGACGCGTTGCTTGAGTAGCTTAGCGAGGTGGTTGAGGATTATGATTACCATTACCTTCATTCAAACGATCACATACTAGAATTTGAAGTTGAGGTTGCTGTTCTTCCTCCTGATGTTTGGAAAATTGGCGACCTCTCCTAATTTCAGACTGGACTTCACCACCCAAATGAATGGACGGTTGATGTTTGTGCTGAATATTTATAGAAATAGCTTTGCTGGTAGCTCCTCAAGGTCCCAATATATCCCGCGCAGAAACCTAGGAGGTCTCTGGCACTTGATCGTGATCTCTGGTTTGAGGAGCCTGTTGAGTATCCATTAGAGCTTGTAATGTATTCTGCATGGTTGACATCTGGTCTTCATGTCGTTTGAACGCCGTCAAACGAGGTTGTCACTCAACTTCGAGTTCTTCTCGCGAGTTCTTGGTTTAGAGTTAACTGGCGTTCGATCTCATTGTGACGTGCTCCCATTTCCATTCTGGAATAGCTAAAGGTTTGAGCTGTCCTGCCGGCTTTTGATGCTCGGCTTTCACCTGCTGGCAGGTTAGACATTTAGAAACAAATGTAGCTATCTTGCACTTCATATTGTCCCACCAAAAATGTCTCTTCAGGTCCTGGTACATCTTCGTACTGCCTAGATGAATAGTATATCTCGAACCATGAGCCTCACTCAAAACCTCACGTTTCAGTACCTTGGAATCTGGCATGCATAATTTGCCCCTGTATCTGATGCTGCCATCTGAACTAACTATCCAATCAGGTCTAGTGTCTTCTGAAGCCCAAGACTGTAATCTGTCATCCTGCTGCTGCACCTCTATAATCCGAGAAATCAAATACGGCTGAACTCTCAGATTTGAAATAAGACCACTTGTAGTCTGTGAACTGAAAATCAACCCAAACTTCGTAATGTCGCTCAGCATCGTCCACTCACGAATCATCAGACGTGCAAGTAATCTTTTAGGAAAATGGCTCAAAGTGTCGGCCACCACGTTCGCCTACCCTGGGTGATACTGCCAATCTACATCGTAGTCCTTCAGAAATTCCACCCACCTACGTTGTCTCATGTTCAGCTCCTTTTGAGAGAAAAGATACCGTAGACTCTTGTGTTCAGAAAAGAGCTCGAACCTCTCCCCGTATAAGTAGTGTCTCCAGATCTTCAGCGCATAAACCACTGGATGGAACAATCAAAACTGGCGTGGTAGTCAATCTGTTCTTCTACTCGGTAAAAGCTGAAGTGCATTTGTCGTCCCAAACAAATCGTACGTCCTTCTGAGTCAAACGGGTAAAAGGAGCAGCAATCCGCAAAAACCCCTCAATAAATTTACGATAGTAACCTGCTAAACACAGAAAACTGTGAATCTCTGTAACGCTCGTTGGCTGTGCCCAATCTGCGACTACTGCAACCTTGGAAGGATCCACTGCAATTCCATACTTAGACACTACGTGTTCAAGGAATTTTACCTCCTGGTACTAAAACTCACACTTTTCAAACTTTGCAAATAATGCGTTCTCCTGTAAAGTCTGTAAAGCGATCCTCAAATGTCCCTCGTGCTCTGCCTCGGTCCTCGAATATATCAAAATGTCATCGATGAACACAATGATGAGCCGGTCAAGAAAAGGGCTGAAAACACAGTTAATTAAATCCATAAAAGCTGCGGGCACGTTAGTCAAATCGAATGGCATCACCCAAAACTCATAGTGTCCGTAACGAGTCCGAAAGGCTGTCTTCAAATCATCAGCTGCCCTTATCCTCTGCTGGTGGAAACCCGACCTGAGATCAATCTTCGAAAAGAACTGCGCTCCTCGAAGCTGGTCAAACAAGTCCTCGATCCTCGGTAACGGATATTTGTTCTTGATCGTGACATTGTTTAACTCGCAGTAGTCAATACACAAACACATCGAACCGTCTTTCTTATTTGCGAACAAAACTGGAGCTCCCCACGGCGAAGTACTCAGTCGAATAAATCCCTGATCCATCAACTCATAAATCTGATCCTTCAACTCTTTCAGCTTAATAGGCACCATACAGTACGGTGCCTTTGAAATCGGTGTTGTACTAGGAATAAGATCTTTGCCAAAATCAATCGCTCTCATCGGCGGTAGACCGGGAATCTACTGGAAAACGTCAGAATAATCACAAACCACCGGAATTGAGCTAACGTCCACGTCCGAGGAATCTAACTCTAGGAAAGCAAATAAGCCGACCCCTGACTGCACAGGTTTCGAACTATCACCGGGAATACTAAAGGTTGCCGTCTTTTCATAGTAGTCTAAGGTGACTCGATGCAACAACAACCAATCCATGCCTAGGATGACGTCAAACTCTTGCATCTGTAATACCAATAGGTCTGCTGATAGGATTCGACCACAAACAACTATCGGGCAATCTCTACATATACGTGAGATAGACACCGAGGAATCTAAAGAAGTACCCATGGAAACCTCATCAATCAATAAAGAAGAACCAAAGCCCATAATACAGAGAAATGTAGATGCGATGAATGAATGCGATGCACTAGAATCGAAAAGGACATTAGCGGGTGAATAAGAGATATGGGTTGTACCGTCCACCACAGGTAGAGCGGTGTGAGTATCGCGCCTCATTACTGTAAACACTCTTCCCTGTCCACGGCTCTGAACCTGACCTTGCTGCTGTACTGGATGATGCGGTCTCTGAACACCCTGAGGTCCTGGAACTATTTGTCTGCCCTGTGGACCCTGAAACTGCCTCTGTGGGAACTGCTAAACCTGAGGAACCTGTTACGGTCATGGCTGGTAACCAACTGGACCCTAAAACTGTCGTAGCGGCTGCTGACCTCCGTCTAGTTTAGGACAGAACTTCCTAATATGCCCATTTCCCCTGCAGTTCCAACAAGTGCGAGAAGAACGTTGTGCTCTCTCTAAATACTATCTCCCCATAGCTCTCGCTGGTGTGCTCTCAAATCTTTGTCTCTTCGAGCCCAAACTGTCGTACTAAGTCTGAATCGCTTTTCCCTTATCGGGTCTTGTATCTTGTCTCACTGGGTTCCTCGCTTCCTTGGACCTGCGATCCTCGGCCTCGTTTTGTTCCAAAGCTGACGCTTTAGAAAAAACCTTCCTGTAAGTACTGGCACTGGAGGAGAGCAAGAACCTCCTGAAGAATGGATAAAGACCTTTCAAGAACTTCATCTTCTTCTATTCCTCGACCTGAACAATAAATGACACGTAACGAGTGAGCTCGTTAAATCTTTGATCATATTGAGCAATACTCATATCACCGTGCTCAAGTAAGTAGAACTCGGAAATGCATGCGTCTCTGTAGCTCTGCGGAAATTACTAATCGAAGAAATGCCCCTGGAATGATGACCAAAGAATAGGAGACTCCAAAACTATCCTCTTGGCCATATCCCACCAATAATGTGCCTCGCCCTGAAGTAGGTAAGCTGCAAGTGCCACCCCCTGATCGTCAGGATACTTCATCGCGTCCAAAGTCTTCTCTATAGACCTGAATCATGTCTCGGCCTCTGAAGGAATCAACGTACCATAAAATATAGGGTGCTTGTATCTCTGAACCTGCTCTAAGTAACTGTGCTCCCTGTGTACTGGGCTCCTAGTCTGCTGAAAGGAAGTAGCAAAACTCTCCATAAACTATTTCATCTCTGCTGAAATGCCTGAAGCTGCTGGAACTGGTAAAATACCTGGCTGCCCTAAAAGCACTGGAGTAAGTGGGGTACCCTAATGTATTTGAACCCCTGGTATTACATCCATACTAATCCCAACCTCAGAAACTATCACCTCTGTCTGCGGGATCAGAACATACCCTAAACTCTCCTGACTAATCACTAGTTCATCAGCCACTGTTCCACTGCGTAAACCCCTGCGAACACCTCTTCGGATACCCCCACAAGTTCTAGCACGACCTCTGCCTTTGTCACCTCTAGCCATAAAATTCAGTTACGAATACGGAAACACAACTCAAGAACGGATAGGAAAGGATTAGGAATAGCAATGGAACTCGATAAAATATGAAAATCCGAAAAGAATCAATCCTAACTCCGTCTAAAGAGTAACTCGTCATATGATCTGCAATAACAGAGATAAGGATTAACCTTAGGCTCTGGTACCAAGTCTGTCACGCCCCAAAATCTAGTAATTAGTAGCTTGACCAACTACTAGATTCTAAGTAGTGCAGGTCGGGGAATCCAAGGATTCTACCCCACAAATAGCCAAGACGTAGATAAATTCTGGCTCAGCTTCACATATAACAATAATCTTCAGAGTAAATAATTAACAATAACAATATAACGCGGAAGCAAAAGATATATATATACACATCAGTTGAAAATGTAATACAATATCTCGAATAAAACTCAACAACATATGCTGAGAACACCTACAGAAATCTGGAGCTAAAGGAAATCTATAGCGGCAAAATCTATCTCTGAACTGCTAACCACGCGGCAGTCCAAGCTACTCAACCTCTGAAATGGTTATAAAATGAGAGTGAGCAAGCCACGGCTCACTAAACCCAACAGAACTAAATATCATACTAATAAACCTGTACTAGAAATAGAGGTAGAGATGAATGTAATAAAGAAACAAGTTTACACAAGTCTAGCAATATATATAATAAATGACTACAAAGGATAAAGAGTTGATAAGGAAAGGAGATTAGAGCTGATAAGAGGGTGGAGAATAGAATCAAGAATATGAGAGGAGGGAGATGCAATGATGAGAGAATATGCAATGCCATAACGTGATGTGATGACTAGGATAATCCCATACTTATCCTAGATGCAGTGTGACGTGATGCTATAAAATTGATACTCGTAATTCCAAAGTAGTAGGTTGATCAACCGCTAACGTCTAATTTTCTTAAAGAGATCAGTAAGGGGACACACAGGTACGATTTGGTTAAGCTCAACCAAGCTAAGGATAGGTCTCACTTGATCAAAGTGGTAATGGGAGTTTCCAACCCAACGGAGCAATAGTCCGTATCATTTCAAGAAATTTCAACCTTACCGTGGAATAAGTTGGGATCTCCATGACTCTGTCTCATGCCATTCCACACTCATGAGTGGTTGAATTAGGTATGATAGTGCCATTCACAATCTCACCAAATCTTTTAACCCGTTCTTAGGACTCCTTGGACCCTATCGGTGGTTAACCGAAGCGAAGTGTTCGTGTATCCAATCTCAATAAGTTTTGAAAGATGTTATTATAAGTTATTAATATGCAGCAGGTGCACAAGAAAGCAATACAGCTGCGGCTCATACAGCAACACAATCTGGATGAATAGGGACTCGGTTGCACCGACTAAGTATAACTGACACAGCAACTTAACCGTCACTACATCGAACACATCAATTTCTTAAGGATGGAAGGGGCATTCAAGGTCAAAGCCATAAGAACGCTAACCCAGCCCCTACTATCTAAGCTCAGGTCCTATACGAACCATAAACCAAGCTCCTCAATAATTAACAAGCCTAAACTACAAGTTAACAATATAAACCGAATAATTCCTAGGTTAAATTATAGTTTAATTACATAGCATCTCTAAGTTCAATTTAACACTCTAAAAAAATACTCATAAACTAGTATAGAAACTTAGCAATGAGAGAATAAAACTCGCCTAATAATAATTCAAGTCCGGCAGAAAACCAACTCGGAATACTGAACTTTGGATCGACAACGAGGCAATCGGAACAACGAACAAGTTATCATAACCAATAACAAGAACAAGTAAACAATCAATTTAAGAAAACGACAACAAAGCCCAAACCCTAGAAATCAAACCCTACGCCGAAATGAACTGAAAGAACGGAATGGAATCGGGAATAACTTACCAAGGATGGGAGTGAAGCTTGCGAGGAAGCTGGAGAGGAATCCGCGAGTGATGGGGAAGATTGGATCAAGAGTATGGAGGAGAGGGGAATCGGTTAGGGAGAGGAGATAGAGAGAGTGAGTTTGAGTGAAGAGAGGAAGTGAGGACAAGATAGCATTAAACCCAACAGGTGGTCAAAATGCACCTCTGTTCGAATAAGAAATATTCCTATTCGAACAGAGAGAATATTCCTATTCGAACAGAGAGAAGGCTTGTTCGAATAGAAAAGGTAAGTGAAGAAGGCTCGACTGCACAAGGAAGGACTTATTCGAATAGAGAAACATCCTATTCGAATAAAACAGTTCAGGGGAAAAATGACTGTCCTGAGAAGGATCCTATTTGAACAGAGGGAAATCTTATTCGAACAGAGAAAGTCTTATTCGAACAGAGGGAAATCCTATTTAAATAAAGCAACTCAGGAAAGAATCCAACTGTACCAAGAAGGATCCTATTCGAATAGAGAAGGTCTTGTTCAAATAGAAAAGGTCAGTTCAAAAAAAGACCCCAGAAATCCTATAGAGGATTCACCCCGGAAAACACCCGCTACGCCTCCACCTCAAGCAACGCCAAAACACCCAAAAACAACGCAACCCCCAAACCACACTAATAATAGCCACACAACCACTAAATACAACCCAACTAGGGGTTCCCATAAATCACAACATCGTCCTATTGCCTGAAACCACCAGAACGCCGAAAAGGAATCTAATGGACAAAACCTGCCGAAAGGAATAATGGATGCACAATGGATGCAGGAGTATATGAGAAAAATGTATGCGGACTTAACGTGATAATTAATATGTAGACGAGAGAATGAATAGGAATATGCGGAGTATCACAACAATGAATATAATAATAGCTATAATTAGGAAATTAAAATCAGGGTCATTACAACACCTTACACAAATTGAACAAAATTATTCGATTCGTGTAATGACAAATTACCCCCTTCGAGAAGTCTTGTCCAAAAGGAAAAAAATCCAGATGAGCACAACAGTGGTCGATCTGTTTGGGGAGCACGATATTCAGAAGAGAGCTAGGCAGTAGCAGATTTCTTGGTAGATTTTCCAGTCAAAAACCCTGAATAAGAAGAGGATGACATTGATCTCGTAGAAGAATTATTCAAAGAAAAGTAGACTGGATATCAAAGAAGGGTTGGCGTCTTCTAAGAGACAGATCCACTGGGCCATTAGGTTCAGGAATCGGCATTGATCTCATCACACCATCAAATGATAGGATAGAGAAATCAATTAGACTTAATTTTGAGGCTACCAATAATGAAGCTAAATACGAGGCATTGATCTATGGAATGGATATGGCACTTGAACATTAAGTGCCCGAACTATCTATATACACATATTCCTTGTTGATAGTAAACTACTATGTAGAGCGACATAAAAAAAATTGAAAGATGATGGATTACGCCGCGTTAGTAGCTGGCAGAATGAGTAGATTCTAGAAGGCTACAATCAAATATTTACCTCAAGGGGAAAACAGACACGCATATTCCTGTGCTTATCTTGCTAAATTTTTTGGAATAAAGCTCGATATTTAAAGATAAAATCTATCTACCTCGAGCATTAATGTCATCAAAACGAATGCCGTTAACACTGGGGGCGATGAGGAGAGGGAAAACGATTGGAGACGGCCTTTTAAAGATTAAACCAAATAATGATTTTAATGGTAAACTCCTTGAAGATGTCAATGAGACTAGAAGACTGATAGACAACGCTAAATGATCACTATTATTGACAACATCCTTTACAAATGATCAGTTATAGGGCCTTATCTCTAATGTCTGTCCGATACAAAAGCCATTGACTTTTTGCGAGAATTATATGAGGGTACTTATGGATCACATACGGCAGGACGATCCTTGGAAAATCGTGCGATAACCCAGGGCATATTTTGGCCTAGAATGATAGCACATGCTATTGATATTTTATGATAATTACATAAAGGTACTTGTGGATCACATGTGGCAGGACGATCCTTGGCAAATCGCGTGATAACCCAGGGCATCTTTTGGCCTAGAATGAGAGCATATGCCATCGAGTATGCAAACATATATGACGTATGTTAGCAACATTGGCCCAAAATTTGAGTTCCAGCCCTAGAGCTTCACTCTAGCAAAGTATATTGGCTTTTTAAAATATGGGCCCTCAATCTAGTGGGAGAATTACCAAACACCCCCGGTAAGAGGAGACACATTTTGGTAGTAACCGATTACTTCACCAAATGGGTAAAAGCAGTCCCGTTATCTTGAATACATGATGAAGCGGTCTTCTAAATCATATAGGAGAACATCATCACAAGGTTTGGTTGCCCACATCTCATCAGAATTGATAATGGACTACACTTTTTGGTGGCAACCGATTACTTTACCAAATAGGTTGAAGTAGTCAAGTTGTGTCGAACACAAGAAGAAGAGGTCATCCAGTTCATATGGGAGAACATCATCACAAGGTTTGGTTGCCTACATCTCATCAGAATTGATAATGGATCACAGTTCGTTGGTAAAAAGGTGATGATATTTCTTAACAAACATAATATCATTCACTCTTCTTTAAATCCATACTGCCTATAGGGAATAGTCAAGCAGAAATAGTTAACCAAACTATAACTGATGGGATAAAAAAGTATTTGAAAGTGATGAAAGGAAATTAGATACAAGAATTACCACATGTACTATGGTCATATCGAACAACCACACGAATATCTATGGATTGTACCCCTTTTCTCTTAGCATACAGAACTAAAGTTATTATCCCAATTGAATATCATCACCCTATACGCAATCATGAGATGACAGATGAAGAGAATGAATTTCAATAAATTAATATGCAATATGAACTAGATAGAAGAAATAAGAGATTGGCAATTATGAATCTTGGACGTTACCATCAGGCATTGGCCAAATCTTACAATAAATGATTTCGTAAAAGATAATTTGACATTTAAGACCTTGCCTTACAGAAAATTCCAAAGCACAAAAAGAAATTAAACGCAGGGAAGCTGGCAGAAAATTGGGAAGAACCTTTTATTACAATTGGTAAAAGTGATCTAGGTTCTTACGATCTAGTTTCAGATGGAGTTCGAGTTCCAAATCCTTGCAATACAAGGAGGTTGAAAACATATCACAGATAAATAATGTTTTACAGTTCTGCTTTTATCTCTTAAATGGGAATTAATTTTCAAATTTTAATATGTTGCATTTATATTAATGAGATACTTATGTTTGACCAACGTACACATCTAGTATAAATGCAAAACGTCTACTATATACACAATACACAACTACTATACATTTATACAGATAATTTGGTCTACCATAAAACAATATAGTATCCTTCTTTTCAAAACAACAAAACTAGACACACGGGTAATTTATTTCTTTCTGTCCCTCGTCGAACAATGTGAAGGCTATTTTTTTGTCCCTCCTCTTCGCGAGCTACCTACATGATCAATGTTAGAGAAATGAAATCTCAAGATATCTTTCTTACGCAGGATTTGTTGAGAGCGAGACCAGATCTTTAACCTCCTACTCCTTGTCCTCTTACCAATTTTGTAAAGGTACAGGACCTGTATCTTCTGCATGATTTAAACCTTTCCCGTTTTCATCTTTTACATACCAAAGATTCTCATCCTTCACATTTTCCACATCAAAAATCTTTTTCACACTCTGTAATATATTTTCTAAATTATTTTCCACTCTGTCCAACTCACTATCACAAACACCAATTACCGACTCTATATGATGCTCATGGTCAGTCTTTGCAATAACCTATGCCCGGGTAGGATATAAATACTCCCTCTTCCTCTTATTTGAATCATAAAGGCGATCACAAGTTTCTTTTTGAACAACTTCTAAGGCCTTCAGTTTCTCTTCCACTTTATTTCTCTGCGATATCTTCTCTGTCACTCGAGCCACAAGTTAAACTTTTTGCTCGGTACACTGATATAGCATTTCTTAAGATTTGTTCAACTTATTCTCTAAATTGGCTCTTATCATCTTCAGTTCTTTATTTACGTTGAAGAACAGGATCCTCATCTCCCTTTGATCCTATACAAGGCCGTAGACATCGATTCAGATCTACACAACTCCATGTCATTACTTTCTATATATTACAGATACACGAGCCCGAGCAGAACATTTTTTAGCTTCATCACTATGACAATTTCTTGTTTCTTGCTCCAACGATTAAACTTAAGCTAGATCTGGTATTACACTCCTCTCTTGTAAAATGTGTATATAAACATCCTTTAAACCTCGCTTACTATCCACCTTGGCCTCAAAATACAGTATCAAAGATAGCAATGATCTTTGACACTTAGCCTTATCACCCTTGTTTGTAAAATGAGCCTCTTTTATCATTTTCCCTAGTAATTATACCTTTACACCCTGAAGTTTATACAAATTCACTTAAATTTTTCTCTGACATAGATTTAAAATGCTTTTTCATATTCAGTTTATTTAATACCTGCTGAGTACGACTTACGAAGTTTCCAGATCTAGTCAACTCTCTCTACAGATCATTAACAGTTTGTCTCAACTGCTCTACGTCTTACACAGAATACAAATTTCATACTATTAACACAATTTAAACTCATATGTCAAAATCAATTATGTCTATCAAGAATCTACAATCTCCACAAATAATCAATTACATTCATGTGAAAGATCAAAGTTCAAACATGAAATCTCTATAGTAAAGCATGGTAGCAAAAACGTAGAAAGATAGGCCTAACAGCCTTTGACAGGCTCTACCTCTTGGGGTGGCTTTAATCCAGCAGCAGCATCCCGAGCTATGTCAATATTTTTAGGAGGGGGTACGTTCGTGGTATCCACAGGGGCCGAATCACCATCTGGCTGATCCTCCTTGACCTTCTCATCTATTAAACATTAGAGAACGGTTTTTTTTGTATAGATCAATTCTCCATTGTCCCCTAGACAAAGAGGGGTTTAGATTTTATGTCCTTTTGGGGAGATTGGGTAAATAAGCGAGATGAATGGACCAGATTTATTGAAATCTTTGTACAACAAGGATACATTAGACAAAACACGTAAAAATGATACTTTAGTCTTAGTACATCTCTATCTCTCAACAACTAAGCCTAACTCTCTTTCTCCCATCACGCTCTTCCAATCACTTCTCTCTATCTAACAACTCTCCATCTCTCCCAACAATGCCTCTCTCTTTATTTCTGAAGCAAGGTACTTATCTCTCTCCCTTTCTCTCTCATTACTAACAGAAACTTTGCTAAATGCATCCTATCTATAAAGTACTGATTTCTATTTGAATTTCATTCCTATTTACTCAAAATTGCAATTCTACAACTAGCGTTTTGGGGATTGATTTTAATTCCCATTGTTAAACAATTAAGTAGGTACTACTAGTTAGACCTCACTCCATTGTTGTTTATGATTTTTTTATGATTGTAAATGGGTATAAGATGTTGTGGGGTGTGGGATTTTTTTAGTGTTTCGTGTTGGAAATGAGGAATTATGAGTCAAATTAAAGCTTCTTTAGAGTACATTATGTATGTGGGTTTTGAATAAAAATTATGATTTGTTTTTGGAATCTGGGTATTGGTTTTCTTACTGTTTAAGGGAGAATTTGAAGTGGGGTTTTGACGGAGTTGTCTTTAGAGGCTAATGAGAGTATTTTTGGGTAAGGGATTGTTGTTTGATTGGTAATTTGGAAGTATTTTATTGGACTTACATAGTTGTTAAAGATCATGAGGATATGTTTTTAAAATTTTGAGAATCTGAATTTTATTTTGTTATGTATGTAGTGTTAATACAAAAGGATTATGAGTGTTTTGATGAAGTAGTAAGAACATGGAAGGAGATCAGAGAAGGTTGATTCTGGCAGTATTTTTTTGCATTGTTTTGGTAGGGTTTAGTGCGACAGACCCTAATAACCTTAGGATCCTGAATGAGTTGAGGAAAGGGTTGGAGAATATTGAGCTTTTGAATGGATTGTTAATGATGATGATCCATGTAGCGTGGGATGACCGCATGTGCTTTGTTCTGCTAATAAAGTTGTGCAAATTTAGGTTCAAGGTGTGGGGTTGAAGGGACCTTCATTAGGATATCAATCACCTTATTGAGCTCACTGATTTAGGACTTTAGAGGAACAATTTCAATGGGAAATTAGCAACATTCATGGTGTACTTGAATTTTAATAATTTTGACACCATCCCTTTGGATTTTGCTAATGGTCTTGATAAGTTGCAGTTGTTGTCTTTGGATGAAATCTATCATTGCACAAGACTACAGGATGGTGTATTCCTCTCGATATCCAGAACTCTCTTCAGTTAACCAACCTATTCTTATCACGATGTAATCTAGCCAGCCCCCAGATTTCTTAGGGAATATGACATCTTTGTCACATTTGAAGCTGTCCTACAATAGACTCCCTGGAGGTAGATTATCAGGTCCAAAGTTACATAAGCATCAAACATCTAATGTTATATAGTAATTGATTACTTTAATTTTTCATAGTTTGTTTACTACTAATGCCTTATGTCGTTCTTAATTTTTTGAACTATCAGGTCAATGGTGAGGGTAAACCAATTTTTAACCATAAAAACATAACCATTGGTAGATGTAAAGAATGTGCACATAAGGGTCCAAAATTGAGAGTATAAGAAGAAATAAGGAACCAAGTTGAGTTTCGCAGTTTCTAATTTTCTTTTCAGATTCAATTTTCTCCCTACTTAGTTACTGAAAGGTGTTGGTCTACTACAAGATATGGAAATATGGAAGAAAATAAAGTAATGATATATGTAAATTTAGTGCAGATTTTTATAAAAAATTATGTTTCAGTGTCTTTTGAGCTTTGGCTATTATATAAAGTGTAGCATGACATATGAGAGGAATGCAATTTGTGTTCTCATGTATTTCTTGATAAATTACTAATTTCATAATCCAAAAATGTACAAAAAAAATTTGTTTACAGATTTTGATGTTCTTGATGTTCCAATCTGTGGTTATAGGATTTACAGATTACTTTGTTCTCCTTAAGTTTGAGATACTTCCAGTGTATGGTTATGTTAGTCACAGATGACTATGTGTGGCTATTAGCGCTAAAAATGGTGTTATAGATTAGTTTGTTTCATTACTTTCTATAAGATTATTTGGTCATTTTTCCCAAATATTTGAAATTCTAGTGCATTTAGATTCGGTCGTTAGTATGCTTACCCATTTGGTACATGAGTTTTAGTACCGAAGGCTCGTCGACAGAATCATCGTGGTGAGCCACGGGTAATACTAGTCTTTAACATCAGGCGAGAAGATAATGTCTTCATACTTGCTCGCTATCCTGGGAGATATATCATTCTCGGATAGACCAAAGAAATGATACGACTGAATCAGCTTTTTCCACCCAACCTTGATTGTCTCCACTGCCTTCTCCATAATCTTTTGGTGCTCTGCCAACTACGTCTGTAGCTCTAGCCTAACGGCAAATTTAGTGGCCTCCACAGCTATCTCCTTTTCTCTCTCAAACTCAGTAGTCAAATCACTCAACTGAATATTTTTATCATATGAGCCTTGACCTTGTGGGAGAGCTCCAAATATTTTTTGTCTGCTTCAGGAGAAATTGTGAAGAACCCTTCACTGGCATAGACAACTGTACGAAATCATGAAATTCGGGAACAATCATACTAAACAAAATCCAACTGCAAAATCAGGTCGCAGTACAATATAATTGTGTAACCTACCCTTGAAAGATCTCCTCGAGCCTCTCTGGGTCATTCTCCGCAAGACGGAAGTAGCAATTTTCCACATCCCTGAGTTTCGTCACCACGTCAGACCTAGTTCGATCATTTCCTTTGACCTCATGGTGTTTCCGCTTTGTCAGCGTAAACTCATCATTCTCCTGGGTGGCCGTATCGCCATTTTTTTGTTTTTTCATCACCCTGACTTTAAAGGTATCCCGAGTTGGCGAGGTTACAACTTCAGTTACTCGGGGAACCTCTGTACTGGACCGCGAAAGATCTTGATTCGATTTCCTCAACCTGCGAAAGATTTGAACACTACTTGATGTTTCATATAAAGGGATATCCGCAAAGTTAGATATATGTGGGAGGTCAAAATCCCCAGTGCTCCCGGAAGAACCTTTTTTGCTGAAAGTCTCTCTTTGACCAGCCATATCCCGTCTCTGGTTAGCGTGTTAGACTTTGGGAATCTCTGAGTTTACTCTTTTGTCCCTCAAAATATTCAATTTACCAAGAAATTTTTTCATCTCATTTTGTTAAAACGACGTACGGTCAAATAAGCCCGACTTGTAAGGAGTAGCGGCGACTTGGGAACCTAAAATAACATACAAAAAGTGATAAGGAGCCAAAATAATTTAAGACATTTACTCAAGATAATAAAGGACACTTACTCGGATTAAAATATTTAAATTTTAGCTCGAGTGTTGGCACATCTGGGACCTGTATACAATTGACCCTTACCAACACAAGATTGTCATTCTATGATCGACCAGTAGGGTTAAAATCAAAAAAGCTTAGTCTCGATTAATCACTATATAGGTAACAATTCTTGCTGGCCTTCAGGTACGTAATCTTATAATACTTCATTATATGAGAAATGACAAACTGCTTCGCAACTCTATTCAATCTCTACCTATCATTCAAAATCTCACAGACCCTCATCATCTCATATACATTCCCATTCAGCTATACTGGGCAGCAGTATAACAGGTTCATGACCCCTTTTTAAAAGTTGGCCAAAAGTACTCTAAGGCCATATGATAACTGGTTAGTATAGCATAAGAAACTATCACTTGGGCCAAACTTCACAGATCCATTGTAATACATATCATTCTAGATTCCCCTATTCGACTTCAAGAGATCAAGGCTCGGCACTTGGAAACACATTATCCCCCCCCTCCATCAGGAAAAACACCCTAAACCACAAACCTTCCTCCATTATATACTTCCCCCATGTCCCTTCAAGTTTATTCTTTTATTTCAGAAACTCTTTTCCAACATCTACCCCCTCCGGGTATATGCAAAATTCTACGTTACCAACTCTTATCTCCCTTTCAGTGTCCTCAACTATTCTATGATCAACCTGAATGGACACGTTTTCTGCCATACCTATTAATACTTCCTACTATTTACGGCCACTTCGATACTATCACAATCACCCTCTCTACCAGATGACGATATTTCTTTCGAACTTGTCGGCCCTACAAACTTACTCCTAGGACATAAATTTTTAGTATACATACTCGACCAACAATTCAAAGAAATGGGTATTTCTTAAATCTATCTCTATAACCTATTCTTACAGAGTGGGCAAAAATCTATAACACAAATAGCACAATCCCATAGATTTTATTTTCATAAATTACCAAGTTACCCCTACAATTAACTTTCCCTTATTTCAAACTTTAAAGGAAATGTTCGGACCTCCCTCTTCTCCCACAAGCAGTTACTGAATACAAACAAGATTATAAATGAAATAGGAGTTCTTACCCCTAGATCTATACTAATCTACTCAACAATTTTCAATAAAACAAAATCATTTTATTCAATATATTAATTGGGGAACAAAAGTTCCCAAATTGCTCCCAAAATCCCAATTCATAATAAAATCCAGAAAATCCTAAAATATAAAATTATATTTGTAAAAACATAATACAAAGTCAGGAAATTACTCTAACCTATGCTAGAAGATCCATAATCATCTGCTTTGTCAGCAATCTTTGAAGAAGTCCTCCGGTTATTTTGACTCTCAAGAAAAATTGTTGAACCAAAAGAACTTTTTGTCAAGAATGGTGGGAAACCCTTAGAATTCAGATGCCTTCTTTTTCTCGATATACGGTTCACCACAATTTTTTCTCTATCTAGAGCAGTAAAAATCTCATAAGGAAGGGAGAGATAAGTTTTTATACTCTCCATTAGTTTGTGAATAGACTGCTCCCTCATACACGTATCGGTCACCCCTGCCTTCTGTACTGAAATATCCTTTCGCCGCCTAGGTTCATCATTACTTTTTGGGCAACGAGTTTTGTTATCACAACTATTTCTTACATCAGCCATTAATTAATTCAACTCCTCCTTCCCAAGAGAGCCTGAGTTTAATACACCCTGCACGACTACTCACTATTCTTTTCCTTAATCAATTTGTACTACCCCAGACCCTTATCACTATAAGTAGCAACAATTTTAAAATTTGAAATATTCAACAACTGTTGGTGGCAAAAATAGCTGTTACCCATATTTCATTCCCCTATAAGCGGCACGAATCAAGCGCCATCTATACCAGACAATTCAAAGCTAAAACAAGTACATATTCAAACTAATAATACAATTGACAATTACAAATTTTTGTAGAAAGTCATTTATTCATTAAAATCGAGCTGGCAACATTCGTGCATATATTTTAAGATAGTTACATTTAAAATAGCCAGGGTGATTTGGCTTGGTACACAAAAATATTTCTCTACCTATTGATCTTTTGTTATCTTTGGCAAGTTTGTCCAGCGCGATTTCCCAAACAATAATTTCTTGAACTGTGGCTTCAAGGATAAGAGTACAAAAAACATCACACCAGAAGTGGCAATCCAGTTCTATCTGTCTCTTAATCATTCAGCCCCTCTAACTGCAATAGCCACTCCAGCAGAACAGCATCATAGGGCAGTAGACAAAAGTATCACCCACACAGTTCAGCCTCCTTGATGGCTAACCTACCTTCCATTGCATGTTGCACACGTTAAGAGCGTGCCCAAACCATGGTAACTTACAATCATCAAAGAGGAAAAAACTTTGTGAAGAAGAACAATATTAAATGTACCCAAAGACCATGTCACTTATATAGCCAAGAATCTTTTTTAACCCTCAACATCTTTTGGGAAACAGATTTTTGGGAGTATGTATTATGAGAATCTGAATTTCTAGAAACAAAATATCTTTTTAAACCCTCACTTATATACCAATATTTATTTACCATCAAAAAGGGAAGAATATGTGACTTGGTCAAAACAGAAAGGGGAAGAATATTTGACCATTTTAACATGTACCATCACAAGAAGTGAATATTTGACCAAGTCTTTGGCTACTATTCCCTATACAGTTCGATCCAAACTTCTATAAATTTGAGCGAAGAAGCTCTTACCTACACAGTTTGAGGCTATCCTATACAGTTAGCATATAACAGTTCACATACAATTATGTATACAAAGTCGACATACTTCAAATGTGGAAAATAGAAAAACAACTTACACAACAAAAGGAGTTGAAAGGACATATTTATTCCAAGGCGTAAAGATTACAAATAATTTTTTTAAAAGAAAACCTATTTACAACTGATACAACCACAAGAACGGGCCTCTTCCACATCCACAATAGCAGCTTTGTCTTCAAACTCTATAGTCTCCTCAGCTAAGTTACGTAGACTATCCCTACACTCCTCTTCCAACAACCGAATGTAGTAAAATTGACAGAGCCAAAAAAAGTCCTCTTCAGCAAATTCTATTTCCTCCTTGCACATCTTTTGGTGCGTCGGTTCCACAGGTATGGGAGTGGGGTCTGCCAACGATTGCTACCCAAAGTAGCAAGTTTGAAGCTCTTTAAACTTGGCCTGCACATGCACATCATACTCCTCACCACAAGTTTAAGATTTTGTTTTTACCATGATGTTGATATGATGAATTTGTAAGCAAAAGGTTCTTAGAGAATGTGATATTTATGGCATAAAAAATTTGTGATGCAAATCCGAACAGTCAAAAGGAATGTCATTAATACACCTTAGAAATTGAAATACAAGTTAATTTAAAATAAGTATTCAAGAATAAACATTGGAAATGATTCTGGCACATTTAATACATCAACAATGAGTTTCCCAACCAACACTTTTCATACTCTTGGTTGAAAGGGGATGATTGTAAGGACTTATTCCTGCCCTAGACCTTATAGAAATTTTAATATCGACCTCTGCATAAATTGCTCGACTCCATAAGCATGCGACATCATTTAAGAAGCCGTTACAGAAAAAAAGGGCCGAACCGTTATACAGACATTAAGAAGAATCATCAAAATAATGTTGTAATGTTCATCATTAAAGGAGATATTGGTCATAAAATGGTCATAATATGAAACCTAGGGCTGTCAATGGATTGGATATAATCCAACATCCGATCTAAAATCCGATTCCTTTTTAGGATATAGATGTCATTTTCTTTAATCCAAATCTAATCCGATCCGAATAAGAAACATCCAAAATAATTTTGGATTAGATTCGGATAGTGCCTAGTCTAATATAATAAATATTGGATCCGAAGTTATATACCGATATGTTCATATTTTTTTAATATTAATGTTCTACACCAATTAGAAATATATTATATACAATAAGAAATCAAATTATAACACATCTCGTTTGGTGGCTAAGTGGTATTTAGTACTTAAAACCCATGAAAGGTCATGGGTTTGACCCTTTATATCCACATTTTTATTTATAAAATAAAATTATTATCGAGTCGGATTTCGGATTCGGTCCTCAGAAAATAGTTTCGGACTGGATCTGTATCGAATTTAACAATAAAAATTTCAGATCGGATCGGATATGGATTTTAGTTTTTGTCTACGAGGGGGAATGATGCGGTCGGCTCGTCACAAGCGGCACCTCTGGTGTCTGGGCTAAGTCCCAATCTTAGGTGTGTCAGTGGTCATACGGAGAAAGATCGCCCGGAAGCTAAGCGGCAGAAAATGGTGCCTGCCAGCCTTATTGACAAGAACTTGGTTGTGCTTTGGGGAAAGGAAAGGGAACCCCTCTCCCAGTCATTCATCAAGGAAGTGACCCAGAGGGGGAGGTACAAAGCACCCCATACAAGAATAATGAAAAATATCATCTGACTGAGGCGCTCGAGGATCCTCGGGCTCGGCGTGCATTGGTCGTAACAACCATACGGTAAGTATGTGCTTGGCGTATATGCTTATAGTTTTGTTTGATATTATCTAATAAATTATTTTTTGCGTCATGCAGTACATCCTCACTCTCGAGACCGCTTTGCTTCGTGGCGAGAATCTGGCCGGTCATAACGCTGAGCTAGAGCTTTGGCTTGTAGACATGCAGGCCCATCACAAGGGGCTCTTTCAAGAGGTCGTGGAAAACGAGCTAGCCTCCCATGTGGAAAATGTAACAACAAGGCTCGAAGAACAAGTGAAAGTTCTCAGTGAGGAAAAAAAGCAGCTTATGGGGGACCTAGAGGCTACTTATGGGTGTCTAAAGATGCTGGCTATGGAGAAGGAGGCGAGCAAGCAGGCATTCCATAGTGAGCTTGTGGGGGTGAAGAAGTTAGTCGACGGGCTGCAGGGTCATGTGGTTGAGCTAGTGGGAGCATGGTGTGTCTTGAGGATGAATTTTACCTTTCTACCGAATGGTGGGTTACTATGCTGACTCTGCCCCTCCCCGTACTTTGGCAGTCCTAGGATGTACTCGAGTTGTATCACTTAGGATATTCTACACGACAAGGTCTAGTGCCTTCGGAGAACCAAATGGACATTACCCCGGAAGAGTAGACCCAGCTAGCTGAGGAGAATACAGCGGCCACTGAACCAACCACCCGATCATAAGTGGAGTTATTGTGTCTTGTTTTGAGGCCCATTGTGGCAATGTGTGAAGACTTTTTAACGAGCCTGTAGTTGTTATGTTAAACTTGGTTGATGAGGCCCTTCGTGGCCGTGTAATGTGTAAATAATATATTTAAATTTTTGTGAAATTTAGTAGGCGTTTGGCTTCTGCATAATGTTATGGATTCCGTGTTTGCATTTGTTTATTTTTCACGAATAGACTGTGTGGCCAATAGTCACATTGGGATTTACAAAAATATAGCCAGGAGCCGGGAAATTAAGCTCTGTGCACGTAAGGACAACCAGTGTTTCAGCGAGGTGACATAGTTATGAGTGATGTACTAGTTCTCTGAGGACAAGGCTTCGTGGTCGTGATGGTGACCCTTGCGCGATGAGCATGGTGCCAGGGTTACTGCCATAAATGCTTATTGGGAATTGCACAAAACTTGGAGCGTGCGAGAGACCACCTTGGAGGAAGTGGAACGGTGGCTTGATTAGTCTTGGGGAATAAATGTTGGGGGCATTAATCAGAGGGACTATTGGGTTTCCCCTAGTAAATTAATAGGTGCTTGGAAAGTGCACACATAAATACTAGTAACATCCTCTCTTAAGTCCTATATGAGGAGGTTTGGAGTGTTTGAGGTGTCACCATTGTTTAAATTTGCAACCTAACTGCCTTGTTTGCTTACAAGAAAATGTAAACCCGATCGCAAATGCATTTTGAAGCACAAGTGGCCACATGGGTGGACTTCTATACACAGATGTACTTTGGTCATCGTTGGATGGCGGAGAAGCCACTAACGTAGGCGTACGTCGACCCTTCGTCTCTGTCAGAGGGGAAAAAAAAGCGCAATAGAAGCGCTGGTTCTGGTATCTTATTTTGTAGGACCAAGGGAAGGCGTAGTCCGGCCGTGCAGTTGCCCTTAGGGTCGTGGCTCTAGAGGATGTGAGGGAGGCAAGCGTCGAAGGGCCAGGCTATGGGAATTGGGAGAGGCCATGCCCCTGTTGTGTATGATGTATTAGTGTCAGCTATTTTTTATTATTCTCCTCATTTGAAATTATTAATGCTGAAATAAAAGAGAATCGTGCGATCATATCTACAAGTATAATAACTTTTTTAGTAGTCCTCGCATGACTATGTATGCGTAGTTATTTTTTCGACCATATAGAGACGGTTAAGAGCAAAGTATCCTATAACTTTTGTAGTAGTCCTCGCAGGACTACATGCGCGTTGTTGTTTTAGCGACTTAGAAATACAGCTAGGCGTGAAGTGCCCAACAATTTTTTTATGTACGCGATATCATTTTAACGACCTTAAAAAGTCAGCTAGGCACGAAATTCCCTACAACTTTTTAGTAGTCCTCGTAGAACTATGTATGTATTGCCATTTTAGCGACCTCTGAGAGACAGTTAGGCGCGAAGTGCCCAACAACGTTTATAGTAGTCCTTGTAGGACTATGTATGCATTGTCATTTTAGCGACCTTAGATAGATAGTTAGGCGCGAAGTGCCTAACAATGTTTGTAGTAGTCCTTGTAGGACTATGTATGCATTGTCATTTTAGTGACCGTAGAGAGATAGTTAGGAGCGAAGTACCCAACAATGTTTGTAGTAGTCTGCGTAGGACTATGTATGTGTTGTCATTTTTACGAACTCAGAGAAACAGTTAGGCACGAAGTACCCAACAACGTTTGTAGTAGTTCTCATAGGACTATGTATGCGTACTACTTCAGGGAGTGAGCTTTATCTTTAAAAATGACTCTTATCTGTAAGAGGACGTCCTACTTAATGGATGCCCCTAGTATGGTGAGTGCACTTTTACTTCAAAAAATGACTCTTATCTTTGTGAGGATGTCCTACTTCAAGGAGACCCCCAATGTGGTAAGTAAGCTTTTAATTTAAAAAGTGACTCTCATCTTTGCGAGGACATCCTACTTCAAGGATGCCCCCAGTCTGGTAAGTGCACTTTAGCTTCAAAAAGTAACTCTCATCTTTGGGAGGACGTCCTACTTCAAGGATACCCCTAGTGATGTGAGTGCGCTTTAACTTCAAAAAGCAACTCTCGTCTTTGCGAGGATGTCCTACTTCAAAGATGCTCCCAGTACGGTGAGTACGCTTTTACTTTAAAAAGCGGCTCTCATCTTTACGAGGAAGTCCTACTTCTAGGATTCCCCCAGTATGGTAAGTGCACTTTTACTTCAAAAAGTGACTATCATCTTTGTGAGAATATTCTACTTTAAGGACTCCCCCAGTAAGGGGAGTGCACTCTTACCTTAAAAAGTGACTCTCGTCTTTGCGAGGATATCCTACTTCGAAGACAGCCCTAGTTTAGTGAGAAGAGTGTGAAGATGGAATTGAAAACATATATTTTGGTGAGCTATATACACTTATCGTATTGCTACTAAATCCATTTGCGAAGGTTTATTGCGTTCTAGGGAGATTTGTGTTTCTCTTCGTCACTATTGAGTAGGTAGTAAGCATTTTCGTCGACCACACGGGAGATGAGGTATGGGCCATCCTAATTAAGTTGGAGTTTTCCCTTATTATGATTACGAGCTGTAGGGAAGACTTTCTTCATGACGTAGTCCCCTTCAAAGAACTTCTGAGGGAGCACCTATTTGTTATAGTTTCTCTTTAGTGTCTTCAGATACCGAAGCATGCACGAGAAGGCTTCCTCTTTAGTATCGTCTATTAGGTTGAGATTCTTCGTGAGGAGTCGGTCGTTTATCTCACTGCCTACAATCATGGATTTCAAAGCATTGGCGATGACCTCGGTAGGGAGTACTGTGTCAGAGCCATAGGTAAGCATAAATGGGGTGAAGCTCGTACTCTTATGCGGCGTCGTGCGGTAGGACCACAATACGTGGGGCAGCTCGTTGACCCATCAACCTTTCGCTGTGTCCAAGCATTTAGTGATACCATCGATTATTGTTTTGTTTGTGACCACAGCCTATCTATTTCTTTGGGGGTATCTAGGGCTGGAGGGAAGTATTTTGTTGTTATAAGGCTGAGCGAACTCGGCGACCTTACGGCCCACAAATTGTGTACCATTGTAGGTTATCAAAACTGCGGGGAGCCGGAACTGTGTGATGATGAACTACCATAAGAAGGTGATTACCTCTTCCTCCCTTATACGAGCGAGGGGTAGCGCTTCGACCCATTTGGTATAGTAGTTTGTCACCACCAGTAACCATTGGTGTCTCCCGCTTGCCATGGGGAGCGCCCCGATTATGTCCAATCCCTATTTTGCGAATAGCCAAGGGCTAGAAGCTGTGTGGAGGTCAATGGTAGGGGCGTAGATAAGGTTCCTGTGGAATTTACATTTATCACACTTTTCCGCATAGGCTATGAAGTTTTGTCGTATTGTTGGTCAGTACAATCCTTGTGTTCGAGCTCGGTCAGCCATGGACCGACCCGATGTGGGTGCCCCGCAGGCGCCTTCAAGGATTTTTCTGGTAACCATTTTTACCCTTTCCCCAATAATACAGGTGAGGTGTGGAGGGTACAGGCTCATTCGATAACGTTCGTTATTAATGATTGTGTATTTTCTTACTCTATTTCAGAGGCTCTCAATGACCGACCGGTCTGCGTGGAGGATGTGGTGTTCCTCGAGGAAGTCAAGAAACGGTTGGCACCAATCTGTATCTGAGTCAATTCCTTGCTGAGTGACTAGGTACCCAAGGAACTTCCTCAAGAAGATACTAAAGCTGCATTTTTCAGAGTTCAGTCGCATCTTATAGGATCGCAACTTTGTGAAGAAGGTCTCAATGTCGGTGAGACGGTTATCACACAGCCTACTCTTTAAGAGCATGCCATCAATGTAAACTTCAACTATTTTCCCCAATTGATCTTCAAACATGCTGGTGACGAGGCACTGGTAAGTGGATTCCGCATGCTTCAGACCGAAGGGCATGATGGTATAACAGTGCAGGTTTTTCTTAGTAGTAAAGGAAGTGCACTCCTAGTCCTCGGCTGCTAATGGTATTTAGTTGTACCCAGAGTAACCGCCTATAAAGGACAACCACTCGTGTTTGGCCATGAAATCAGCCTGTCTGGTGATGAGGGGCATAGGGAATCTATCCTTCAAGCAGTGTTTATTGAAATCGGTAAAATTGATATAGACCCATGTTTTACCAATTTTCTTAGGGACGGCCACCATATTGGCTACCCAGCATGGGCAGTCCATGGTTCTGATAAATCCTGCCTGTAGTAACTTTTGGATCTTATTATTTATGAGGTCCCAGTAACCTCGAGGTTGTTTAGTGTAGTTTCTATTTGATGGGGTAGCTTTGTCGTTAACGTGCAAGTGGTGACAGGCTACCATAGGGTCTATTCCTGGTATTTCATCGAACGACCATGAATAAATGTCTCTGTACTGCCAGAGGAGGGTGATAAGGTCCGAGCGCTCATCACCTGTCAACAGGGAACCAATATATGTTGTTCTCGTGGAGCCGTCGCGGTTAATATTATCAACCGGCTTCATGAGAGGCAGTGCCCAATCTTTGCTGAACGTGTTTATAACTACATCATTCTGATCAGAGGGTTGTGCATTCAATTTTATCTGCATGTTGGGGAGGCGAAGAACGGGGGACGAGTCCACCTCCATGGGCTCATTTTCTGTTCGTTTGTAGTACTCAACGGCGATACTCTTCCCCTTTCTCTTGGTATTCTCACGGTCTATCATATTTTTTAGAGAGTTGGTGTAGCAAATACAGGCCACAACTTCAACTTGGCAGCCTCGCATTTAGAATGGGCCAAATTTCATGGGGAAGTGTATTACCTGATGATAGCAAGATGGGACTGCCTTCATAACATAGATTCAATTGTTCAATTGTATCCCAGGAAACCATTGCAATGGATTGTGGGGTTGTTGATGATGATGAATGTAGTGGGTACCACGACTGGTCGGGCCTGTACCTGAGTAATGAGCTCCTCCATAGCCTGTTCAGTAGACCAATTAAAGCCTGAGATCTCTGTTTTGGATAGTGTCAGGCAATCTTTCATGTTCATATATCTGAAGGTGTCATAATAGAGGATGCTGGCACCACTACCAGAGTCTACCAATATGCGCTTAATTAGAACACCCCCGATCACGATCCAAATGACAAAAACATCATCATGCGAATGTGAGACTAAACCCAAGTCATTGTCAGTGAAGTAGATGGCCTGCTCATGCGGCTTCTCGGTGCCCAACTTAATCCTATATACCGTACGTTGGTTCTCAGTAAGGCGATAGCACTGCCCCGCCGAATTGGAAACTGCGTTATGTAATGGTGCTCTATTAAGATTCCCTTAGATCATTTTATATACTGCCACATGTCCCTGTGCCTATACGGTTGTTACGGGCTATTCAAGGGGTCTGTGAGGGATTTTATCAGCAGGTGGGATTGGGCGCTTGAGGTACTGGGTATAACACCCTTGGCGGAACCATGTCTCAGTCATATTTATTAGATCATAATATTTCTCAGTCGTATGGCCATGGATGTCGTAGTGCACGCAGTATGAGCGGCTAAGGCGGTTAGGCTTGGGACACGATTTCCTGTAGTCGGGGCCATACTTGACGATGAAGGGAAGGTCCACCCTTTTGAAAGTTAGGTCGCTGGGTGAATACCATTCCCAACGTGGGGCTCTTGGTCTATCATCCCGTGGCAGCTCTATTTTATCTCGAGGATCGCGCCCCAATCACCTTTTGTTATGGCCATCGTCAGGGTTACACTGCCGATCGTGTACATCCCTTGGGTATTTAGAAGTATTGGAGAGAGAGATAGACGAGGGGGCAGAAGTAGTATTGAGGAGGGCGGCAGTTTGGGCGGCAGATGCTTGATTGTCTATTTCCACATTCTAGCATTTTTGGACCTTCTCGTAAAGGTTAACGAGTGTTTTGGGTTGCTTCATATGCAATGCCTCGCAAAGTTTAGAACAGGGAAGGGAGGAGCCCTTAAAAGCGGGACAGGTTATCGAAGCGTCAATACGTTCAATGAGCGTAAACTCACTCTTGAATCTTAAGAAGGAGTCGATTGATTCGCCGACCTGCTGTTTCAAAGAAAATAGCTCTGCTAACTATTTCTTGGATTGTTGGTTGTATAGGTACTTCTCGATGAATGCCAGTGAGAATTTCTCCAACGTGGAGATATAATTGGGTTCAAGACTTTGAAGCCAGGCGAGGGCTCCGTTAAACAAGGCTGAGGGGAACAGGCAACACATGTGCTCGTCAGTTTGGTGTTGTAGGTCGATGATGTACTAGAATTTGGAGTGGTGTTGGCCTGGTTCTTAAATTAGGTAAGGCCTCTATTTTCGGTTGGGTGTAGCTCTAGCCTGAGACGTAACTCTGGATGGCCACTGTAAAGGTCATTGCGGATCCGGCGGAGGGTTTCCTTGGTTAACCGCTTGGTAAGGTCATTGCCTTGCATATTTTTTATGGGTGCCTCCATAGATGCGGCCGCTAATGGTATGGGTCATTAAGCCAGCGTCCCGCCTGGAGCGACCGTACCTCAGGTGGAGGACTCATTGTAGTAGCTCTCGTGGTCGCGTATGGTGGTTCGTATAGAGCCATGCCAGAGTACTACTCGTAGAACTGGTCATTCTAGGAGAGATGCCTTTCAGCGCAGGGTCGGTAGCCATGCCGTGTTGGGTAGGAGGGGTCATCGGGGTAGTATAGTTGGTATCATTGTAGTGGGTTTGCATAGCCATCGCCATGTTAGGTTCCGAAGTTTGCTACGGGTGCGGGGGATCACATTCTACAGTATTGTAGGGCGTAACGACCAAGTGGCGGCGGGTCATTGTGGCTAAGGAGGTAAATGGGCCGTTGTTGGGGTGGGCCTCTGAAATGGTGCGCAGGGGGGGAGGGACTATGGTTTAGTGGGGTGTGGGATGACCGGGGGTACTGGCAGTCCTCAGGGCGACAGGTACGGGTGGTGAACTGGCATAGGTTGGTGCTCATATATCGGCCCATAAACTGGGGGCAAAGGGCCGTCATTGGGTGCTACTTCGTAGGGCGTAGACTCACAGAGAGAAGCGGATCCCACCGGGCCACCATGGTACAGTTGAGGTCCAGCGACGAGAGTGTCTCGTAGCTCATCATTGGCTAGTTAGAATTGGCGGATTTGGTCCTCCTTGGTGGACATCTACTCTTGTAACTGTAGTAATGCAGCTCGCATCTCTGCTATAGCTTGTTCCTGCGATTAGTTTCTTATAAAACCACCATCATGGCTCGTTTGGGATAGAGGTTGATGGTGTGAATGCAGACGGTACTAATTGTAGTCATGTGATTCCTCTCAGTGAGGACAATAAGTATCTAATCGTTTTTTGGCATGATACGTTCTACTGGAGGAGGGGACCACTCGACTCTCTCCGAGTTTCTCTCCTTACACTTTCTCTCCTTAACTTAAATAGCAATCTAAAGAAGAAAAGGAGGAGCAGAAGTAGCAGAAGGTCCCCTTAGGTTACCTCCCCACCTCTAATTATAGGGAGAGTTTGACCTAGGAGAGCCCCAGCTCACGTGCTTTGTGTAATTCTTAAGGTATCCTTTTAGGGTCGTAGGCTTTACATATCCACGTGGGTTGAGGGGCTAACGTCTTCCATCGTCGGTTGTGCTCATCATGACTCTGTGGTCGTTAGGCAAGTTCTCGCTCAAGACCTGCTCAATATTAGTAGGGAGCTCATGTGACGACCTGGGCAGTCGACGCTAGCTAGAGTGTTCCTACTAATAGTGGAGGGTTCGTTCAGCGACCTTCCACCTTGTGGCTAGCGGGTGCGTATTCCTACACTTTCTGCAAAGCACTAGGCAATTCCAACAACTATGTCGCAGAGATTCAAGCCATCATGCAAGGCACTAAGAAAGCAGTAGAAAAAGGTTGGAAAAAATTATGGATGGTCTCAGATTCTCAGACTACGATTCCAGCGTTCATGACTGACACACTTCCATGGACTATGGTCACTGAATGAAAATGAACCAAACGGAAACTCAACTCGTTCCAAATTACTTAAATATTGAGATAAGCAAATTTTTCAGCGGATACAACAACCAAATGAGGATCCGTAAATGCAAAACCCTTTGAAGAATGGCATTCTCACTCGCATAGAGAACCCAAATACAAAATACTTTCGGTTCCCTAAATAATACCTGAAGGTAAAATAACATAAAGATGCCCGAACGACATTGCGAACTAGTGCTCCAGAAGACCAATAAGGCATTTTGAAGGCTATTTATTTAAGTCGTCGTTCGAATAAACTTGGAAGTCGCTCGAATGATTTGAACGTTCGTGGAAGTTGTTCGAATAATTTGAATGTACTTGGAAGTCGTTCAAATGATTTAAAGGATACTTTCAAAAAGTTGTTCGAAAGACCTAGAAGACCAATTCGAGTTAAGGCGTTTAGAAGGCCTTTTTCAATACTTCGTTCGAGCGACATTGGAGGTCGTTTGAACGGACTTGAGCTCCAGTAGGCCAGATCTAGCTGAGTGGTCGACTGCTAAATTTAATTTATCGTTCGAATGGGATTGGCTTCGTTCGAACGTATGATGTAGAGCATACCCCTTACCTATCTTAGTGTTTCGGTTTATTTTAAATAAAATTCTTTTACTTTTCATCGAGATCCCCTTCTGCATATGTACTAGCGACATGTACAAGTATGTGGGATGGTTGGCTCTCCCCTTTCATGTACTCTTTGTTTTGGATATATATTACAAAACTTTTTGTTAAAAAAAAACCGTGTTGTCATTATAAACCCTATATTGAAAAGCATTCATAAATAAAGTAAACAATGGAATCTGTTTCTCGAAATTAGCTAAAAAGCCTTCCCAATACAGATCAATGAACTCTTTCTTAATAATGTCATCTGAATACTCATCAAATAATGGGGGTTTATCCTAATAAATATGTGGGAAAATTTCACAATCCCATGTCAGAGTATGACTCCCGAGAGCCTGATTTGACACATGATTTGGATATGGGTGGTGGCTTGTGTGAAGTGCATGTGTCGCTAGAAACTGGGTATGGAGCATTACCGGGGATGCGGGTTGGATTAAGCTTGCCATGTGCTTGTCACGTATATCAGAATTTTTCTTGGGTGGGTGCTTCACGTGCTAGATTTGGGTCTGGCTTGTGCCCAATACGTGCCACTCGCATGCATGGAGTTGGTCTGGCAAGTTTGGAGTCTCTAGACTAGTGAACTGGACCAGGTCTTATAGCTAAGCCTATTTGTCAATATGTATCACATAAATCTGTTGACTTGTTGTCCCACCCAAATTTAATTTAAATTTTGGGATAGTGGTTGTCTTGGTTAGTTGAGACGTTGTGGCCTTGGGTTAAATCTTGGTTTGGTGATAACTGCTGAGCGGTTTAAATTTTATTCTCAAATTTCTTTAAAGATGGCACATGAACATTACGTGAGACATCGCCTTCTCCTTCAAGAACTATTTTCTTTCTTCCCAGCGTGTCTTTCTTCTCCTCTTCAACCGAACCTGTAACAAAAATTAATAAGGTTTTGTCCTCGGCCAGGAATCCGTTCGAGGCTACAACATTGGTTTCTTTTAAGCCTTTTTGCAAAAACCTCGGTATTAAACTTTTGTGAATTTGTATCTGTAATAACTATCAAAACCCTGGGATCGCTGGTTGTCATATTAACGATAACCTTGCCTTCGTCGGTGCCACTCGCAGCTTTAATTGCGGGGATCTCCGCCACTTCTCCCAATTCAGCACGTGGGTTTTCCTTGTCAGTGTTTTTCATCACAGTTTTAGTACTCCCAACTCAGGGGTTACTCTCCAATACACCAAGAGAAGAGGGCTGAGGTAGGGGTAGTTGTAAAGTGCCGAAACTCAGGACAACGTTGACGAACTGACCAAGTTTATTCTATGTGTCGCAATTGTTTACGCGGTATTCTTGGCATCTTTTTCTGCCACAGCTCTTATACGAGAGACATCACAGATATCGATAACTTGATTTTTCTTGGAACTTTAAGCATCAATCTTTCTATGGAACGAAGATGGCTCGCTACCAATTTAATGTAAACGTGCGATGCAGAAGCAAGATCGTGTTATGTTTAACACTAACTTAATCTCAATTATGGTTTTCTTCTAAACTCTAAAAAAAATTAAACTAAATGGAACTTTCTTAAATTAAATTTAAACTCAAACAACCCCATAAAAAATAGATAACATAGCCTCCCTTTTATAGAATATAAGAGGGTGGAAACCCTAATTAAGAATATTCTAAAAACTAGGAAAAATACACTTTTAACCTTGTATTGGTTAATTAGGAACTCCTAAAACCTACTAAGCATCTCTAGCAGAGAGGCTTGAATCAAAAGAGCATAAATATAAATTGTCTGTGGACAATGGGAATGAGTATTAGAGGACAATTCACATTATAAAATGTCTACCAATAAAATTGATTTATTAAAAGTAAGGATAAAATGTGGCTTGACTTCTGAGGTGATATAAGGGGGGAATTTGTTTATTTTTTCTCTAATTTGTTCAAATCTTCTTGAACTCTCGAGATTCCAATCTTATTGCTCAACTTATCCAAGATTGTTTACAATCTCTTAATAGTCTTATCACCCGTGAAGAGATTCAACATGGTATGTTTGCTATGGATCATTGTAAAATACCAGGCCAGATGGGTATACCCCATTTTTTTATTAACATGATTTGGGACACCATCAAAGGAGATCTCACATATATAATTAATCACTTCTTTTGAGCACATCTATAAATGTACAAGTTGTACTAATATTTCCCTAATCCCTAAAGGGAAGCATAACCACTCAGTGTCTATCTATAGGCCAATAAGTCTTTGTAATGTAATACCTCAATTAAGATTCTTACCAAAGTCTTAGATAATTGAATCAAACCTCGTCTTTATTCTTTAATTAGCCCATGACAAAATGTTTTATATATAGGACCAATGTACCTATTTTTCAAGAACTACTCCATTATTTGAATAAGAAGATAAATGTATTTCAGGTTGTATGATTATTGAGTTTGACATGACTAAAACTTATGATAAAATTGAATGAGATTTCTTATCGACAAACCTTAAGGGTTTCAGAGTCATTTCCTCAATATTGTTATCGATCTTGAGTGTTTCATATTCTGTTAAATTAAATGGATCTTCTTTCCGTTTTCCAAAACAACAAAGGTGTTTGCGTCAGGGGGATCCACCATCTCTCTAATTTATTTCTTTTATGTACTGATATTGCTGCTTGACTATTTGGGCATCTCCTGCAATGATTTTTTGTGTTTGGGTTGGGTTGGGTTTATCGGACCAAACCCAAACTCACACCCAAACGCCTTCCAATAATCCTTAAGCGAGTTTAAGTTTGCTAACATTGCTTTTTCAGAACTCAACTGAGTGTGAGATCCTCGCACTAAAAAATAAGTTTGACGTACTTTTCATTACTGATTACCGCCTGAAAAATCTAGGTGGTAATCAAAACAATGCGCAATTATTAAATGTCCTCTAATCCATTATGGTCGGCTGAGCTCTCTCGTGGCTAGTTCTTCACTCCTCTAAGCCAGTTTAAGAGAAGAGAAGAGATGAGAACATCATCCTATTCTTAAAACTCATCGTCCCCAATGGCAAACTCTGGCACTAGAAGTAATAACTCAGCACCATCGACCCCATCCTCCCAGAACCCACCTTCAACACCATTCACTCAATACCTATCATCATAATTCACTCCATACCTCTGTCATAACCAATCGCAATTTTAATCGCAATTCTGATCACATACGCCACTTCCGTTTACCATGTTACAAGGGGATACCTTCGGAGGATAGTATAAAAATCTCTTTACACTCTCTCAACCACATCCTCAGGCGTTTAGCCCATACTATTAATACTATCCGGTCACTCAGCCTCAAGGTTTTCAACCTCCAAATTACATTCAGAACTACCTATTCAATGGTGAATCTATCGAGTTAAATATGGGTTTCGTAAATGCTCCAATATCTGTTGACATTGCGATGGCCGGAAAAGAAAAATGAAAAGGAAGAAAGAAAATAGCACCCGAAAAGCAAAGATGAAACATGCAAGTCCCGGATGATGCTAAGTTTTTGGATGAGATGGATGATGCTGGACTTTATTGATGCAGACTCCACGATTCTAACAAGGGCATGGGTAACGGCTTCTGTCCAGACCACGGGTCGCACAAATTAACTTTCTATCAAAAGCTCAATATTACCTTTAACAGAGACCCTGAATGCCCCATACGACGATCATGTGGTCAACTAAAGCTCAGTGATATCCCCTTAATACAAAATATGTGATATACAAGGGGATTGTTGCTCAAGTACAATTTTAGCACGAGAGCAAAAAAACTGATGATGATCGTGTACATTTTAATTTTTTTTAACTCAATTTCATTTATTTTTCTTGGATATACACGTTATTTATTTGTATTTCATAATTTAGGAAATTACAGGAAAAAGATGCACACATAATTTATCAAGGTATGAAAGGCGGCAATGACTTCAAACACCATGAAGCGTATAAGATTTTAGCACGAGAACCGCGATGGGCCAGCCTAAAGGATGATGTTTTGAACCATGCAAGGAATCTTCCTAGAAATGTGGCCTCGAGAATATCACATAATTCTTCTACGGGGAACTCGATCAGATCAAACAACCTATCAGAGGATTCCAATGGCCCACCTATACCTCAATTGGCTCACCCAAATTTTAAATTTGATGGTTCGTTGTATGAGGGAGGAGCGAGGCCTATCGGCCAAAAACTTTTAAAAAATAGTATTGCAAGAAATAAGGGTGTCGATGAGATTATTGCATCCAATAAAAGTGTAGCAACAATGTTGGAGGAGATGATGTTGGAGAAGAGACAAGTGAAAGAAGAAAAGGAAAAAAGAAAAGAGGAAGCTAGTCAGCAATGGCAAGCCAAAATAGATTTGGAATAAGCAAGAGAAGATCGCAAAATCATGGATAAAGACCTGAGTAATCTTTTTGGATATGTATTACGATACTGTCATCAAAGGCAACCTGAGGTCATGGAACGTCTCAACAAGAATAGCGAACCAAGTACCGGCTCAGATTATTAAATATAATTTAACTTACTAAATGTTACTCAGTCCACCGCCACTAACCACATTGTTCGGAGAACGTGCTTCAGCACGATAAAGAACTATGGGAAAGACCTATAAAATGAAAAAGTTCCAGAAGAGACAAGGATCAAAAGATTATAGGATAAATCACCAGGAAGACAATATTTTCTAGATTCTTAAAAATTTCAAACTTCTTATTCACGAGATCAAGCATTTCTAAGTCTAGAGATCACTTGCAATAAGATATCAGCCTCAAGCAATAAATGTCACTATTACAAAAATCCTCAACCTGAGGTCGTGGTTTTTTAACTTATTCATAGGTTTTCTATACTAAACACTGGTGTCATTTCAAGTTTTCAATTGGATTTTGTTACAGGTAAATTGGTATAAGAGCTAATTCCAGGCTTCTTCGAGTTTATGGCATTAGGCCATTACATTTGGCACTGTTCGTGGGAAATAAAATCATTTCCTCGATATCCTAAGGCATTCAGTCACTCTACAAAAAAATTCAATCATGGTCACATCCAGGTGACCTGATACAGGAATTTAACTCGATCTCTCAGCTGAGCCAAAACAACTTGCAGAGCTACGGGCAAACCTCAACATTGAAATGAAGAAATATAATGAGCTCAAATGGCAATTAACTCATAACAGAGAGCTCCGTGAGAAGGAGCTTGACGCCGAATGAAAAGCTCATTTGATAGTACTCAAACGGCGTGAGGACCAAATGATAACAATACAGACTACCCTGCAAGCTCTACAGAACATTCAGTAGGCTCCTCCAATACGAGATCACTATCAAGTACTAGAAGCCTCTTGGGTTTCTGCACGGGAAAGATTGGGACCTCAAGGATCCACCGACAAAGCTATTTCCAGGAATATTCAGAATGAACCCCAGCCTTCTATTCATTTGCGGGGTGAGGTTCAGTCTGAGATCAGCCGGGGTTGCCGATGTTCCGTATGTTAAGAGGAGGTGCAAGACCTCAGCCTTGAGTTCCAGTACGAGATCGCTTGAGTGAAGGTACCGGTACTCATAATCTACAACCTCCTTGTCAAGCTACTCAACCAACCCATCACTGCGTCGCACAAAAGCATACAATCCATCAACCACATTTTAGATCACAACACAATATTCAACATTCTTCGATCTTATAGGATACGTCTCAATCTTGATAAGTGTTAGTTTAGAGTACATTCTGGCTGATTTCTAGGCCACCTCATTAGCAAGAAGGGGATTGAGGCCGATCCAGATCAAATTTGGGCTCTCCTCGACATACCATCTCTGAAAAAAATAAAAGACGTTCAGAAACTTGCCGACAAGATTGCCACTATCAACTGCTTCATTTCAAAATCTTTAGACTGCTGACGTTGGCTATTCCTATTACTTCGCGATTACACCAAATGAGGAAAAGTTTAGCCGAATGTAGAGGTTCAATGGACATCAGAATGCAAAGATACTTTTTAGGACCTCAAAACCTACTTAGGGAAGTCTCATATCATGAGCACCCCGATAGATATTGAGGAACTAGTTATCTACCTAGTAGTTATAGATACTTTACTCAGCCCAGTTCTTATTTGACTTGAAATGAAAATTAAGAAGCCAGTCTACTACATTAGCAAAACCCTCACTCCAGCGAAAACAAGGTACTCTAAAATTGAGAAACTTCATCTCACTCTTGTTTATACGTCGCAGAAGCTCAAACACTACTTCCAAGCCCATTCAGTCAAAGTCAAGACAAACTACCCACTTTGGGAAGTTCTGTCCAAAAAAGAAAAATCAAGGAGGGTGCAACAATGGTCATTCAGTTTGGAAGAACATGATATCAAGTTCGAATAACGTTATTCCAAAAAGGGCCCGGCCGCTGCCAATTTCCTCACAAATTTTCCAGTGGAAGATCCCGAGTGGGAAGAGCGCAATCCTAACCTTGTAGAGGAAGTTACAGAAGATCTACCCCACAAAGCATTTGACGAACGAGCTGAATGGATAACAAGGTAAGAGTAAAGACTTCTTACAGATGGATCAACAGGACCCGAAGGTTAGGAATTCAAATCGTATTGATTACCCCTTCCAATGAAAATTGAGAAATCAATCTGTTTAGATTTTGAGGCCTCAAACAATGTCACCGAGTACGAAGCTCTCATTCACGAACTCGACCTCGCCCTCGAGCTCGTCATTCTCGAGCTCTCACTTTACGCAGATTTACTACTCATGGATTCACTACTATTTGCCAGATCATATCAAATTTGTTCTTGGTCATGAGATTTTCTAGCCAGATCATTTCTCAAACCAGCCATCGACCAATTTAAACCTTCTTCCGATCTTTCTAGAGCATGTATACGGTAACGAGCCATGTCAGCTTCCCTGCTCTTTACCACTAATGCATCGTTCTGGCTTTTGAGTTTCGCTGCATGTTCTTTCAACTCCTCGAGCTCTTTCAGCCCTTTCTCAATTTCGCCATCCTTCTCCACAATCTGCCGAGTCAGGTCAACAGCAGTCTGTATTGCCTCAAGAAACTTGTAGTATGCCTTTACAGGTTGATCTTCTCTATCTTCATTCGCCTCTCTCATCCTATCAAACTCCTCTACAAACTCTTGGTTACATTGGCGAGCTTCATCACCGCGTAAGCGAGCTGACTCCAAATCGACCTTCACATAGTAGTTATATTATATCAAGTTCGATTTAGAACACTCAATCACTACATATGACTCACTTCTAACAATATATCTATTTTTTGACATCTACTGTGTAAAACTATTTCTGGACTTAAGGTCGAAGTACAATCACGGATGAATACTCCATAACATATACTTTTAAGTCTAAGGTACACATTCTCTATATTTTTGTTTGCCAATGACTAACATCTTTTATACATTCTAGTACCGTTTGTACCTAAATAGCTACTCTTGCAAAAACAACAGGGGCGTTGAGGTCTCTCTCTCCATAGCAAGCTCAGCCTTAAATCTTTTATTCTGAGGCGTATGTCCTTAAGTTCCTATAGCGAAGTTTACGAAAATAGCTTAGCCTATAGAATTCTATCCAAAATATATCCATAGTTTACAAACATTCCCAAATATTCATGCAATCGCAGTTCTATCATACTATCCTACTTTCTCATTCTCCAACTCTGGGCGTTCGCTGTCATTCCCTTGGTCATCTCTCACCGTCTAAGGAGACATACCATCCAGCCCATCCACAACGCCAGCGATAACATCTTCAGTCTCTTCATCCTCATCCTCTTCCACATAGGTGTCGGCCCTAATAGAGTCCATATAATCTTCAGAATACCCTTTGGAAATAAGGTGGCGCCCGAGCCTGTCACGCATATCTATTACCTTCTCCAAATCTACTCTCACCTCCGCTTGAAGCTTATTGATCTCTACTACTTGGGAAGCCTTCAAGGCTTCCATCCGCTTCCCCTCCTTGCTCAAATCAGATTTCAATCGAGCTGCGCTTCTTTCGAGCTCAACCTTCTTCCTCTTCAGCTTGGCTCTCTCTTCTTCAACCCCGAGGCATATCCCCTTTATCAGGTGGGCAGCCTATAAAAATAAAAATAAAAATCGACCTTATCGATTAGCTCGAATCATAATACAAAATCCACCACAAAAAGTACTCGAGCTTATGGACATACCATTCTGCACATCTCTTCCTCCCCGTGGAGAGCTGGCAACCTGGCTTTTCCCTCTACCCCTTTCCAATCATCTTTCACCACAGGTCGATCTTCTACGATATTCACCCTTGACATTTTAGGTTCAAACCTTCTCCTTTTACCCCTGGCCTCGCCACTTCCCGTGGTCCCAGAAGCTGAACGATGCTTCAGCATTTACCTTTTGGGGAACGTTTGAGCTAATTTACTCGACGTAACGGACTCAAGTAATCCTACGTATTCTGTTCAAGGGGCCTTAGGCAAGTTCGTTCGCTTATCCCCATCTGTCCCCTTCTTTTTGTTACTGTCAGTAGTTATCATTAGCCTTGTCGACTGAGATTTCCGAACTTTGTCAACTCGACTGTTAACACGTTTTTTTTCTAATCCCAAGATCTTCCAGTATAGCCTCGAGCTCTGTCTCCTCTTGTGCAACTATATCCAACAATGATTTTTTCCTTTTTACCTGTGATTTAGAACCTGCAGCATACAAAATATTAACATCAGCGAGCATTTCATTATCATACAAATTTAACTATCAATCTCATATATTTTTCATGGTTATACTTACTTTATTTTACAATTCTAAAGATAAGTTTCATTGCTTCTTTGTCATCTCTCTGAAGGCAATCACCCTTCACCCATATCATATTATCATTCCACGGTCTATCTGTTGAGTTTCGATCGAAGAAGTAAGGTCGACTTGCGCTCGCACAGAAATATGCCCCTCCACTTGCAGAATAGTTTTTTACACCATAAAATTATAATACATCCTCATAGGTTATCCTCATCTTTCTCCCATCTCCTTCTCACTGGATATTCAAAGTTTCACAGACACTTATCACCTCCCACATGTTCCCGTTCATCTGAACGGGACATGCCCCTATGAGATTCACAATCCCTTTCGTAAGACTACTAAGGGGAAGACACAACCCGAACTCCAACTGAGGCAGGTAATATAAAAAACCCTCTGACAGTTCAGTCCGAACATCCCGATCAAAATGCTTCAAAGAGATCGATTCCTCTATACCCCTGTCCTTTTTCTCCTTCACCAAATTAGCCAACAGATAAAAATATTCCTCTCCCGCTACAGCAATGCAATCTCTAAATTGCCTACCAGTATAATCTATACAATTACCCCATCTACCTCTTATAGAAGCCTTGGCTTTATAAAACTCTTTGAATATATCAGAACGAGAGGGATAGAATACCAATCTTCCAGGGAAACCTAAAAACTGATCGACACCTTTTTCTTCCTCACTTCCAGATATTCTACTCTCAGACTCAACCGACCGACCAGAGTTCGATGACTCACTTACAGGGGAACACCTCATAATCAACTACATAAAGTGATTTTATCTTACACAACACTCCTCATGTTCGACTTACACAGGTCCAGGTATCTATAATTATATTTTAAAATACGTCCACATTCAAATATCTATCATATATCATATACAACAAATTTTCATAGATAATTTTCTTACCAATACCAAACGATCTTTGAAAAAATACATATACACATCGCAAATCCTCTACTAACTTTCTATGTTAGAGTATGAATCTGAGGTAGCGTCGCATCCTTCCCTCACCACGTTGCTGTACAGCCATCTTTGCGACTCAGTTTCAGCGACTCTTGCACGCTCTGACTAATGATCCTTTTCGCAAAAATCTCCACGAGTTTCTGCGCTATTTGTTCCTCTCTTTTTTCTTCCACTATAGCTGCTATTTAAGTTTTCAGAAGTTAAAAAACGTTTGATTGACGAAGATGAAGCAATATTTATATTTTCTCTCACTAACTACTGGCAGTTATTGAGCCTCACACAAGCCGTCCTTGGTTTTGGAACCGAGACATCCCTTCCACTATCCATGTTAGACGTCTTGCACCTTTTCGGAAACAGCACCTTCCCATCATTTCCTTTTCCCTTATATTTTATTCTATTTCAATCTCTCTTTTCCAAATTGCCTTCTGACCTCACCACACTCATGATGACTCACACTTACACGCAATCGGGCTTTCACAACTTTTGCACTAGGGATAGAATCAAAAACACCCTATTTTTTATGTACGTCCTTCTTCATCTACTCTTATAGCAGCAATGACATCATTTCCAAGGCTCACATAACTGAGTTTCAAATATTTTCAAATTCAGATTTTATAACAATCATAAATAGCCACCACAAAAATAGAGGATCTATTCAACAACAATTCCTTTCAAATTATTCAGACACAAGCAGCTACATTCTATCACCCCTATTTTTACATCAACTTTGTTCTACTCATAGATAATTGCATCTAAAATAGCCTTCATGACATGGGAAGCCACATCAATCAATAAACCTACAGCGATCCTTGATTTCACAAAATAGATCTCTTCTTTGGCAATCAGTCCTACTACCTCTTCACGATCTGCAAGATCCGTAACCAGTTCGCAAAAAAAACTCTTTATAGAAAAAAGGTGCATGCCTAAGTTTCCTGCCCATCAAATCTAAACCTTCAAACTGGCATTCCCTCACTGGCAACTCAGCATCATAATCTAGCAGTTCAAAAATTCTCTCACTCACTTCAGCGATCTTTATTGCCAATCGTCCTTTAGCGGCATAACGGATTCTCTGGGCTTGAGTCCACATCGTTCTTATCTCTTTCCCCAAATTCAAAAATCATTATACCCTTAATTATCCATTTTTACTATCAATTTCACGCATATCGTGTTATTTTTCTTTTATCTCGTAAAAGACGCCCCTTATCTTGAGGGAAATTATTTGAACGTATCCCTTCTTGTTTAACTCAGTAATCTCAGACTGTTACCGATCGAACTTATTATTTCCAGATCAAATCTTCTAAAAAATGACCTCTCAAGATCAATTCTTCATTCTAAAACTCCTACAAAAATTTTTTTTCTCCCAGATTTCTATTTCATTGATCAAATACTATTTGCCTCTTAACACATATATTCTAAAATAAATGTATACCAGTTTGATTATTACAAGTATTTTTCATTTTGCCCTCATATATTTCATTTTATACAATATTCTAAACTCTTCATGCAGCTCGATTTCTAGAGTTATTATATTTCTTTATTAGCACGAATTTAGACAACAAATTTTATTCATCTCGAAACATATTACAAGTGCTTTTACTGATAACAAGTCTTTCAAGTACTCAACAACATGTAATTTATAGATGAAGTTCTTTTCAATACTCAGCTTCAGGTACTTTACAGATAACAAGTTTTTCAGTACTTTTATAGCTAACAAGTCTTTCAGGCAATCCGAAGTTTTAAATCCTTCAGTTTGTCCTACTTCAATAATTTTTTACCCTGATGCAAAGCAGACATAGAAAACAGCAAAGATCCTCCCTCCCAAGAGTTTGGTCAAAGTCTAGACGAACTTCAAATAGAAACTAAGGGAATAGGAGACTCCGTGCTTGAACCAACCATACAAACAAAAGGTCTTCTCAGCGTAAAGTAGCGATGGAAATGTAGAAGCTGACTTCCATTCTCAGTCTACCTCCTCCACTACCATCACCGCCTCCCCTATAACCACCAACCACTCAGAGTTGGTAGAGATGAAAAGGGCCTTACCTTAAAATCTGTTACGATGCAAAACATCATCGTAACTGCACTGCAGTTACACCAATCCCTACATCTATCTCCCCAACTTTATCTTCCGTAAGAATGCGAAGACAAACCCAATGTTGCTCGCCTGTCAAGACAATGTGGTGAAATCTTCATTTACAATAAATATCCTCCTTAGCTTCAGCGCTTCATTTTATGACATTCCTTGATACGTCGAGGAAACAGGAACAAGAGTCCGATTCTCCAAGGACTGATCTCCGAAAAACTTCAACTTCAACCTCTGTATTTCAAAAGCAATTTTCTCTTCAAGAACCATCCTTTGAGTCTTCTCCATCTTCAACACTTGCAGAAGATTTTATATCATAACAAGCGTACTTGTCCACCAACCTTGGTACAAGTACTATTTATATAACCTTATATTTATTGTACAGATACATTTTCCCAAGCTTCATTATTCAATACAACAAGACTCTTTAAACCCTAACCGTCACATACATTAATATTCCCATCAACAATAAATGTAGGTACTTCCCCCTTAACACGCGCATTCTTTGTGCAGTCAAACACCATTATTACTTCCTTCCTCATTCAAATTTCTAACTCATATCCAGAAAATTCTTTCTAAAACCAAGCCATTCGTGACTTTAATTGCGAGGGGGCGATTGTAGGGGCCTACCCCTTGATTTTACATATATCGATATGTCTCCAGATTGAACTACCTCTATGTTAGATTCACGCATTCCCCACACGGCTTCATTAGTTAGCATTGCCACATACTCCACAAACTGATAAAAAACATTGGTCGAGCTCAAACTGTAAAACCTGAACAAGTCAAAGCCATCTGTCTCTCCTAAACTAAGAAGTTACTTAGTCAACCTCCACTAACCACATTGTTCGGAAAACATGCCCCTGCACGATGAAGAACTGAGGGAAAGGCTTATATAAAGAAAAAGTTTCAAAAGAGACAAGGACTAGAAGATTATAAGAAAAATCATCAGGAACACTATATTTTCTAGATTCTTCAAAACTTCAAACTTCCTATTCACAAGATCAAGCATTTCTAAGTTTAAAGGTTACTTGCAATAAGATATCAGCCTCAAGCAATAAACGTCACTATTACAATAATGCTCAACCCGAGGTTGTGGTTTTTTAACTTATTCATAGGTTTTCCACGCTAAACACCTGTGTCATTTCTAGTTTTCAATTAGATTTTGTTACATGTACATTGGTGTAAGAGCTTATTCTAGGCCACTTCGAGTTTACAGAATTAGGCCATAATATTTTCCAATAATATATTTATTTCAAGAATGTATTTTACTATTGAAGAATATAATCTTTTGAAGATATGTTTTTTTCCCAAGAATATTACGTTAAAACGAATACAATATTAATACAATATCAAAAACTTGTTAAATAAAAAATTATTAATTCATAAGCTTGTTCGACAAGAATCATTAAATTATACAAAGTTCTCAGATAATACTTTATTATAACACTTGGAATGAAGATTTCCCGTCACAACCCACAAATGCTTGATTAGATCATCCTTTATATCAAGGTGTATTTCTCGTCTTTAAATTGGGATCATTTTTGTTATAAAAGCTTTTATTTTTTTACGTTCGCGTGCAATAGGTTCTCCTTGGACAGTTTTGGAATCATTCGGATCATAACCTAAGTATGATGAGAATGATCCTCGTTCCACTTAAACGATCATATTGTATATTATCACGCATGCCTTAATAGCATTGTTCAAAACCTTAGGTTTCCACAATTTAACCATATTTTTGACAATATTGAACCGTGATTGTAAAATTTTAAACGCCCGTTTCACGCCTTTTCGGCAACTTTCTTATAGTTGAGCAAAAAAATATATTTTGTTGTAACCGGATTGGAGATGGTTTGGACAACTGTTTCCCATTTGGGGCATATACCATTTGCGAGGTAATAACCCATATCATAAGCTTTACCATAATTGTATAATTGGAAGGCGGAGCGATAGCATTGGCGAGGTCGGTGAAAAAATATGATTGGTGTAGGACATTAATATTATTATTAGCCCCTGGTAACCCAAAAAAAGTTTGCCATAACCAAAGATCATGTGAAGCTACCGCTTAACGAATCATAGTCGTCTTGGGGTAATGACCAATAAATTGACCGTGCCAAGCTAAGGGACAATTTTTCCATATCCAATGCATGCAATCAAGGCTTCCTAACATGTCGGGAAAACCTCAAGAGTCTCTTATCGCTTTTAACCTTTCCACGTCGGGTGCGTCTGATGCTCGAAGATAATCCTTGCCAAAAATTTTTATAACCGCAACACAAAACCTTTCCATACTTAACAAGGTTGTGTTTTCTCCTATTCTTAAATACTCGTCAAAAAGATCCGTCGTGACCCCGCAACTTAAGAAACGCAGTATTGCAATTATCTTTTGGTACAGTGACAACGCCATAGTTTTTGCGCTGTTGGGTTTTTGTACAAAGTAGTTATCATATGCAACAACTGCATCAAATATGCACAAAAACATTTGTCTACTCATACGAAAATGTCGTCAAAATTTTTCCAGAGTAAATGTGCACTCCCACATAACGTTATAATACCCCATTGGGTGGTCTCGCATTTTTATCTTATCCTTACAGCTTATGATACTCCTGCGGTGACTCGTAGTTTCATCATGTACTACTACTAGGTTCACCGTATTTTAGTGCATAACGACTATTTCCATAACACAATCAAATATAAGATCGTCAGAGGAGGATGATACACGTAGAGGATCATCAATAGATGAAAATTATTTTTAGGATGACATTTGAGGCTGTAAAGTTGAGAAAATGGTGTTGAAAGTAAAGAATGAACAAACAAAAAGAAGAGATAAGAGTAAAAGGATAAATGGAAGAAGAACTATCCGTTGTGGGAGATTAGAACTTGCAGCGGTCTTTTAATTACCGCCCGATATTTAAAATACCGTACGGTAATGAAAAAACTGACACGTTCCCTAACGGTTAGTTCTCCTTATGGTTCCTTCCCAATGGCTATTATTGTATCCCAATGGCTATTTTTTATATTATATATATAAAGTTAGCTGGAGATGCTCTAACAACAGTCCCTTCGCTTCAACTCAATAATGCCAAGTTTTTCAGCTCTAACACAGGATTTTTTAGTGGTATTTGGCTTAAATGAAGATTGCGCCCTCGTCTTGTCCTGGCATTATTTTGTTAATAATTTACCTCTCCGACAGCTTAACTTCAATTAGTTATGGGACCGAGTTCATGATCTATTCAGGGACCACACAGAATTTTGATACCCTCCTGTAGATTTATACCATAGGTGAAATGTTCTTAAGGTTAAATCTGATGAGTTTCATGAGATACAAAAGAATATTGATAGACGAGTCAGAGGTGTTTCACTAGCATATATTTTGTGCGAAACCAAAGACGAATAGTATGAGAAATACAACCAGTCGTTCCCGTTCGATACTCTATGGAATATATTTTACCTAAACTATGTCCCGCTAGATGAGTTTCTTGCAAATTATCGACTTTCCAACTATGGGCGGGATCCGCTCCCCCTTACTAAATGGTTAGAGTTTAATCCTTACATTAATCGTAATCGATGAATTAGGTTTAATTACATCTATTTTGAGTTTAATTTCGTGCGTAAAACTACTATTTTAAGAATTGTAATTGCATTTCTATTTTAATATAAGTTAGAGGAAAATTGATCAATAATAATTGAATTTAAAGAAATTGGACATCAGGTCATATAAGTACTTATATAGAGAAACAAAAATCTATAATATAAATAGTTCAACACTAATGCACACAATAAAAATATACGTCTACAGGAATAGTACTCATCTTACAACTATACCTACTGAGACAGATCAATATCATATCCAATACCTTGCCCCCTATGAATATTACCAGCTCCCCTGGTTTGAATGTCAGATATACCGGTCGTCTACCTAGTCCTAGCGCTACTACCATTTGGTAGCGGTACTACTTGTATAGTCGGTGTCGTCCTCAGCTATAAGTTCAGAAAAGGAGAAAGAAAATTTATTTAGATTTTGACAAAATAAATTATTTACATGTTGATAATGTCATAACTCTTCGTCAGAGTAACATTTGATCAGTCAACGATGTGATCGTCTCGGCATCCCGTACAGACTCCTGAAAGGGTTGACTCGCCGCATACCCAGACTCAGGTTCCATAACTTCCTTGAGTCGTAGGAACAAGGTACTGCTGGTGGCTCCCTCAAGCGGTGGATGGTGATGGTTTGATACCTCCCTATCTACTCTATGTTCCACCTCAGATCTGCCCCATCTCCAAGTCAGGCAAACTGTAGTCCTATAATAAGCTATGAACCTTTAATGACGTAACTACAATAGGTGTAATACTAGATCTGAGTGCACTGACCCCAAATAGATCTATGTTCTCCATCCTCTGTGAATATGTCAGCAGGTAGGCAACCTCAAAATTTTGGCTATGCCAGTATATGACATAAGTCAACCTCGACTCGTCCATCATAAACTGGCTATAGCAATAAAGCCAGACTCTCTCAAAGCCTCTAAATCAGCTAGACTAAGATGTGGCAACATGTTGGACGGAGGATTCATCGGAATACCCGTATAGCCAGTCAACTGCCTCCAATATCGATCCCCCAAGTAATACTCACAGATTCTATTTGGTACATGAAGTGGCATCCTTTTTAAGGAAAACTTGAAGAGATATGTAAGTCATCTAACTCTAACACCGCACAAGTATCCCAAGGATGCCAGTTGATCGAATCAATTGTCCGGTGGTCAATGAGGTATCTGACTATCGTAAAATAGTTCCCTGCCTGGTCATTTATTTTCTTTTTGCTCTCCTTCTCCCAGACTTTGAGGCAAGGATACGACGTGATCTTCAGTTCATTGTTGATAATGGGGTGACCAACCCCACAATACTCATAAAACTAGTACTACATTAGGGGATAACAAAAATAATAATAAGAAATTCCATTTATGACATTTATTGTAAGATATTTTAATTGTATCATTGGAAAAGTATTACTGTACCTCAATAAGTTGCATGAATCTAGTGATGGCACTTCCGGCCGCGACTGCGGTATCTAAGCCATGGAACAAAGAAGCAAGAATAGCAAAACCCCAATCATATAAGGGAGTTTCATCCAAATCGGCCATGGCCCCGAGATATCCAAGCGGGACGGTGTCGTTGGCTGTTTGGAACCATAAATGTCCCATCATGAAAATGATTAAAGTGCGAAGCCACCGTACTATCATTAGACTGATCATTTGTGACCGTCAAGTACTTCCTCAGATGTGTAATGCTGGAGTTCCTACTGTTTGTATTGTTAGATGTAATATGGGTGAGCAATTTTTGGGTCTCGGATATAACACTCCATCGATCGGCATACGGCAATGGTGTAGGATTTTTGCCGATTGGCAATGATGTAAGCATTGTAAAATCTAATGGAGTAATCCCTATCCCCGCACAAAGGAAGTGAAAAGTATGTTGTCGACCACCAACGCTCAGTTAGCTCAGTCAATTATAAGAATTACCCAATTTAATATCCATGAATCTCCCGAATATCTTCACCACAAGATCCTTTACTGTCGAAATTATGGAAATCTCATTCCAAACTTTTATTACTGCTGTGAATGTGTCGTGCGAACACATTAAATCGTGATTCTGCTCATTGGAGCATTTTGTCGAACACTTGATTAACAAAAATAACAAAATCACTTTTGGATAAAAACATACCGTGAGATCCTTGTCGGCGTGAAATATGTGCGTTACACCGTCTGGGATAGTAGTAATAAACAACATCTGTAGAATTTCTTGTTCGGTTGGATGTTATTGGCCCTGAATTTCTTCTGGTTCTTTAAATACAACATTTTTTTTTTCTTTCGGACCTCAGCAGAATTATGGCTTTCCCCGAATCTCTTGTCACATGGAAATTAGGGTCACAACTTGTGTGTGGGTCTCCCTCTGGCATTTTTATTTTATTGGGTTTAAATTATGTAATTTTTTTCAAGGGTTTTGAGAAAAATGAGAGAGAGAGGATGAAATAGTGTAGGGAGGGAACGAGTTTGAGTTGGTTTTGTTTAACAGATGACGCGGCAGTATTCTATTTATCGCGCGGTAATCAGAGCACCGTGTGGTGTTTTGATTACAGAAAAATAAAAATAAAAAATTCACGTCACCCCAACTGCTAGAAGGAAATGAGTGTGGGTTTGGGTTTGTGGTTTTGACGTGTAGGTCAGGTTGTCAAAACCCAAACTGAACAGATGGCGATGTTCTTACTTCAAAAAAATTAGTCCAAAGTTCTTCATGGTATTACTACACGGAGAGGAGTTCCACCTATTTCACATATGATATTTTGCCGATGATTCCTTTATGTTTTGTAGAGCTAATCTAGATGAGGGTAGTAAACTACAACTAAAAGTGCGAGTTAACCTTTAGCTTTCTTTTAGAATTGGTTCTGAAAGACCAGAGCTAACGACGGATTAAGGAAAAGCAGTGCTAAAAAAATTAGGATTTGTATAAAGAATAGAGTAAAGAGGAAAGGAGTTGTAGTTTTCATTGTACTTGCGTACGCCGTAATGTATATTTTAGGCAACTCCAACTACAACTAAGAACTGCAACATGTTTGAGGACATTTTTCTTTCACTTTTTTTTCCTGTAAATTATGAGAATAAATACTAGTTTTTGCCATCTTTGTAAAATCGATACTCTGGCAAGCCTCTTCCAAAATCGATACTAAAATAAACAAATCGATAATGGTCCCACCTACTACCCCTTAGTTGTTACCCTATTCTTAAACATTAAATGTTGATGGGTAGTCAAATCTGCTACAGTAATAAAACTACCTACTCACAAAGATTACTCAACAAATGACAAAGTTATACCAAAACAATTACAAAGATATACACATCAAATATCAAAGTTCTCGCATAACAAATGATAAATAATACAGGAAAAAATGAGAAACTATCCCACTGGAGTTGTTGAGTAGTCTAATCTGCTACAGTAATCAGAACAGTAATAAGAGGGAAGATTCCCCCCATAATAAACTACTAACCTTAAAAATCCAAGCTTCTTCTTCTTATTCTTCATCTTCTTCAACAACAAAGCTTCTACAAAAATCAAAGTAGATTCTCTTTGATGTACTGTTCGTCTCCTTCATGTGCCAAGTCTTTTAACTATCGTTTTGCATTCGCTAAAGTCCTTACACAGGGGTCATTGGGAGGAAAAGATCGCTGCTATCATATGTTATTCTCGTTGCCAAAGACCGTTATTATCCTTCTCTCCGACCATTAAAATAATTGTTTCAGTATATATCATTTCTAACTCTGTATCCATCATCTCTAAATGTGAATCCGCATCACGATTTGTTCCATTTATCTTAAGAAAATATGTTATGAAAGATGATACAATTCGTATATAATCAATTTTCTTCGACTCTTTAATCATCTATATTATGCTACTATATCACCGAAATTGTTCATTGATATCATTTATTTCAGGATTCCTATCATTTGTTTGAGGGATTGCTGGAATTCAGTTTTATATCATTTTTCTCATTTGATTTTAGTACTTTATCACCAGAATTGTATATTTATATCATTTGTTTCAGGGATGAATGGAGTTTAGCTTTATACCATTGTTCATTTTGGTAGGGATATCGTACGTCCAAAGATCGGATCAATTGTTACTTATGTTGGGGGAAGTACTAACTTATCTCACTAAGAGCGCACTCGTCATATGAAGATTTCGTTACACTCCTTGAAGAAACAAGCAAAATCCGTCGTGAGGACTGTAATCTGTACAACTTCATCCAAGGTTGTGCATGCGCAATTTCATCAGTCCAGGACTTTACCGAAATGATCAATATGCATAAAACCAATCCCGGCACACCCTTTGACATATGGATTGTTAATGAGCTTAGGGCTCCTTCCCAGAACTCCTAGAACTATGTTTCTGATTTATGTTCTCTGGGTAAAGGGTTGTCCACCACCAAAGATACTGGCTCAGGTAGAGGCTTGTCCACCACTAAAGCGGGGGGACCTTTGCGGCATAACTTATTTCCTGATCCAGAACCTGAATATAGAGGTTACCCTGAAACAAACGGCAGAGGGCTTGATCCGCGCAGGTTTGGTCCTTTTGTGGATGATGAAAATGATTTTTTTGAAACTATTTGTACTGATGTTCCTCCCTCAAATGAGCCTAGTATTCCTCAATCAAATGTTCATCTCTCAAATGAACCTGTGTTAACTTATGTTCCTCAATCAAATGAACCTTTTCAAACTATACCTACTAATGTTCCCTTCTCAAATGAACCTTTTATTCCTCAATCAAGTATTCATCTCTCAAATGAACCTGTGTTAACTAATGTTCCTTCTTCAAATTAACCTATGTTAACTAATGTTCCTTTTTCAATTGAACACGAATCTATCATTAGACAAACTAAACCTTCAGGTAAGCTCACAAAATTTGTCATTTGTGAGGTGTTTTTTAACATTTCTTATCAAATTCGTATCATGCTAAGAAGCATATTTCTTATTTCTTCAGCTAAATTTCAGCTTGAACTACACCCCGAACAGGTGAAAGATCTCTTGGATTTTTGGTTTAAATCTGCTACGTACACAGAGGATCCCTATGACTTAAGTAAAGAGTTTAACATTGTTGATCTATATCGAGATAGGATTGAACTCAAGAATTACATAAGAGCTTTTGCAGTTGTAAACAAGTTCAATCTCGAACACGTTCTGAACAACGAATATAAAATCGCGGTACGTTGTAAAGGTCATAAATGCTCTTGGCAGATTTATGCGACAAGGTTGGTCGGTTCTGCCATATTTAGAGTTAGTACTTATTGCTCCGTTCATACTTGCATCTGAGTAGAAACTGAAGGTGAGAATGCGCATAAGGCAGCGTCTAGTAGATGGGTTGCTTCTATAATCAAGCAAAGACTTTGAAATGACCCAAACTACACGCCTTCCAGAATTATTGATGATATACAAATTCATTACAATATTGATGTAACATACAATCTTGTCTGGCGTACGAAAGAAAAAGCCCACGCTGAGGTATCATCACCTTATATGTCATTTGTTCTCCCATAAAAGTCATTTGTACAACCTTGTTTATCATTTATTCTCATATGTACTTGCCATACAAGTCATTTGAAAAATACTCTGTCATTTGTACTTGCCATGCAAGTCATTTGTAAAATACTGTTTATCATTTGTCTGTTTCACAATTTCATTTGATCTACGTAATTATTTCAGATGCGAGGCATCTTTCAACGCGCATACCAACTACTTACGAGCTACTTTGCAGAAGTAAGGTTGGTTGACCCGAATTTTGTATTTGATATACAAACTGCGAGTTGTAAGGATAAGAGATTCACAAGGTATTTTTGGTGTTTTGGTCCCCCCAAAAAAACTTATAAACTATTGAGACCAGTTGTTGTGATTGACGGAACTTTTTTAAATGGGAGATATCGTGGGACTCTACTAACAGCCATCGTCATTGACCCAAGTAATCATATTTCTCCACTTTCATTTTTGATAATAGACTCGGAGACCACCAAAAGTTGGACATACTTCCTGGAGATGTTTGGGTCTAATTTTCATGGTTATGACATTAGATTTGTCATCATCTCTGACAGGAACCCTGGAATTATTAATGTTATACCCAAGGTATTTCCATTTGAAATACATACGTTTTGCGCCTTCCACATATTTAACAACATTAAAACTACCCTCGAAAGTACGGGGATCGCATTCAGGATGGCAGCAGAGGCCCTAACCAGCATTGATTTTCATAAACACATAAATGCTATCCAGAATACAGATCCAGTGGGTCTCTAATACATATTAGGTATTTTCAAGGAAACATGGTCTAATCTATACATTCCAATGAGTAGGTACGTACGTTGCCACTCTGTATTGCTCAACTAATCATTTGTTATATGAACAATAGTCATTGTAACTCCATTTACATTCTTATTTGTCATTTTTTTGCCATTATTTCTCATTATTTCTTTATTATTCATTTTATAGTTGTATGATCTCATTTTCCATCGATATACGCTCATTTGGAATTTTGCATCTATTGTTTTTTATTTTTTCAGATACGGAGTCACTTACATAAATCATGTCGAGAGTTGGAATAACGTTATTTTGAAAGTAAGAGATCTCCCTATCCATGTGTTTATTGTGGAATTGCGTAGAATATGTTCGGAAATGTCCTACACATATAGGGAGGAAGCAGAGAAGAGTCAAGCTCGCTTAACGTCATGGGCTACGGATCACTGTAAGAGCAGAAATTTTGTTACAAATTCACTAACCTGCAGGGTTCGTACATCACGTCACCATTTTCAGATAACTAGTTATGGCAGAACCGATTCTGTAAATATTGAAGATGGTACTTGCTCTTGTCATTGGTGGCAAACAATGGGTATACCTTGTGAACATGGAGTACGCGCTCTGGGTCTTGCTAATGTTGATCCAACTACACGTGTCTCTGTGTACTACAAAAATAATACATACAAGGCTGCTTATGAAACTATATGGATTCCTATAAGAGGAATTGAGCAGTGGAAAATTTTAAAAACTGATCCACGTGTTCGTGCTCCTATTCCAACAGTTTGAGCCGGTCATCCTCGCACGCAAAGGATGAGAAGGGAAAAATTGCCTGGCCTTGTTACCAAACAAAGATTTTGTAGTAGGTATCAAAAAAATAGACACAATCGTCATTTTTGTAAGCTTCCGCAAATCCCATCCGATGAAAATATACGGCCGACAATGGCACCGTCTTTTATGATAAGCACTGAGCAACCTGACATCCTAGATGAAGATGTTACAATCAGTTTGCATTGATGATTTTGGGTACTCTATGTATCATTTGTTTGGATGATCTTTATCCTCAGTGCTAGCAAATTCATCATTTGTCTAATTGTATAATTATTTAGCACTGAACTGTCATTTGTACAAGTAGAATATATCATTAGTTTGTTTGTATGATCTCATTGTTTGCTTCTGAAGTGTCATTTGTGTATGAATACTTTCTCATTTGTTTATTTCCATGATATCATTATTTTATTCAGAACTGTCATTTGGTCTCAAAGAATTTTTCATTGTCTGTTGAATTTTTATCTTCAGTTTTGTTAAGTTCATCATTAAACTTGACCCCCCCTATATCATCATTATTATCATACATAACTGTGATTGTTTTGTTTCCCGCATACCAAACGGAAACCGCTACTTAGCAGCAAAAAGCAAACGAAATAGCACTAAACAAAAAAAAAATTCATTCATACAAAGGCAAAGCACTAGTTACCACAAAAAAATGAACAAACTAAATACACAAAAAATAAATGCTCACAACTTCCCCTGATCACGTTCCGCGCATTCTAGATCGCGCTCCAAAGCCTGGATCTTCTGCTCGAGACAATTAATCTTAGAAGCCGACTCTTCGCACAGTTTTTGGTGATCATCCCGGTCCAACATTACGGCGCAGAGCTGATCTTCCAAGAAGCGCATATGGAACTTGAACTCTTCAAAACGCTGATCTCTTTTTGCTATAGTTTAATGCAGTTTATTCTGGATATGATCGAACGCTCCTAATTTCTCCCTGAAGTCTTCGTAATGCTCTTTTCTGCATTTGTGCTTTCTCAACAGAAACATCCTTCTCCATTAGGCATAGTCTATTTTGTTTGTAGAGACGTTGGTCACGCTGATCTTCCTGCATCCCTACCGAGTCAAACCAATCATATGAAGTGTTCAAAGAGACATGGCTAACTCGAGTAGAGTACGAAATTTTTCTTCAGAAGTTGAAAAAAGTTTAGGGTTTAGGGTTTGAATAGTTGAAGAGTTGAGAATAGATTATTTGAACTTAAAACATTTATAAGGGGTGTTGAAAGCATTGGGAAGAGTAGAGAATAGGGTAAAAGTTATTATTACTTGGTTCGGCGCCGTCGTTTCTTGTTCTACACGTAAGTAATATGAGTATTTAAACTAAATTTTCTAATCAATTATCATTACTTGTTACATCGATTTGTCATATGTTGAACATAATTTCGCATTTATTGTAAGCTATATAACATTATATCTTTCCAGACCTCCCATTGTTTAGCTATAATATATCATTTCTCTGTTCAAATATTATCACCAGTTTTGTTAAGTTCGACATTTATCTACCATTGTTGAAGGAGTCTTTATCATTGGTTTGGTTCCCTTATATCATTTATATCTGATGGATCTTCCCTAGCAAAAAGCTAAAACGAAACAAAAGAAATGTTCATACAAGGGAAACATCCGAACAATAATATCAATAGCAAAAAAACTATAAACAACCCAAATGTTCACAACTCCTCACTTGAGGAATTTTGATCACGTTCCATAGCCATGATCTTCTGCTCAAGACAGCTAATTTTACAGGCCGACTCCTCCCACAATTTCTTGAGCTCATCTCGGTCTAACTTTAGGGCGCAGAGCTGATCATCCAAGAAATGGATATGAAACTTGAACCCTTCAGAACGCTCTCTTTTCTTTTTTATAATTTTATCTAGTTCTTCATTCATTTCATCGAGTTCTCCTAATTTCTCCTTGAACTCTTCGTAATGTTCTTTCAGCAGTTGTACTTTCTCACCGGTGATATCCTTCTCCATTAGGAAAATTATATTCAACGTGAATCAATGTTCGTCAACCTGACCTTCCTCAATCCCTACTGCCTCAAACCAATCTTGAGGAGTACTGGAAGAGGCACGGCTAAATCAAGTGGAGTGGGAGTGCAATATTTTTGGGAAGTTTTAAAGAGTTGAGGGTTAGAGCTTCAGTTTAAGGTTTTTTTTTCGTTTTTTATACTTGGGAGAATAAGGACTTTAAATCACGCGTGGCATGGTTTAGGGCTTAGTGTTTAGAGTGCCGGGAACCACGTGGATATTTTGGTTAGATAACTTGTTAAAAATGTAATCAAAGTTGACTTTAAGACTGACTTGCCAAATCTTTTGTAAAGGCAAGAATCTATCGGCTTTAAAGACGGAGATATGACATTTGTTGTGACCAAGGGTATCATCGTCATGTGCTAATTTTCATTTCTTTATAAATAGCTTGTCATAACCTTATTCAAAATAACCTGTACACTTGCTTCAAATTCTCAAGCATTACATACTTCCCTTCCAACGATGTATTCCCTTATTTCCTGGTGCGGAGAAAATTATGATCTTCATCTCTCACGTACAAGCCTCAACCCTAACCGCAGGTTCTGTTAATGCGCTCACAATATTGGTGGATATGGTTTATGGGCTTGGGTAGATGAGGTAAAAAGGTGCAATTGTGGTTACATTTGCAGAGTCTCTAAACCGCCCGGTAGGAGATTCTACCATTGCCCACAATACCATTGTCGGTTCAAAACTTAGTTTCGAGAATCCTCTACGCCCAATGATTCTAAAAGGCCACAGTCATCAACGACGAAAGACATCACAAATTCTGGCCAAGGGATCAATCAAAACCTTGACACTATTACATCTGAAACATACACTCAACTAAAGATCTCGGAGGTCAGAACAGAGATGTTGTAAGATTTTTTGTCCAAGTTAAAATCTCTATATCTTAACAAGTAGAGAAATATGTTGGAGTGAAGTGTAATATGCCTTATCTTTAGTGATGTTAGATTCTGGCATTAAAATGTTAAGCTCGTAAGGATCAAATGCTAAGTATTATATAACAAATGATAATATTTTAATAATACAATGCAATTTATGAATTGTAAATGTCAAAGACCAAAAAACCAATGAAAAATTATTTGTTGCTGGATGACATGTATTTCATTAAATAGCAAATACTTTTCCAATGTTCCTTCATCATTTCCAATGGGTTTCGTCAACATTAAATACTACTGTCTGCTGTGTTGAATTAAATCTGACATTTGGATTTGACTCAGTATTAAATATTGATGTGGTTTAATTGGCAAGTACTTCTTTATTCTTTATATTCTTATTCGCTAAGTACACCGTGAAGAATATAGTGATCACCAGACGCTAAGCGTACGAGGCTAGGGTTCTTGCCAAGATGCAAGAGCTGCGGCTTCGATACTTTAGGACCCAATCCCTTGAGCTTCCTACTCCCATTCCAATGCGTCCTACCTTCCATGGGATGACGAATGAACAGGTGAAGAGGCGGACGACGATTATTATCAAATACAGCGCTTTCACTAAATGGTAACGTCAGAGCAGGGAAGGAGAATTGGTCTGCGTCTTCTCGCAGAGAATGTTGTTACTGCGGTGGATGAAACAACTGGTATGCATCCGATGATGTCTAGCCAGTAACCTGAGTAGGATCAGAGGAAGATATGGTAGGATGGTGGGGGTTAAGGAGGAGGAGACGGTGATGGTGGTAGGGGAGACCGACCACTGCCACCACCTCCAAGTGCATAAACTGATGTAAATTGATGTAATGTAAATTTAAAGTTGTACAATATTCGAGCTAAGGAAATTTTCTTACTTTTTTTGTGCCCAATGAGTTCTGGGAAGGTACCCTTAAGTTATACACAATTAATATCATTAATTTATATAATTTTTCTCATTTGTAATTCCTTCTTTGTTATTTTTACAGTACATATTTATTAGAATGGCTAGTCTATATAGTTGGATTGTAATTAATTTTTCATTTCATATCTATGATTTGGCATTTGTGATAATAAAATTGACATTTGTTAAATATTATTTGGCATTTGCTATCAAAAAATTGTTGTCATTTGTTTTAAGAGATTTGTTGTCTATAAGTTGTCATTTGTAAATTATGATTTAACATTTTCTATGCAGGATTTTTCATTTGATATAAATGATTTGGCTGTATCTAGAGTGGTTACTAGGGGAAGAGTGGGAGAGATGCATCAATTAACGTTTGTCAGATTGAAACCCCATGTCTTAACACTCCAATCTCTTCATCTTCTTCTAATATTTCTCTCTCACTCTCTCAAGTAACAAGACTCTCAATAATGTCTTATATCCTTCCATTAACTCCCCCAACAACGAACTATAGTGATAATGATAAGGGGGAGTAACCAGCCGACTACACCTCAGGCGAATATCCCAAAGAGGACTTTGACGTCGAGGAAGACTCAGAGTTGTTGGAGGGTGGTGGTGGTGATGATGATGAGGAAGATGATAATAAGGAAGATGATGATGAGGATGATGAGGAAGATGATGATGATGATGATGCGGATGATGAATATGAAGATGAATATGATGAACCTCCTCCTCAGAAGAAGAAGAGGAGATTATATTAGGTTTTTTTAGTGGCTCACTTTTTTGAGGGAATTTTTTGGGAATAAACCTAGAAACAAACATTTTTTGGGGAATCTTTTTGAGGCTTTTATGATGATGAATGTTGATAAATGATAATGTTGAATGTTCAATGTAATTTACTTAGTTTTGAATCTTTTGATTTATGTTTTGTTTCGATATAATTTTTAGTTGACAATAATTTGTATGATAGTAGACAACATTTTCCATGATTTGTCATTTGTTATCTATGAAATATCATTCTTTATATTTAATTTGGCATTTGTAATGTCATTTGTTAGCCATGATTTGTCATTTGTCAACAATCTATGGCCGATTTGGTTCTTTGAACATCTATATCGTGTTTGTATGATAGTGGACTTTATTTGAAGTTATAAAAATTAGTTATCAAAAATTTATCATTTGTTAGCTATTATTTGTCATTTGTTAGCAATAATTTGTCATTTGTTAACAATCTACGGTCGATTTGGTTTATTGAACATTTGTATCGTGTTTGTATGATAGTGGACTTCATTTCAAGTTAAAAAAAATTAGTTATTAAAAATTTGTCATTTGTTAGCCATTATTTATCATTTGTTAACAATCTATGGTTAATAAATATGTAATATACGAATGACAAAGAAGATATAACCAATGAGAAATATTTTATAAATGAATGATATTACTTGTTAGAACTTCGGATAGATAACTTTACTAAATTACAAAAATTATACATACAACAAAATGGATGTTAAAGTTTCAAAATCAAATCTCCTCCGGCCGAAATCTCAGCCTCAATATATCATAAGCAACTGTATAAAAATATTCATTACCGTCTATCAGATCTAGAAATTTCATTCCCCTTAGGAGATTATCCATAAAGACAAGCATATAGACCTCGTAGTCATTACCATTTGGTTGTATTGGACATTTTCCAAAATGAGTTATCCATTTGTAGTTTAGATCATAATCCTTTACCTCTGAACCAGTAGGTGGCCTACTACTATCAGAAAATTCTCTCCATATCAACATTTTTGGGAAGATCGTTGATATCGATCTTCAATAAGCTGGTGTCCATGAGATAATTTCTTATTCTTTCGTGCATTTGCAATTTTCGAATCCACCATTGAATCTTAAATGCATATTTTTTTCTTATCTTAAAGGACATAGCACAAAGGACCCAGTGGCTGTCATTGATATTCTAGGGAATGAGTATTAATTTATAATTGACCACTTTTAAATCTTCTTGATGGATGGAATTAGAAAATGTACGCTCCCATTGCATAGATGTAATTTGTTCCCAAATTGATTTCTTCTTCAGTTCTTCAGCATCTGGAGAGGACATATTACGAGTCCAGCCACTAAAAGCCCTGCTAATATATTGACAGGCAAATATATCTGCCAGCACAGTCCTTTCTTTATTTGGGTAGGTACGATGTTGTGTGTCAAAAAATTAAATCAGGGCTTTAATGTACACATCAATGACTTAAACAGGAAAAGAAAATAACAAATTAGATAACAAAAATGATAAAGTTCAATATTACAAATGACAACAAAGGGAAAGCGAATGATAATGTGCAAACGAATAAATGACAGACAATGTAAAATCAAATCGTAAAGACTTGTACAAATGACAGAGAAAAAGAAATAAATGATATAAATACCTCATTGTCCAACTATTGATTTGGATATAAGGTGTAGAGAGCGTTAAGGCAAATAGGATCTTCACCTATCATCAAATAGGTACTCTTGTTGCCCTTCTTAGCTTCAGGAGTTGATTCATCTTTCCTCAGTGACCAGATTTGGTCCACCTAGATTTTCTCATCCTGAGAGATGGGTTTTTGAATAAAAGATTCCAATAATACTCCCGGAAGAAGCTCGTCAAGGTGAGCATGCAATTGGTTTATTCGACAAGCCATTTCGAAGGCACTTTCATTATTATCTTCCTAAGTTAGTACATGCCTCTTCTTTGAGGTGACATCCACTACTAACTCCATTAAAACAAGCTGGAACAGGTATGTCGAAATATAAAAAAGAAATATAAATGTGTTTATTACATGAGAATGAGTAATAAATCAGTTGTTTGATTTAAAATTACTTCATACATTGGTCTGGTCAACAACCATTTGTTTTATTACTTGCTCAGGGTCTGGTTTATTTCGTAAATTTCAATTATCATCATCCTTGCCATCAAGCACCTCCTCTTTATTCTGTTTCATCTCATCTTTACTCTCTTTAATCTGTAAATAAACAGACTACAAATGATAAGAGTCATAGAAGATATGGAAAAATAAACAAAATAAAATGAGAAGTTACCAGCAAACAAATGATCAGTTACCTGACTAGGTTCATCTTCAATTTTCTCAACCTCCAAAGTCTGTTCCTCAACAGATATAGTAGTTGTTTGGTCCGCACTAGCCTGTAAATAAACAAACCACAAATGATTAGAATAATACAAGATATGGTAAAATAAAAAAAGAAAATGATAAGTTACCTAATAAGTTTCACCAACAACTTCATCCTGGTTGAAGAATACTATATCAGTTTTTGCTACCTCTACAACCACCATATTCTGTACAATAAAGGTTAAGGAAGAAACAAATTTAAAAAAGTAGTATGGATAGGTGATGTTAATATTATTATGGATAGCTCAATAGAAACAAATATTAGTTGTAGTCAGGTAGCTTGAGGTTATGAGTCCTCTTGTTCAGTAAATACCTTATTGTCAGGTTGTACATCTTTTTTATCAGTATAATACACCACTACAGTTGGTTGTTCTGAATCATCTTCTTCAGCAACATCATCAACTTTCTCATCACCATCAACTTTCTCATCACCATTCTTCGATTCTTCCATTTGTAAAATAAGATATACATACTACGAATGGTAAAATTAAATGAACAAACAACAGGGTAGCAACAAATATGGTAGATAGCTCGAAACAAATGTTAGATAAATAAATACCTTTTGAACTTCTTCTTCTTCAGATTTAACTTTCTCCTCGACATCTTTCTTATCATCATTATCTTTTTCTTCACCCTTCTTCTACTTCACATGCAACAAATAAAATGAATAAAGACATCAGAAGAAGTGAAAGTTCTAGAAAAGAGAATGACAAAGACAATTTCACAAATGCCAAAATATATTGAACAAATAACAGATATCTAAGGTAATGGCAAATTGCATAAAGTAAATGCCAATATGTAATAGACAAATGTCAAATAAAATCATATAAATGATAAGTAGTAGTAAATGGATGATACCTCTAGAAGATCACCATCATATTCAGACGATATCGTATTGAAATTTACATCCCTCCCAACTTTAACATCATCATCTACCATTAAAGCATTTGCCACCTCCAATATCTCTCCAGGCGCAACTTGCTCAAGCAAATTTTTGGCAGTTAATTAAATATTCTAAAGTTCTGGGAATTGTACCCTTCTCTTCCTTGGCACTCTATTAGCTAAGCCCTTCTTGGGGATCTTGGGGATTAAGGCTTTCAATTGGATCAGTGGGAAATGATCAAATTGTTCATCAGCCAAAGCTTCTTTCTTCGGGCCTTCAACATTTTTCATCTTGTTGGGCACATCAGCTTCTTCTGCCTTATTCTGCCGTTCTCCCTTATCTTTTTTTATTCTCGGCTCCACTTTATTCCTTTTCCCATCTTCTTCCTTTTATTGTTCTCGCTTGCGTTTTGCAATTTTCTCAGGAGTAGAGAATTGGTAATGCCCAAGGAGTGGAGTATCTCCAAGTGGTAGAAACATCAAAATTCGTTCCAACATTTTACCATGAGTATGCAACATTTTTCTATGGTCATCCAAATTTAGTAACATTTTACCATGCTCCTCCAACTGGGAGCTTACCTTAACTACTACAGCTCCGATCTCAGTGGCAGAAGAACTGCTACCTATTGCAGGTGTAGCCACTACAGGTGCACCGATTGCAGGTACAATGCCGATTGTAGGTGCTTCAATTTGATATCTCTGAAATATTCAAATAGATGACGATGACAAAGGGCAACATAGAAATGATAGGAAATACTCTAACAATAATAATAGGCAGATAACAAATGACAAAAAAGGACTTCATAATGACAGAAAAATCTAACAAACGTCAAGAAAGGAATACAAAATGCCAAAACTAACAAATAAAATGATAAGAAACCTAAATCAAATGACAAAGAAGCAATAAAATGAATCAAGATCATACAAAGAATAGTAGATTACCATGACCTCTTGCACAAGATCTTGTTAGATGTCAGTCTCAGAGGGCTTCATAGCTATTACCTGCAAATCGGGGCTAGCAAAAAACTTTTTAAACGTCACAATTTAGCGGCGGTTAAAGGATGTCATCCTCCATCCCTGTAGCTTAGGGAACAAATGTATGCATTTGTGCATTCTTGGAAACTTTAGGCTTGGAATATAGAAAAAAGTCCATATCATCAACACCTAGGTACATCCGTGAAGTGATAAAGCTTTATCCGATTTTTTATCAGCGGCCGAACGATATTTGGCAAACTCTACTATTTGCATCCTCAATAAATTATAGACTTGCTCACCCCAAGGGAATTTGTTGAACTGATCTAGATCATCCACCAGATCAAAATAACTCACCTCAACGTTTTTCCCCTTGTTAGGGAGGAGAAATGATAGTATAATTTTTAACAAATTTAATTGAAGAACATCTTCTGTAAAATGAAATAATACAATGTAATGATAAGAACCTTTGAATATAATGAGCCAAAAATGGCAAATACAATACAAATATTGGAGGGGTGAGAAATACAATGACGGACGATGATAAAGCATACAACCCAAATGATAAATTAGAGCCTTACCCTGATGTCTTTCCAATTTTGCCTATTTTAAAGTATCAACAATTTCCTTCAACCCATATGTATTCTTCTTCTTGGGGAATCGCCTCATTATAAAAAAATTTACATGCTAGGGATCAACAAATAAGAACTCGTTTGCAATAGGCGAGACACGTAGCCCCAAAATCAGGCAAACATAAATGGGCATCATCTGTATTATCGTCTCCCCAAATTGAAACTTCATATCACCGAGATGACGATCGAATATTTCTGCAACCAACGTCGATATCGTCGCTATTAGATCAATCAGCAGTAAGGGTGCAAAGCAGGTGGCACGAAGAACACCATTTTCCTCTTCAGGCAGAGCTGCAAACATTTTGTGATGTCCCAAACTTGTACACCGAGAGGTGTAATTTTTAGCATTGGAGGTGCCCTTCTTGGCTCTACCCTCCTGTGTTTGGTTCTCCTCATCAACTTGTTCATTCACTTCTTTATCAGACTTTATTGTGGAAGAAGACAAAAAAATAGACTTTGATTAAACACCTGGTAGGCAGTAGTGACACAGATGATTTACCACTTATATAATACTGAAATTACACAAACACACAGATGATTTGCCAATAATTTTTTAGAAAATAGTTTGTGCGACTAGGACGGTTTTTACGCTCGTCAATCACACACACAATTTGTAGAAATGGGATATTTTTACAGTTTTGCATGTGGTCGTGCAGGGAAGATAGTGTTTGAGGAATAGGAATGGTTTTTGGCGCCAAAAGCTAAACTAACTCGTGTGAATCGCACTCTTTACCTAACCCTGGAGAACATTAAACAAATGTTAAATAATACTACTGATGGTGACAAAATTTGCATTAACCAATATAACTGATGGTTTAACGCATGACAAATTGGTTTCAACGAATGACTAAAAATGTATGTAATGGTGACAGGGTGTGCCATACACGTCTCGAAATAGTAAGGACACGTATAGATCGAGGAACGATTAAAATTGGACACGTGACGTGATAATAATATTTTTAAATGATTTGAATTTTTTTATTAGTAATTATGAAGTGACATTCGAACCAGTGGAGCCCACGGCCTTACCTGTTGCCTTACCTGTGGAGCCCAAAGCCTAGAAACTTATTTTAATATTCAAGCAGTTGATATTTTCGGAACAAATGGCAAAATGTATCAAACAAATGGCAAATTAATCTTAACAAATTGGAAAGTTACATTACAAATATGACAATAGTCTGTTAAAAATGGCATAGATGTCTGAAAGAATGCTAGAGTTGAACTAAATAAATGACATATTTTGGTTTGCAGCTGCCGTGCAGACGATTTGCCATCGTTTGTTCCACGAGTTGAGTAGAGTAGAGTACCATAATTTCCTCCATGCCCAAGGAGTAAAGTACCAGTCTTTAATCAAACACTTACTAGGCAGCAGTCACACAGACGGTTTATGACAAATAATCGGGATGGTTTTTGCGGTTGAGTAAGAAGAAGAAACTGTTCGATGAATCGAGATCGCTTTTGGCTCCAAAAACCAAACGAACTTCTGTGAACCGCAGGTGATACGTAACCTTAAACGATGAGAAATAGTAACAGAATTTGTGAAAGAGTCTGCCTTCTTATAAATTATATAAATGCTCAAAGGTAGGACAAAATGTACTACAATAATGACAAGTAGTTTACTAGATGGTGATAATATCAGCTATCCTCGTACACGTGGTTTGATATAATAGTTTTAAATGAGTTAAAGAATTTTTTACAATTTTTTATTAGGCCGGATGTGACATTTGTACTTGTGGAGCCCAAAAAAAGGTGGTTGTCTGCTGTAATATTGAAACTTTAGTAGGAACAAATATGGTTTTTTCTCTTTCCATTATCGATTTTGCAATTTATTGTTCCCTGGGTCTGATTTTGCAAAGATGGCAAAAACTAGTATTTATTCTCATAATTTCTGGGGTTTTTTTTAGCGTCTATCTTTCCAAAGCAAGCAACTAACTCGACTATGAGTACCGTAGTTGTTACGCTAGGGTTATGAGCAGCAAGAAATCAAGATTCTAAAGACAAGCCCAAGGTAGTATTAAAGATATTCTTAGTTGCTATCAATCTCTGTCTGGACAGGAGGTAAATTACCAAAAATCTAGGCTGAGTGCCTATCTCAGAAGAGTACTGGGAATTCAAAAGGTTCACATCACTTTTAGGCTTAATACATGATTATAATCAAACTCTGTCTAGATTTAAAGATAAAGTTCGGGAATGGAGAAGCAAATGCTTAAGTCAAGCAGGCGGACCAACTTTACTCGTGTTGCTCAAGCACCCCTCTTTTTACCAAATGACAAGCTGTTTGCTTCCAAAAGCAATTCTTAAGAAAATGGATGCTTTAGTTTCTAATTTCTTGTGAGGTTATAAAGATAATGGTTCTTCTAAGCCTCGAATAAGTAAATGGAGGAATATCTGTAAACCTAGAGGTGAGGGTGAACTAAATTATGAGGCATGCTTATGAACAAAATATATCTCTGTTTTCCATAACATTCTGGAAGTTTCATAGTGAACCTGATGTTTTTATTTCTAAAATTTTTAGCCAAAAACATTTCCCTCATACTTCTTTTATTGAGGCTTTCCTAAAAAGCTATGAATCTAGAATTTGGAAAAATTATTTAACTGCCTGAGATCATATTAGAAGTTTTGTGGAATGGGAACGTGGGGATGGTATATATATTCATATTTGGTATGATAAGGATCCCCAATTTGCCTCATTTTCAATTGATGGGACCACACCACAAGAACCAAACCTACTCATGGGTTTCTGAATTAATTAATCATATTGAAAGGAGTGGAAAATCGATCTTATTTACTCTTTATTTGCTCTTCATGAGGTTGAAGCAATTTGTGCTATTCCTTTATATCTACAACTGTGGTGACTAATAAAGTGAGGTGGGCTACCTGAAACCGATCGAAAATATAGTGTCAAGTCAGCATATAAAAATCTTATTAAGTTGAATTATGAGTTGAGAGATCCCCAACCTCAAACTCCTTAGTCTTACACATTCGGAAAAAAAAGGTATGATTTTCAATGTTGGAGACTGGATTTAACAGAAGGATAAATTACATTTATTTCTGAGTTTCAACTAGAAAAATCTAAAACATAAGATTCTTCGATGAATCTAAAAATGACAGTAAGAAAACAATAGTTATAGGTATGCACTATGAAGTCTTTAAATACAAATATAGTAAACTCCGTATCTGAACACCATACAACTCTGCGATTGAGACAGGGTTCGTGGGATTTTTTTTTTTAGTTTGTCTCTCCTGGTAAGAGCATTAAGTGTAGTATCTTTATAGCTAAAATATAGAGAAGAAAGTGCTAAAAACTAAGTTTTCAGCCCTCACAAGAGGGTAGTTATTTTGAGTTTCAATACTCTCTCTTCACCATTGAGGAGAGAGAGCAAGAAATTAGGTAGCCACGATTTGACAGTTTATTAGGTTGAAAGTGTGGGACCCTCAAAATTAAATAAAAAAAACCTATTATGGGTGAGAATGTGGGATACTTTTGAGTTATTTTAATGATGTGGCACCTTAAAATAGGTAATCTATTTGGCAAGAATTGATTTTCCCTCAAACTCCTCCTCAAAATCACTCCCTAACCAAAGGAGGCTGTTATGGATACTTTAAGTACAGTGTTGAGAGCTGATGGTTTCAAAGAAGAAGCATCATAAAGTTATGCAAAATAAGTAGTATCCAATGATGCAAATGTACACACTAATTGTATGGACCTATCCCTTGACCTAGTCCAAACTCGAACTATATATCCCTCGACCTAATCTAAACTCGAACTACCTCAATATCAGACTCACGCATTACATACGTGACATGTACAATCAGCATTAACACATAGACCATGAACTGATATATAACGTGGATCGAGTACTACAGTACAATATGAACAAGTCAAAGACACTTGTCTCCCACGAACTAGCAGTTACACATTCAACTACCACTTACCTCATTATCCGGAGAACGTGCTTCTTCACGATAACGAACTGCAGGTAAGGTCTATATAAAAAAAATGTTACATTGAAGATAAGGACCAGATTTTCTTGATTCTAAACACAAGAATTTCTAGATTCTAAAAACCACAAGAATTTTTATTTCAAGATCAAACATTTCTAGTTCAAGAAATTACTTGTAATAAGATATCAACCTTAAGCAATAAAAGTTATGGTTACTAAATCCTCAACTCGAGGTCATAATTATCTTACCTATTCAAAAAATTTCTACACTAAATCACCTGTGCCATTTCTTGTATTACAATAAATCTTGTCACATGTACATTTGGTGTAAGATCTAATTTTGAGCTACAGAATTAGGCCATTACATTTGGCACTGTTTGTGGGAATCGAACCCATTTCCATGACATCCTAAGATATTCTTTTAGTCTACTAGCCATTTCCAATCATGGTTACTTCCAAGCGACCAATAACAGGAGTCCAACTCGATCTTTCAGTTGAACCAGAACAGCTCGTTGAACTACGGACAAATCTTCACGTTTGGACAAAAGAGCGTAATGAGCTCGAACGTCAGCTAACTCTTGACCGTGAACTCTACGAAAAAGATCTCGAAAGCGAGCGTCAATCTCGTCTGACAACATTCAAGAGACATGAAGAACAGATTATAACTATGCAGACTGCATTGCAAGCTTTGTAGGATACTCAACATGCTCCCTATACCAGAAATCGTGATCAACTGCCAACGAACTCTCGAGTTTCTATACTAGAAAGATTAAGACCTCAAGAAGTAACCAATAAAGCCATTTCCAAAAATCTTCAGCACGAACCACAAACTTCAATTCGTTTGGGAAGAGGAGCTCAGTTCGATTTTAGCAGAGGTCTCCAGCTTTCCAAACATTAAAAGGAGGAGCGGTGACCTCAACCCCGAATTCTAGCACGAGAACCCTTGAGCGAGGGGATAGGTACTCATAATCCTTGACCAAATCATAAAGCCATTAAGGCGACATGTCAGTACGTCACACAAGAACGCATTGATCAACGTACCAAGGAGTTGATTGAAGCTCAAGCTCTATACGACAAGATAATTTTACCAAGTTACAAGGTATTCCGGTTGCCAAGGAGTTATATGATATGGAAGAGCCCACAAGTTTCCATACTCCAAAAATACATAAATATATAGGCACCGACCCGAAGGAGCACATTCAACAATTCTGTGATTCACCGGGATTATACTCAAATCTAAGCCATATTCTATGCCGTCTGTTTACAACAAGTTTATAGGAAGAACAACAATGGTGGTTCTATTATCTACCTTAAGATTCTATCCTCACATTCGACCAACTACAAAAGAATTTTGTAAAGACTTATGCTCATAATAAAAACAAGGAAGAAAATTTGTATTCTATTATTAGTCTTAAACAATCATAAGGAAAGAAGCTCGAGGTCTTTGCAAAGAAGTTTCGTGAGCAAGTACAAAAAGTTTATAATCCCGATAAGAATACAACTATTATTGCTTTTACAAATGCGCTACAACTCAATTGTAAAGAAAATGAGCATATCTTCTTAAATAAACCCGCGACCTTAGACGATATGATCACCAAAGTCAATGGGAATATCGGCCTGGAATGGATGATGACCGAAAGGCATAAATCTACTAAATCCATCCTAACCAATAAATGTTAAAGCATAGAATGCAACAATGAAACAAAGGAGGACTGGGGTAATCAAAAGCGCTCTAAGGCAAACACCGGCAAACGTCGGAAGGGCAATTTACTGCCCCAAACTGGTCCTCCCTAAAATAAATGTCCAAATTTCCTAAATTTTTCCCGTTCTGGCAAAAGACAAGTTCTACCGTATATATCAACCGCTGAAACCGATTGAAGGCAAACCGTGCTATATGCATCATAAGGTAAATCATCATAAAACTGGCAACTGCTATGCTTTACAGAGGTTGTTGGATTACATTTTTCAAGATGGGAGAATGCACGAGTATATTGTCAATCTAGAATCATACAAGAATGGTAGCTACAAGACTCAGGTCGAAGTAGTCCAGGTGGAAGACCAAGCTAAGGAGAAGCACTTGCACTATATGTACTACAACAACATGATCGTGATCCATAAGATTAATAACACTTCTAGATTTAAGCAATGAAGATTATCAGAGTACTACGACCTTACACCTCATGATAAAGAAGTAAAACTTCTTCCTAAATCGAGCAATTACCAAATTGGAATTTTATTCTAGGATTACGATATCAGTTACATCAAGTTTCATCATCATGATGTACTGGTTATCATGCTAAAGATGAAGAAATTTATCATACATATAATGATGATTGATACTGGTAGCGGTATTAAAATTCTCTTTCTGAGCACGATCGAATTGATGGGATTGGCCGTCAAGTTATTCTAAGCGATAACGATATTAGTGGCTTTAGTGGTTCCAAGAAATAACGAGTGGGCAAGATCATCTTACCAATTACCCTGGACTAGCCACAATTGACGTCGTATTCTACAGCATCAACGCCAAATCTTATTAGGTAGGGATTATGGGCAGCTGTTAGATCCACAACATGGAAGCAATCAATTCTACGTATCATCAAGCACTTTGTTTCAAACACAGCGGTGGCATCTACAAATTCTAAGGCAGTCAAAAGTTCTCTTGAGCTTGCAAAAAAACCATTTCTGCCATTTTCGACACATCTGACAGATGCGCTGCATAATAATTATAGAAAGCTAGTCACATCGATGACCAACCTTTAACAGAAGAACCTACAGAGTGCATAGATATTAATGAACCCAGCAGAGGTACTTATATTGGTACCAAGCTGGTCCAGCATGTTAAGGAAGACCTCATTCAATTCTTTCAAATGAATCGAGATATTTTTGCTTGGACTTTCGAAGAAATGCCCAGAGTCAATCCATCTGAGGCATGTTACAGATTAAGCATCAACAACAATGCCACAATGGTCAACATCGAGATCAATAAGTTGATCAAAGTGGGATTCATTTGTGAAGCCAAGTACCAGGATTGGATCTCTAATATTGTCGCAATTTTAAAGAAGAATAGGAAAGTCTGAGTTTACATAGATTTCACCGATCTAAACAAACACATTCCGAAGGACAGTTTCCCTCTTCTAATCATTCATCAAATTCTTGATTCCACAGCAGGCCATGAGCTCTTATCTATGATAGATGCAGCTTCTGGATATAATCTGATACCTCTCTTGGAAGCCGATCAGGAAAAGACCACTTTCATCACTGAAAGGGGACTTTACTGTTACTAAGTCATACCTTTTGGGCTGAAAAATGCAGGAGCAACTTATCAGCGTTTAATGATAATAATGTTCAAACCACACATGGGGAAAATTGTTGAACTCTACATCGATGATCTTCTATGCAAAAAGTTTACAGTCAAAATACCATTTCACAGATCTCTCCACGATATTTCATTTTCTACAGTCAAACAAAATGTGGCTTAATCATGATAAATATTAATTTAGAGTGCACTCAAGCAAGTTCCTTGGCCATCTCATCAGCAAGAAGGGGATTGAAAGCGGCTCATATCAAATTCGAGTTCTCCTTAACATGCCCTCTCCAAAAACAAAGAAGGACGTACAGAAACTCGCAAACAAGATTACTGTTATCAAATAATTTGTCTATAAGTCTTTAAATCGATATCGGTGGTTATTCTTACTACTCCAAGGATGTACCAAACAAGGGAAAGTTTAGCCCAACAAAAAGATCCAGTGGACAGAGGAATACAAGGCAGCTTTTTAGGAACTCATAACCTATTTAGGGAAGTCTCCCATTATGAGCACCCCGGTGGACAATAAAGAACTAATCATCTACCTCGTAGTTATTGATAATTCTATCAGCTCGGTCCTCATTTGATTTGAGGGTAAGGTCAAAAAACTAGTCTATTTTATCAGTAACTCAAGCAGAAATAAGGTATTCTAAAATCAAGCGACTCCTAACTCTTGTTTACACTTCACAAAAACTCTAACACTACTTCCAAGCTCATTCAGTCAAAGTCATGATGAACTACACACTCCGGGAAGTTTTATCTAAGAAAGAAAAATTACAAAGAGTGTAACAATGGTCGGTCAGTTTATGAGAACATGATATCAAGTTCGAACAACGTCATTCTGAAAAAGCTCAGGCCATTACCAATTTTCCCTTGGAAGATCACGATTGGGAAGAGCACAATCCTGACCTTACAAAAAAAATCACAGAAGATCCACCCTCCAAGCCATTTGATGAATAAGCTGAATGTATTACAAGAATAGGGTGGAAACTTCTTACAGAGTCTTCAGCAGAACCCGCAGGGTCAGGAATTGGTATCGTACTGATTACCCCATTTAACGACATAATCAAAAAATCAATTCACTTGTATTTTAAAGCTTCCAACAATGTCACAGAGTACGAAGCTTTAATTCATGACCTCGACTTAGCACTCGAGCTTGGCGTCCCCGAGCTCTCAGTCTATACAAATTCTTTACTTGTCGCTCACCATTACTCAGACCAATACAAGAAAAATGGCAAAATGATCAAATATGTAGCCCTTGTTTCCAATAGGATGAGCAGATTCGCGAAAGCAACTCTCTACTGTTTACCTCAAGGCGAGAACAGACATGCCGATTCCTTGACTTATTTGACCGGTGTCCTGGATACAGAAGTTCGATATTTATAGATTAAAATAATATCCACCCCTAGCATTGATCTCCATTCTGTATGTACGATCAATACTGGGAGCGATGAAGAGGAAGACGGCGATTGGCAGAAGCCCTTTATCACCTACCGTGACCCGGATAACAACTTTGACGAGCCTCTTCCAACAAATTAAAAAGAATGCCGATAGTTGATCGAAAACTCAAAGCATTATATAGTTCAGAACGGTCGTTTATATCGCCGATAAGTAACAGGGCCTTATCACAAGTACCTCTCCAAGAAGAATGCTGATAAAATGCTCAAAGAATTACATGAAAGAAATTGTGGTTCCCACGCCGCAGGTCGGTCACTTGCAAATAGAGCAATTATACAAGGAGTATTCTGGCCAGGAATGTGCAAGCATGCAAAAGAGTACTCACAAAAATGCGACACATGTTAACAACATGGACACATGATCAAAGCCCCTGCACTCGAACTACATGCAACCAAGGAATTCTAGCCCTTCAAGCGGTGGGCGCTCCATCTCGTGGGTAAATTCCCAACATGCCGGGGAACCGACATTTCTTATACGTGGCAACAAATTACTTAACGAAATGGGTGGAAGCAGTTCCTCTTTGTCAAATTAGAAAAGAAGAGGTCATCTCTTTTATCTAGGAATACATTATCACACGGTTCGGAGGCCCCACCTGATTCGGATCAATTATAGGCCACAATTCGTTGGTGAAAATGTCGTAGCCTTCCTCAATAAACACAACGTCATTCATTCCCCATCCAATACATACTACCTGCAAGGAAATAGATAGGCTGAAATCATCGAAAAAATCATAGTAGATGAACATAAGAAAAGGCTTCAATCGCAGAAGAAAGGAAATTGGATATGGGAGCTTTCTCACGTCATATGGGCATACCGTACAATAGTAAGACATTCAACTGGTTGTTCCCTCTTCCTCCTAGCTTACGGCACATACGCAATTATTCTAATAGAGTACCACTAACCTGTCAGAGATCAAGAGCCTACAGGCAAATAAAATAAGTTCAAGCTGGCCTGCAATATGAACTGGATTGATAAAACTAGGGAACGAGCTATTGTCAATCAAGGTCGATATCATCATATGCTAGCAAGCTCGTACAACAGAAGAGTCCAAAGACGTGAGGTCCAAATCAATGATTTCTTCCTCAGAGAAATCTTATAGAGTAGAAAAGAAGCAAACACTGGAAAGCTCACAAAAAATTAGAAAGGTCCTTTCTTCATCGTTGGCCACACTGGCCTTAGATCATACTACCTCATGACAGATAAAGGAGTCCAAATCCCAAATCCCTGGAACACTAGGCGATTGAAATGATATTATCGCTAAATCCCTACTTTCTCCATTACAGATGACTCTATTCTCGTTCTTTACACTCCAGAAGTGAGATTTCAATCTCCAACAGTGTACATTCTATTCTACTCAATGAAAACTTCTAATTTTTTTCCCACATTACTCTCTACTTAGGTAGAATCTACTAAATCTCATATATTAAAGTAAAGGTAATACTAGCTTTCAATCGACAATCTACATAAAGATTAAAGCAAAGATAATACTAGCTTTCAATCGACCATCTATACACAGATTAAAGCGAAGGTAATACTAGCTTTCAATCGAACATATATCTAGATTAAAGTAAAGGTAATACTAGCTTTTAAACGACATCTATACAGATTAAAGCAAAGGGTAATACTAGTTTTCAATCGGTATTAGCAAAGATTAAAGTAAAGGTCATACTAGCTTTCAATCGCCCATCTATACATATATTAAAGATTAAAGCAAAGGTCATACTAGCTTTTAATCGCCCATCTATAAATATATCGGCGATTATTTTTTTTTACAAAAGGTTTAGATTTTATATATTACGAAGAAAAATCAACATACTTGGGGACCCCGTCTAAAGTAGATGAAGAAATCCCAGAAAAAAAACCACATATTAAGAGACTAACAAGTTCTTAACAAAATCTAAAGTACTCTATATGGGGGTCTTCAATTCTTATGAGATATTTCGGTCTTCCCTCGACCCATTCCTCAAATGGGAAGTCCTCGCTAGATCCTCTTTTAGCCATGATATATGCCGAAAAGTTTGCTTCTCTCCAGGTTGCGCTGAACCGGATTGACTGCATAAAATAGAGTAATTGTATCCACTTATTTCTAAATTTCCATGGAATCTTATGTGTGGTGAAGGCGTTAATTGCTGCCGCAGAGTCCAAAACAAAAATCAACATATATCAGCTATTAAAACGAAGGTAATGCTAATTTTCAATCAATGATCTCTATTAGACACAAGATAAAGCAAATGTCAAACTAGCTTTCATCTTTCTACATGTATACAACCACAAAAACTACAAGTCACTTCTACAGGGTTTTTGTTTTTTTTGTACTTTTGGGAGGTTAGTTGCCCTTTCCCCTACACAAGAGGTCATACAGCCATACAATATGGAGCTCGAGCAATTACAACATTTCTGCCTTGCTCTATTACTTCTGCAGGTCAGGAACCTTACTCCATTTCCCTGTTGTTCAAGTAGTTTCCTTGATCTATATCAACAATATAGATACAGCCTCGGAATGCCACACAGCCATACAAGGTATCCCTTTCGAGCTCAAGCCTCTTTATTTCTTCCACAAAATAAGTAATGACACTACAAGAAAAAACACATATAAAAGCGTTGAAAAATCGCTATGAAAAGCAACGATAGCGTTTTTCGTCCGCTCTATTCTCTCATGCTATCCTTTTTACAATAGCATTTTTCTAATGCTATATATTATCTTTTCCATAACATTTTTCTAATGCTATCTATTGTCTTATCTATAGCATTTGTCTAGCACTATATATTATCTTTTCCATAGCATTTGTTTAATGTAATCTATTATCTGTAACATAATATCTTCAAATGTTATATTTACTTAACAAATTAGTAGTAGAAAACAATTACAATGTTCAATAAACGCTATCATTAACACTCTCTAAATTATAAAAATGAAATTAACATTTCATCAAATAAATAAAATTCACAGCTTTACTACAAAAAAGACTCTAATAAAATAAAAGTTGATCTTATAATCATCATATTCAAGTCTTCAACAAAATAGAAGAAAGATAAAGAAAATCCCTTCTTATCTATGTACAATGGCCAAAATACTATAGGAAATTATTTTCAACTGTGACTCCATCATAAACTCCATAAAATATACGAAAAAGAGTGTAAGCAAATTAAATTATAAATACTAAAACAATCATACCATATCTAATCTGAAAATGAACACCAATCATGAATCTTACTTTAAATTTTCTTATATAAAGATCAGTTATAGGTCTACTAATGTTTAAGAATTGGATTATATAAGGATGTAGTGATATATTCGTTATTAGCTAAATTTGGTCTAACCTTTGATAATTTTGGTTCAAGTTCAATCACATCTACTTGTATGCTTTCGAATAAAATCAAATTTCAAAAAACAAAATGTTTATAAAATAAGTAGTTCATTATTATAGAACATATACATGGTTGATTTGTCAATGGACCATTTACATATTCAATGATCTTAAATTCAAATTAGAGTAATTCACCTTAAATGGGCACTAATGTGTTGTACTTGGCCCAGAATTTAGAGAAGCTAGCTTCATTGAAAAGTCATTTTGTTCTACTTGTGGGAAGATCTCCAAGGTTTCCGTGCCAATTTCCCAAGTCATTTAAACTTCCAACTTTCTATAAAATTTGAAGGAAATGGAAGAAGAAAAATAACACTGAAATTAGTAAACTAGTGTAATACATGGAAATGCTAACTGTTTACATATAAAGAAGGAAATCATATTTGTTGGGCAATGCCCCCTAATAGTAGTTTGATACGTACCCTTCGATACACTTGGACTTGCAACGGTTAATCATACTCAAAGTATAATTCCCAAATATATAATCAAATTGCCTGGCCAACTTTTGTGCCTCTTACGAAGGTGAAATATCCTAAAACTTCAAGAACTAAATGCATTTAGAGCCTTCCTTTAGAATGTCTACATTTCAGAAAAGCATGAGAACCCCATGGATCTTGTATTGTTTCAATACCCCATCCTCGGTTTTGAGGTTTTTACGCTTTTGAGGATAGCGCCAGCCATTTGAGAGCTTCATCATTAGGTCAACCACTTTTCTCTGAATATGCACTTTTATTCTTTCCAAAGACTTCTTAAAGCCGTCTCCAAACATATATCAAAAATAAAAATAGAGCATTATTGCAGTGACCAGTTTAAACAATATATTATTACAGTACATTAACTAGATGAAAATTTTAGGCCGTAACTTCTGTTATGACCTTGAATATATGATCTAGTTTTGAAAGAAGATTAGTTTTAATTGTATGATACGATGCAAAGTCATAAAGTCCCAAAATATAACCTTTATAAAAGAGAAAAAATAGGAATGACAGGCAGCCGACATTCGAAAGTTACATTTACTTGAGAATAGAGGTGATAAACATTCCACCTTACACCTTTGAAAAGTAAATCTCCATTAAGAAAATCATCAAGTTGATCAAGCTCGATCATGCTATTTATTATTGCTTTAGACAACCCTTCGTCATCATTGGCATTAAAGAAGCACCCCCGTCCTTTGTGTCGATTGCTAACTTCTTCCAAACTGAACCACTGTTGATTGATGTCTGCTCATTCCCCAATATCCAAGGGAAATATATGCAGTTAGAGAGTTAAAGACTACAAAAAATTACAAACAAAGTTCATTGAGAATAAAGTGCCTACGAATACGCTAAGGCATTATATATACCTTGTTGTTATGAGAGCCACATTTGTTCGTTGGCTATTTGAAAGAAATCCTATAGATCCATTCCTGTTAGATCTTACAGTAGAAATAATAATGACATCTTCCTCACTACCTTGAAACCCGTCAACAGATCGATTTCCTAATGAGAAATTGTTGCAGTTCTCGTATTTAGATGCTAAATTTGGTTACAAGTACAGATCGAATGCCAACACTAATCTTAATCATCGTAATAACTGAGGCTATAAAAGTAGTGACAGGGTCATATTGATCATAATTATAGGAAAAATCAATGAACAATTATAAACAACATAGGGAAGTTCTCGAGGTATATAGTGTTATTGAGAAACCGAATACACGTACCTCGGTAAAGGTTTTTGACAATCTCAGCAACTATAGCTATTTCCAACATATTTTTCAAGCTATGTTTGTTATTATATACCTCCTTCCCATTGGCAGCATTTATGAATGAAAGAGGTCCAAACATGTTTCCTTCAAGAATCTGTTTGTTATTGAATTCGGTGTTTATGAATAAATCGGTTTCTTATTATATGTTTGCCCTTTTTTCTCCACCTGATTGTAATTGTCATTTACTTAAGCTTATTTAACTTCAAATTTCTTCTGTTTCTCACTTGCTCCCATTCATCCTCAACCTCATGGGGAAGACTTTGCATTACTTGAACATGATCACCCTCTTCATTACCCTTGCTTTCTGAATTATCATCATCTTCATGAGAGTCATCACTACCACTCTCCTCAGACTCATATTCAACCCCTTCTTCCTTATTGCCTTCTAATTTCTCTTGATCAACTATATCATTCCAAAATAGTATGACAGCTTGTGCTTCACTAGCCACTTTAGATTTTACCAAACTGTTACTAGTAGGAGAACAAGTCCTGTTGGCACTACATACTCCACCCTCCTTATCCAGCAAATGCATTGGACTACTAATTTCATCGATGTTATTCCCTTGTCCATTCATTTTTTGTATTGCACTTTCACATGCTTTAATTTCTTGCCTGACTTTGCTTGTTAGCTCAAGAGCACCAACACTACTTTGTGGAGTTTTGTCCACCGTCACTTCTTCGTTCTTCTCTTCTGCTATCCCTTTATTTCTCCCCTTACTGTCTTCCCCATTTTGTTTCTTCTTTCTGTTTCTTTTCTTATTTATCTTCTTCTCTCCTACCATATCTTTTGTTGTACCCTTCTCTTCTTCAAGAACTTCATTTTTGCATATCTCTATATTCTGAGACAATGCGGCATACCTACCTTATAATGTGGGTAGATTTATGGTGTTTTGTCCAACATAACTTCTTGAAAGAATTTATAGCCTTCCCTTTCAACTAGGATTTTATTAAGGATAGGTTTAGACAAGTCAATATCTAGTAGAATATTAACTTGATTACCACAAACGGAATAACCTAGTAAGATATGCTAAATTCCCTTTCACACAATGGTATAGAAATGTGTACTATATGTCATATAGGGGCTACAAGAATAAAGTTTTAGTATTGACCAAAATGGTAGACTTCAAGTTCAACATAGTCGAAACCATTCTTTCGGAGCTATTATAAGAGGGGATATACTTTAATGATTCTAAATGAAGTGAAAAAAACAAAGAACAACTTCTACCTCAAATTTGTAGATGAAATAAATTGTATAACTTTGGTCATTCAATAGAACTTTATAGTAACCTCTTTTGAACAGATAAGAGAACTCCACCAACAAATTCCATTATGGATATTACAAGCCTATAATTCAGCAACTCTGTAACAACAAAACAAAAAACTTTTTAATCAAAAAATGGGGAATGTATGATGTAAATTAACACGAATCAAATGAAACTACAAAGGGAAACTCAACAATTCGGGAACTTGTACACATTTATCTCCTTATTTAGGACTAACCCAAGCACCAAAAAATCTCAAAATTCTGAAATAGAGCAATGAAAATCATATATATGAGTTGATTTTTTCTTTTAAGAGCTGAAATTTGATCCAAGAGAGAAGTTAATTAGAAATAAGATAATTTTAGAATAAAACCCTAACTTGAAGAATTCGAAGATTACATGTGAAAATTGTAGAATCGAAAGAAGAAGATATGAAACTTACAAGATATGTTCTTCAAGCGCTTTGGATTCGAATCCAGATTTATGAGCAGTAAAGGAGACAGGATACCTAATTTTTGCTTCTCCCTACACTTTTCAATGGAAAATCCTACCATGGGACTTCGGGAGTGCATTCACTTCCAGTAACCGACATAGAGAAATGGAGAGAGAGAGCAAATTGATTCAACCAAAATCTAGGATATGACTTTGGTGGAAGAGGTGTGTAGGTTAGAGTCGATATCAATGTTGACTGCTTTATCTTTGAGCGGCAGATATAAGTACAAAATTTACATTGCGCGATTCATTGCTTAATATAGCGGTCATTAGTATTATGGAAAGTTTTCCCAAAAATACTCTTCACTGTGAGTGCTGTTTGAGTACAAAAAGAAATGCTACAATAGTGGTCATTCACAAAATGCTCTACTTTAATAGCATTTTAGTTAAATGCTATGAATCTAATGCTATAAAAGTGATATCTCTTGTAGTGTGACAGCCATTAGCTCCCTCGAGTATACCTCTTCCGAGCCAATCTTCTTTCGATCAAGTATGACTAACTCCACAAACTGCTTTCTTAGTCTCTGATGATGCTGTTGTAATGCCTTGTGCAGAGTGCTATCCTATTTTGTGCTTTACCCTATGTGTGCTATCATCTCAGCTTGATGTGCTATTATCGCCGCTGCTTAATTTATCCAGCTCAGATTTATTGATCGTCCTCAGGTCTTCCACTTGAGCACGAAGTGCCACCAACTCCAGCTCGTTTACATCATGTCCCTCAGCACGTGCTTTGTTCAGCAACTCGTCTTTCCTCTTAATCACCCCCTTTAACTTAGCATCACTCTCCCTTAAATGTTTGTTTACTTTCCTTATATGAGCTTGAACATGAACGTGATCAGCCTCCAACTTTTTAATTTGAACTGATGGGTAAACCATGTTTCCCTTGGCAGTCAAGACCTCGACGTCCTCCTTTTTCTTCTTTAACCACTCTCCAGCCTTGACCTTCTTGGCATGCAAATTGGCCATGGCCAAATCTGCCTTCAACCTTGCAACCCTCTCATTTAGCTCGTCACACCCTTTTAAGGTCATCTGAAGAACAATATCTTTAGTAGGCATGACCTCACTCAACTACTCGACTATACTTTCAGAAGCAGCTAGATCATCTCGAGCCTTAACAAGTTTACTTTCTTTTTTGTCCATTTGACCCTGCAAACTAGGCACATGGCCCTATAGCCCTTTTTCTATTACGTCTAATGATCTGATACAGTATTAAGCGGCATACACTTCTTTACCTTTAACCATCAACAAGTTTATCCTACTTTTGAGCTTCACTAATTCAGTCTGCGCACCTTTGAGCTCCCTTTGTAATTTTTCTAATTCGGCGTCTTTACTTTCAATCTGTCAGGTTAGATCGTTCATAGTCTTCATCGCCTTACCAAACTGGATCTGTACTTTGACATACTGATCCTCCCTATCATCATATACCATTTTCATCCTATTAAATTTTTCCCCAAATACATGATTGTATTGAAGCTGCAGTTGCCTACTCGCAGCCTTGAATAATCAAAGGCCCCATTGAAGCCTACTAAGAGACTAGAAGCTCAATCTGGCAGCATCAAAGTCCATGAAGTCTCTCGAGAGTAACCGAACATTCGAATACCGCAGCAAAGCTAGTCGAAGCCAGCGACAAAGGCAGTCGGTCAATACTAATCCCAAAAGGGTTTCGACAATAGTAACGCATGGTCGAAAGCAGACATACCTGACGGCCAGCTCACCAGACAAAATAGTAAAAATGAGCCGCCAGATAACTATAGTATCAGAATTGACTCCACATACAAAACAACTATCCCAAAGGATGTACATATAATTTGACCCCCCATGATGGCTCACCCTTCTCATATCTCCTATAAATAGGGAAAGGATGACACGAGGAAGGGGTTGGAAAAACTCTGCCTAAAGACCTCCCAAATATTACCTTTGAATATCTTGTAATCACCTCCATACTCGAACTGTCATCTCAATTAGTATATATACCAATCTATCTTTAAATCCTCGCTAGAGGTCGTGGAAAACCCAATTCATGGACTCTGCACAAGTATGTCAGTATAGTAATCAAGTTTATTATTGTCTTATATGCTTACAAAAACCCCTAGCTGAAGATAACCTCTGTGGTGTAAGAACTAGTTTCCCCTCTACAAAACTTAGCCCCAATATTTGGCGACGTCTGTGCTATACCCATTATACCCAATCTCTCCCCCGTCTCTTTCTTTTACCCTATTCGATGGCCCCCACGCTTCATTCAACCTCCGCTTTGTCGGTAACTCCGTTGACGGCATCGCCCCTCAACTTACCCTCATTAGCCAGTAATTTAGACGATAATGATAGGTAACATCGTGCCCTGGACGAATTGCATCACACAATTCTCAAACTTTAGCAAGTCTACACTCAGGACGCTCCCATGTGATCTCGGGTACCCACGCCCTGGCGCGTATCAGCCCGCACACGCCTCAGTCCCCACCTCTAAATCAAAGGCCCTCAGGTCCACCTAGGTGTTGAGGGTGCTCTCACTGCTATCCCTGCCGACCCGGTCCATTTGGGCATCCCTATTAAGGAGGATTCATCTAATTTTACACTTCGCGCTTCTTGCCATCCCCACGGCGCCCTGTCCGGGAGCGCCTCAGAGAATGTTGTGTCGAACATACCCCAAACCCACGGCCTTATCACCCTCGACCCCAGCATTCTACCCCTTTCCCTGCTTACCTTATATAGCAAGAACTCGGCCAAAAAATTCATGATGCCATTCGCATTTGAGCGAGCCTAACACTAAACTCCTAGAGTCGATTAAATGACCCCATTTGCCCGAAGCTCCTCACCGTCGAGGTGCCTCCAAATTTCCATACTCCCAAAATCCGTAAATACCGCAGCATAGACCTAGAGTCTTATGTCCTTAAACTTTAGAATGCTCTCCACCTACATTCCACAGCGGATTACATCTTGTGTCAGCCCTCTCAAATGGTACCACAGCCTCCCCAATGGCTCCATTTGAAGTTTTAAGCAACTTTCAAAACTTTTCATTTCTTATTTTTCTTTCAATAAGGATCATGAGGTCTGAGTAGATGTTCTTTTCAACTTCCGCAAGTCACCAACTGAAACGCTTGAAAACTTTACCAAGAATTCTCTCGATGAATCACGCAAAGTCGAAAACCTCGACTGTGCGAACGTCGTTCTCACCTACTTCAATGCTCTGCCAGACCACAGTCGTGTTAAGGAATATATCATGCACCAAAAGCAATGCACACTCGAGGGGATGTTATCCATGGTCAATGGATACATCGACCTTGAACATCTCCGCGAATCTAATCGCTAGGGACAAGCCTCGATCGCCAACCATAACAAACCTTGATCCTCAAATACACCCATGGTCATTCCCGTTTCCCAAGATAATGACAGCCAAAAATGCCCTAATTTTAATGCTTAGTCTTCCGAACCCTGCAAAAAATGACCCATGTCAGTCCTACATAAACTCACTACTCCTATCAGTACCCTTCTCACACACATCCAGGCGAGCCTATCTGGTATACTCCTTTCCTCATTGAGGTCAAAAAAGATGAGCCTTACTGCCAAAATCATAAATACAATTGCCATCCGACCAACAAGTACAACACTTTGCAACATTCCCTTGAAATGATTCTCAAAGCCGGTTAGCCACACCAGTATGTTGGTGACCTCCCTGGCTATCTCGATGGTTCTTACCTTAAGCCCTAAATTGTTTTGAATCCCGACCCAGTAGAGGTACATATTTTTCAACTCCACCTAATCGAAGTTAATAACATCGACAACGACCATACTCGAAGTAAACACAAACGGGCCAAAGAATGTTGTAAGCTTACCTATCAACATAAACCCCTAGTTCTTCTACCTGAATCAAGCCACCACCCCAGACCTAAAGGTATATCCTTCATCGATTGTGATACTTCTCATTTTTACTTCCCCCACTCAGACCCTATGGTTATTATGATTAAAGTCGACCACCTCGTCTTCCATAATATGCTCATCGATACGGGCAGTGCAACAGATGTACTCTTCCTCCAAACTATTTGTACTATGCAAAAAACATATCTCATTACACCAACCAATGTCGAACTCAAGAGCTTTAATGGCACTACTGAGGTCACCGTCGGCCGCCTTAGCCTCCTTGTCTTCACCGGTCCAGTTACCCTCCAAACCAGATTTCTTATTATCGACAAGAAGTCTGAATATCTGGGCATTCTAGGGCGTGATTGGCTCCATGCAATGAATGCAATTCATTCTACCTATCACCACACATTGAGTGTTACTACCCCTTGTGGAACGTGGAACATGAAAGGCTCCCAACGCCGAGCCCGGTCATGCAAGCACACTGAGATCAACCTTATCAGGAAACTTGTTAAGCTATAACAATCAATGCATTTTTTCCTCCCCGCCACTACCTCGACCCCTTCTACTACACCTGTCAAACCTACAGTTTACATCGAACTCGATGGCCCTGATCGAGGTATATTCATTGGCAGTTACTTGGATAACGCCGAATGCCGTAAACTCACTATATTTCTTCAATCTAGCAAAGATATCTTTACCTAGACATTCCATGAGATACCCGGCGTTGACCCTACCCTGGCATACCATCGACTTGACCTCCTCCCCAAATCTATAGCTGTGAAACAAATAAAACATACTTTAGTCCTGCAGCTTCGAGAAGCAGTGAGCCTCGAGGTCGACAAACTCCTTGCCATTGGTTTTATCTCAGAAGTCAAGTACGCCGACTGAATCTCGAATATTGTTGTCGCTCCCAAGAAAAATGGCAAAATCCGAATCTGCGTTGACTTTACCGATCTCAACAATCATACGGCGAAAGACAGTTTTCCTCTCCCGTTCATCTCCATGCTTCTGGATGCTACAACCGGCCATGAACGATTATCTATGATGGACGCAGCTTCGGGTTACCTCCTCCATGAGGACCAACTTAAAACTTCCTTTATCACAGAATAAGGGCATTATTGCTTTAATGTGATGCCCTTCAGCCTCAAAAACGTGGGTACCACTTACCAACATTTAGTTACCACTATGTTCAAACCTTTTCTAGGAAATTCCATCGAAGTATATATCGACGATATGTTGTGTCAATTTGGCATCTCATTCGGCAAGTTCTTCGGTCACCTCATTATCCAATGAGGTACCAAGAAAGATGTTTAAAAGGTCGCAGGCAAAATAGCAGCTCTGAACCATTTTATCTCTAAATTTTCTGACCGTTGTGCCTTGCTCTTTTCTTTCTTACACGGCCAAGGCATCTATAGGGCCTAAAAGAACAGGCCTTTCTCGAACTTAAAACTTACCTTGGTCGACCACATATCATAAACACCCCCATCGAAGGCGAACTTCTTCTCTTATATCTCGTTGTTGGTGACATATCTATTAGTTCGGTCCTTATTCGACTAGAAGCCGATATCGAGAAACCTGTATACTTTATCAGACAAACTCTAACACCCGCCAAAATGCGATATACCAAACTCGAATGAATGCTCCTTACACTTGTCTACACTGCTCGAAAGCTCAAACCCTATTTCTGAGCTCACCCCATACGTGTTATCACTAGCTACTCCCTTCGAGAAATCCTCAGCAAGAAAGATAAATCAAGACGGGTACAGTAATGGTCTGTCTATCTCGGTGAGCACGACATCACTTTTAAAAAATTGATATCTCAAAAGGTCTAGGCAGCCGCGCCAACTTCCCAGTTGAAGACATCGACTAGGAAGAACACAAAGATGATTTACCCGAAGATCAGCCCAATCAGAGTAACCTTTGAAACCCTAATATGGGCTGGCGTCTCATTACCGATGGATCTGCCAGATCTAAAGATTCTTGGATAGGTATTTTGTTGGTCACACAAACAAAATGACCGAATAGAAAAGGCCATCAAGCTCAATTTTGAATGTACCAATAATGAGGCCAAATACGATGTATTGATACATGGGCTTGATCTCGCTCTCGTACTTGGCATCTCCAAACTAGCCGTATTTACTGACTCCCAGCTTATTCAGCGACAGTACACCAACAAAAATCAGGCAAACAGTCGCATGGCTGAGTATGCAAAACTCGTCCGCTAGCGCATGGACCGCTTCCTTGAGAAATCATCGATTATGCATTACCCTCGAGGAGAAAACAAACATGCCGATGTCCTCGCCTGCATTGCTGCCATGCTAAGCCAGTCCGAATCTCAAACCCTCAATATCAAAGTACTCGAATGCCCAAGTATCGACCTGAAGGAGGTCAACTCCATCAATACTAGGGGTGAGAGTCTCGATCTTGACGACTGGCGCACACCTTTCTTAGCATTCTTCAACAGTTCCACCTTGCCAAAGGACCCAAAAGACAAACGTTCATTACTAAAAAACAACCGACGGTATGCAATTCTCAAGGGCGGTCTATACCACAAATCCCCAAACGGCGTACACCTCCGTTGTATTTCCCAACGCGAAGCCGCCACCATATTTACCAAACTCCACAAAGGCAATTACGATGCCCACACCGCAGGTCGATCCATGGCATTTCGAGCAATAACCAAGGGTTTATTTTAGCCCAATAAGAAAAAACAAGCTGCAGAATATGCGAAGTCCGGTAACAAATACCAACGTCATGCCAATGATATTCGAAACCCCTCACAAGAACTCCATTACAGTCAAGTTGTTTGGCCATTCAAACGATGGGCCATAGATCTCGTCGGCCTTTTACCCAAAGCTTCGGGTAGTAGAGAACACATTTTAGTCGTCATAGATTATTTCACTAAATGGGCCGAAGTCTATGGCAAACCGGGGAAGAAGAAGTTACGAAATTCCTCTGGGAAAACATTATCACACGTTTCGGCTCCCCACATATGATTCGATACAACAACAGTCCAGAGTTCGTAGGGAACAAAGTCCACAATTTCCTCAAAAATTATAAGATTATCCTCTTCCCTTCTAACCCTTATTACCCACAGGGAAATGGTCAGGTCAAAAGCAATCAACAAAACTATAGTCGATGGTCTTAAAAGATGCATTGACGAGATAAACGGTCGGTGGGTTAAAGAATTACAATATCTACTCTAGGCCTACCGCACCACACTAAGAAAGGTGATGGGCTGTACTTCATTTCTCCTAGCCTATGGTACTGAAGCTGTGTTGCCCACTCAGTTCTAGGTACCAACACATGACCCTGACCTTCACAATGAAGATAACAAGTTGGAACTTGGATGAAATATGTTATGGATCGATGAAGCCAGAGACTGAGTCATAGCTAACCTCGGACGTTATCTGATCTCTCTCCTGAAGCCGTACAATAAGAGAGTTTAACCAAGAAGGTTCGATATTGGAGATTTAGTACTTCGACGAGTCACACCCTCTTCGAAACATCACAATGGCGGCAAGTTAACCGAATCCTAAGAAGGACGTTATGTCATGTACGATAAAATAAACAAAGACTCGTATTACCCGAAGACAGAAGTTGTGGAGCGCCTACCCAACCCTTGGAACACGATGCAATTAGTCTCTTGCAATAGGCCGCGACCACTACCTTTCACAGCTGATATAAATACAACATAATCAATAAACATATTTTTCTCCTCTGAGCTTCATTTCATGTCTCCTACAAACTTCTTGATTTGGGCTAACTTAAGTATCATGTCAACCCTTCGGCCCGACTGATACTTGGGGGCGACCTCAAAGTTTTTCAAGGTTCCATTACGAGCATACCCGAGTGGCATGAATGGTCGACAAACCGGACAATCGGGGATGCATTGGGGCCGACCACATAATGCTTCATCTAGACTCAAGCCCGCGGATAGAATTACTCGGGGGTGACCTTTGAAATCCTGCGAATTTATTGATTTAGGCAAACCTAAGTATCATGTCAACCCTTCGACCCGACTGATACTTGGGGGTGGCCTCAAACTTTTTTAAGGTTCTAATTCAAGCACTCCCGAGTAGCATGAATGGTCGACAGACCAGACACTCGGGAACGCATTCAGGCCGACCACCTAATGCTTCGTCTAGGCTCAAACCCACAGATTGAAATACTCGGGGGCGACCTTCAAACCTAAGTATCATATCAACCCTTCAACCCGAATGATACTTGGGGGCGACCTCAAAGTTTTTCAAGGTTCCAATTCGAGCAATCCTGAGTGGCATAAAGGTTAACAAACTGGACACCACATAATGCTTCGTCTAGGCTCAAACCCGCGGATAGAAATAATCGAGGGCAACCATCGAAGTTCTGTGAACTTCTTGATTTGGGCAAACCTAAGTATCATGTCAACCCTTTGACCCGACTGATACTTGGGGCCGACCTCGAAGTTTTTCAAGATTTTAATTCGAGCATACCCGAGTGGTATGAATGGTCGACAGACCAGACACTCGAGGATGCATTGGCATTGACTGCATAATGCCTCGTATAGGGTCAAACCCACTGATGGAAATTCCCGTGGGCGACCTCGAAGTCCTATGCATTTTCCACTTTGACATATTACTACCCTGCAGTTTTCAGTATCAGAGTCTGCATATCAAACATACCAGAAAATTTATTTGAACACACGGCTATACCAGTACATATCCATATTGTTCCAGCCCACCTATCAAACACTGTCTCAAGATACAACCTCAAATAGTTTATTACAGACAAAGTACCTTCTTCAAATAACCCATTCACACAGGGTTGGCGGCATTTTTTGTAGCCACTCCTTTTCCACCAAGGTCTTCTACAGCATTACCACCGCCACCTTTGACCGCAAGATCTGCTTCCATCCCCTCTGTGCATGCAACATCTTCGACAGAAAGCTCCTCCATTGGAGGATAGAGTTTGATAGTCTCTGGATAATATACCAACCCATCAACAAATGTCCTCAAAGTTGTGGTCATCTCACACTCCTAGTCGTACTTAACCTGGAAACATGCATGATTGTTTTAAAGCTTCTCCCCCTTATAGGCTAACTTCGCCTCCAACACTGCTACCTTCTGGTCACAACTGGCGATCACCGCTTGGGTTTTCCTTGCAGTATCAGCACGAATCTGCAACCGTTCTTGTTCTGGCACACCGACCCAGGTCTCCAGTGACAGAATGGTCCCTTTCGTGAGCTCATGCCCATCCCTCGCCTCCTTTAACCTTCTACTCGATGCCATTTGCTCTCTGATGAATGTAACCATCCAAGCATGCAGCTGCACGAATCATAAATACTTTAGCTAGTTAGTAGTCCTAGAAACATATATTCATTTTCAAGACTCAATACAAACTTACCTGAAGCTAAACCAAGTCAACACGCCGCCTTGCTTCCTCAGGGTTAGTGGCGTAGAGAGTTATCATCGATTCGGCCATTAGTCGAACGTCCTCCTCCTGTGACTGCAAGTCGACTAGCCTCGACTGGGTCATCCCCTTCGGCCATCTGCTCACAAGTCCTCTTTCGCCTAGTTTTCTTCGTTAAATGGGTTATCAAACCTTCGTCAGTGGCTTTGCCTTTACCCTTGTTTGTCTACTGAATTACTTTGGGAATAGTCTCGGGTACGCTCGACCGCGTCATTCTGGGCTCTCCTCACCGAGCCCTTGGTACAAAGCTAGATTTTCGAGTCAGATTGTCGTACACCATCTCACTTTCCATTGTAGAGGTACCTCCCTATTTTGTCCTCCTTGATGGTCCAGCGACAACTGAAACATCTCTCTGTAGAGTGTCCATCTTCTTTCATCTTTTTCTAGCAAAACCAAGTTTTCAAAATACTTTATTCACCCACTCCTCGCTCTCGTTGATCAGATCGTCAATATAAGTCCTTGGGTGCTATAATGTATTATTGGTAGACTCTGCAAAATAGCAAATTGAAAGTCAAGATGCTAGTCGAGCGAAAACAACAACATATTCGATTACCAACTTACTTGCATTGAATAGCTTATGTTTCAGCCTAAATTCTACGCCCCCTTGGGCATTCTCATAATGCCCCATCACTATTACCAGATCCTTATCCCACCCGCGATCCATCGAGTATAGGTCGAATAACCGCGGCTTGTCAGAGTGGCACTAGATGTGATACGTCCTGACCTTCTTATTCGCCTTCTTCGAATAGAATGATACTACGTTAAACCATTCGATCACAAACCACCCCTCATAGTTTAGCTCCACATTAATCCCTTCGATCACCCTCATCATTTCATAGAAATTACCGCTCATCTGACACGGAGCCACATCCTAGAACTTCAGCACTTGCTTCACCAACCTTTAAAGAGGTAGTTTTATTTCTTTGGGAATCTTTGCGAATCTGCCCCCTGAACGCCATAATTCCCACATGAGGTGAATCCATAAATAAATACTCGGCCCTTAACGACACTAGTATGACGCCCTTCTTCGCCAAATCATGTTTGGACAGAAATCGGTCTAGCCTTGCCTGTTCCTGAGGAGAAGTCTATCCCACATACTCCCCCTCATCATCTATATCCTCATTACTATCACTCTCTTCCTCTTCCCCTTCGTCCCCCTCATCCCTCAAAGGTCCAACCCCAACCTCCTCACCCGTATCCTCCTCATCTTCTTCTTCGTCACTCTATCCGACTTTTCGGGCCCTACGCCGGCTCCTAGTCGATGCTCCATCATTTGGCTCTACTACAGCCAACGGTGCATCTATAGCAATTTGTAACTCCTCTACGTCACTGCTAGCCTCCCCTCGATCGGATGTAATTGGTTCATTCACTTTGTCATCATCCTCATCTATCAGCCTCATCGCCAAAGCTCGACGGGTACGCATTATACCCTACAGAAGAAGGGGAGAGACATTAGCTCGATATATTCGAGTATCAAGTTTTTGTTTCCTACTACACTATTACATGCCCACTCACACCCATCGGCCGTACCATGACCGACTACTCGATTACTATCCTTTCAAATCCCTCAATTCTCAGCATTTCTCTCTTCATCGGACTTCTCAGTCTCGTATCTTAAACCCCATCCCAGTTATGCCGTAACCGGCGTCCCAAAAAACATTCACCCCCTCTCCCAACCAAGATTCAGAAAAAAATAAACGAACATAATCATAGTCATACCTAATGGAGGATTAACAAACATACATGTTTAATATGATTGCCAATGTCCAAGAACAAGTCCAACAACAATAATGGCGCCTCTGGCTTCTCTTTGCAATAACAAGGTGGTTTACCTCTTATACCTCTCTCTCTGTGTTTAATTGAAAATAGTGTCTCTTTTTCTCTCCCCTCTTTAAATAACAGTCAAAAAAACTGCTTCAGTTTCCCCAACCGTCATCATTACCACTACCCCCTCTTTTTCTCCCCTCTTTAAATACTCTGAGTATTTACCATACTGCCGTTATTTATACACAGGTGTATGTGTGCCACACTGGCCCTAACAAAGAATTTCCTTTACTCTTTCAAACCCTTCATACCCACTCAAAATTAGTGACTATACATATTCCTCTTCGATAACCCTCTCCCTTCGACACCAGCTCTTGAAACCCTATTCCCAATCACTTTCAATTACCAGCAAGTGACATCCACCCTATTCCCAAGGAAACATAATTATGACCTGCTACGACACACTGCCTTATGCACAATATCACTTCTGACACCTATGTTGTTCCAGCTGTTTGCTTTTGCAGTCGAAGACTCCCATATATTCATTTTTCGGGCCATTTTGTACGCTTAGCCATCGTCGTACCCCTCGATCACATTCGTTCGATCATCGATCACTGCTCTTACCGAAGCCTCAAACTTAATTTCCATTTCTATTTATTTTTCTATTCGCTTAAATATCGAAGCTTAACCGCGCCTATATTATCATCGCCTACATTATTTACACCTGTTATGATTCTACACATCGATAACAAAATTCTTGTTTCATTCAAAATAGTACGGGAATAAAAACCAAACAAAAATAGCAAGCATAACAATGACAACATTTTACTTTACATACCCTCCTACGATACCGAAGAACCCCCCCCCCCCTCTTATTTGTACGCGGGGCAGTTCTTCCAGTGCCCCACACAACCATGGTAGCTTTGCAGTATCTTCAACTCCACTAGTTGCTCCACCATATCCCATAACAACATAGTTCGTGAGTTACATTTTGGAAACACCATTATAGTACTCTCCATCAGTGCACGAATGGTTGCCCGCTGATCACTTCTCCTGGCTCCAGCTCTACCAAGTCCAGAATTGGCCCCTCCAAATCTCAATCCCTAAAATACTGTTGTTTCATAACCATAGCCTTGGCATGCACTCGTTCATTCTTCTCCACCAGTTTCTTTGTATCGTGTGTTAGAGTAGGTTCTATTACTGTTCTAAATAAATAGGAAGATGAGGAGTATTTGAACTTTTCCCTAAACGGCCCATATTTAAACCCTATTAAAGGCGTATTAATTACCTTCCTTAATCAGCATTATCTTAATTA